>SMDT01001000.1:0-119427 GCA_005392925.1 Aquilaria sinensis
GCCTTCATCACCGAAGGTGGAACATATTGTTACACTAGGATGCCCTTCGGGCTCAAAAAAGCAGGAGCCACCTACCAAAGGCTGATGAGCAAAGTCTTTCATGTCCAAATAGGGAGGAACATGAAAGTCTATGTTGATGACATGATAGTCAAAAGTAAGGTGCCTAACGACCACGTCACAGATCTAAAGGAAACCTTCCAACAACTCAGAATCTTCGGAATTCGCCTCAACCTCGAAAATGCGTCTTCGGCGTGACCTCGGGAAAATTTCTGGGGTACATGGTATCAGAAAGGGGCATTGATGCTAACCCAGAAAAAATTAAGGCTCTGCTCGAATTCCGAACTCCCGTCACAGTGAAAGATGTGCAGAGACTCACTGGAAGGATAACCTCTCTTAGCAGGTTCATCTCCAGGTACGGAGATCGGTGTCGGGCATTCTTCAAAGTCCTTACTAAGGCAGCAAAAAGAGAAAATGACCTCGGGGACGATGGCCATCCTTGGAATGAGGATTGTCAAAAAGCCTGGGAAGAACTTAAAATCTATTTGTCTCGACTGCCTACTCTGCGACAACCTCGCGAAGGAGAGCCCCTCATCCTGTACCTCGCTGTTTCGGAAAAAGCAGTAAGCTCGGTCCTTGTGAAAGAGGAAGGGTCGAAGCAATGGCCAGTTTATTACGTAAGCAAATCCCTGCACGGCGCCGAGGTCAGGTATCCATTGCTCCAAAAAGCCATATATGCCTTGGTGCTAGCAGGAAGAAGATTGCGGCCATACTTCCAGGCTCACCCCATTATCGTCCGAAGTAGTCTGTCTCTACGGGATGATATGAAAAAAGTTGATCATTCGGGAAGACTTTCCAAATGGTGCATAGAGCTGAGTGAACATGACATTACCTACGAGCCCAGAAAAGCCATTAAAGCTCAAGCATTGGCAGACTTCATCGCCGAAGTACCCATAACCGAAGACAGCCATCCAGATCTCGGTGAAGATGAGCCAGAATGGACGCTGCATGTGGATGGAGCCTCAGGTTCCGAACACCAAGGAGCCGGGGTAATTATCAGAGGACCCGAAGGTCTAGAGGTGATAAAGGCCATCAAGTTCAGCTTCAACGCCACCAACAATGTGGCTGAGTATGAAGCTCTCATAGCAGGGTTGCGCCTGGCCAGGAAAATTGGCATAAGATACTTGAAGGCTCACAGTGACTCCCAGCTGGTAGTTCGACAAACAGCAGGAGACTACGGCGCAAAGGACCCAACCTTGGCAAAATACCACGAACTCGTGGCTAAGCTCATTCGAGAATTCGACAATGTTCGAATAAAAAATGTGCCTCGGTGACAAAATGCCGAGGCAGATTGCTTGGCAAAGCCAAAAACGCATACCGAGGTACTAGACCGCCCGAGCATCGAAGTACTGAACATAGTGACTTTGGGAAAAGGCTGGAAGAATTCAATAAAAAGATACCTCGCAACCAATGCCCTCCCCGAAGACCCCAATGAAGCGGCAAAGGTGCGAAGACGCGCCTGAAGATTCTTCCTGATCGGAGAAGAGTTATATCGGCAGGGATACGCCAATCCGCTACAGAGGTGTGTTGACGAAGAGGACACTGAAATGATCCTCGAAGAAGTTCACGAAGGCGCTTGTGGTTCACACATTGGAACTGACGCCCTTGCCGCAGTGGTACTTCGCCAAGGATATTTTTGGCCTACCCTAAGAAAGGATGCCCGACAGTTCGTCCGAAATGTGACAGCTGCCAAAGACACGCTAATATCTAGAGGGCACCCTCGGAAATGGTAACTTCGGCTGACTATCCCTGGCCCTTCGCAGTTTGGGGCATAGACCTCATCGGGCCGCTCCCGACAGCATCTGGGGGCGTAAAGTTTTGCGTAGTCGCAGTCGACTACTTCTCTAAATGGGTCAAGGTAGAACCATTAGCAACTATCTCAGCTAAAGAAGTGCAGAAGTTCGTATGGAAGAACATTGTATGCAGATTTGGCATACCGAGGATACTGGTAGCCGACAATGGATCCCAGTTTATAGACAAAGGGTTCCAGGACTTTGTCAACAACCTCGGAATAAAGATGCACTTCGCCCCAGTAGCCCATCCTCAAAGCAATGGCCAAGTAGAGGTATCTAATAGGACCATAAAAGATGGCCTGAAAAAGAGGCTACGGGAGGCAAAAGGGAAATGGCCAGGCAAACTCCAGAGTGTATTGTGGAGCTACCGAACAACACCCCGAAGAGCCACAGGGGAAACGCCTATTTCGCTTGTCTTCGGAACAGAGGCCATCATCCCAATAGAGATAGTACAACCTTCGGTGCGAGTACAAGTGTTTGATGAAAGGGGAAATGACTTCAGCCTAAGAAGCAAGCTGGACCTCGTCAGCGAACACAGAGAAACAGCCGAGCTAAGAAGAAAAGCCTTCCAGCAAAGAGTAGCTTCGGCCATAAACATACGCGCAAGGACAAAGGGGATGAAGAAAGGAGACCTCGTCCTCCGAAAGGCTGAATTTGGCCCCCGAAGGCCATCCCACGGCGTACTTCGCGCAAAATGGAAAGGTCCTTACCTGGTACTGGCCGAAGTACGAAAAAGGGTGTACAAACTCAGTGATGCCGAAGGTGTAGAACTAAAAAATACTTGGCATTCGGAAGCCTTGAAAAAGTTCTATGCTTAAAGCCCTTAGTGGAAAAAATTGTACAAGATACAAAAATTTCCAAGTACAAAAGTTTCTTAGAAAGAATTTTTTCTAAGTATAAAAGTTTTTTTCAGGCAAAAGCCAATGTACTCCCAAGCCTAAACAAGTCTGGTGATCGTCTTGCGAAGTCTTTGAGAGCAAACGTGTTCGGGACGGCGAGAAACGAAAAAATTCACACAGAAAGACTTAGCCAAAATTCTATGAAAGAAAGTTTCTTTATTTATAGAACTGCTTACAGAGAAGGAAAATTACAAGAAGAAAAGGAAGAAAAAGAAGGCAAAGGATCCTAGAACAAGCTAAGGAATCTCGGCGTTCCAGGAGTCATCAGCTCCTGCGTCCTTTTTCGCCGCCTTCGGCCCCGAAATTGAAGAAGGCAAGTTCACATAATCAATCTTAGACCAGGTCCACCAAGGTCCCTCAGGAATGTTCAGGGTCGCCAAAAAAGAGAGGTCCCAATCCGGAAACCTCTGAAGGACTTGGTGCCGAGGAAGACAGAACCCATCCTGAAAACCAACCTTGGTCATCTGGTCAGACTTATCCTTCTCAACCTCAAGCTTCTCGAGGTCCTTCTGCAGATCAGAGATCTCCTTCTTCAGTGCCTTCGCCTTCTTCTTCGGCTCCTTCTTCAAAGCATCAACCTCGGCTTGGAGCGCAGCCTTCTCAGCAAGCGCTTTCGCCAGGAGACCTTCAGCCTCTGACTTCTCTTTCTGATGCACCTCATTTGCCGAGATCAACTCCGCCACCTGGGAGCCGAGGTCAGAAATTTTCTAGGAGGAGTCCTTCAAAAGTTCCTCTTTTTCTTTCTGGGATTCCTCCCGAAGGGTGGCAACTTCCTTCTTCGCAGCTTGGGCCAATTGCAAATTCTTAACAGCTAATTTCGAGCACATGGCCTTAGTTTTTTCTAAGGCTTCTAAGGCCAAAGCTCATAACGCCGTTTGCCTCGCCACCCGAACTCTGAGAAAGCCGGCATACCCCAGTAGCTGCAAAAGGATAAAGGCGAGGTCGTTAAGACAAAGAGAAAACCAAACAATTAGAAAAAATTCAAGGAAGAAAGATAAGCGCGAACTATACCTGGGTGGCGTGTTCGGAAAGCTTCACGGGAAGAGAATCGTCGCCAGGGTGAGCCTCGGCAATGGCCGTAAAGGAGGCCTCGGTGAGGATCCCTTTCGAGATCTCCTTAGCCATTTGCTGGAGTCTCCGAAGTACAAATTCATGTCCTCCGTAAACGTCCAGAAAGGCTCATTCGGGACTTTCCCCTTCGGGATGCGGGTGTCCCGAAGGGCTCTCCTCTCTGCATGCTCAGCTGCCCAACCCGGAGTGAGCAACTCGTCTGCACGACAAAACAGAAAGCTGGATTAAGGCAAGTAAACCTCAAAACAGAAAGCTGGATTAAGGCAAGACATCACAAAAACGAACCTGCTGGCACTTTGACCACATCATCGTCGGGATCTGGGACCTCCTCGGTAGAGATCCCCTTGCCATTGCTTTTGCACCGTTCTTCAGCAGAAGGGGCCTCTACCACGGCGTCCAGAAGAGCCTGCGACGGGTTAGGACTCTGAGGAGGGACCTCGGCAGTAACCTCAGGCTGAGGGACGGTCGCAGCTTCCAGTTCTTCGCTAGCTTCCTCGGAAGCTTCACGCTGAACGGATGGAATGGTCTTCTTCGCCGGTTTAGCCGAAGGCCAAGCCCCGGTCATTTTCCGCCTTCGGGAGACGGCTTTCTTCGTCTGCTCACCCCTCTCGGATTGACCAAGGAAAAGGGATTTGTAGAAGGCGGCAATGTCCTCGCCCATTTCTGAAAAAGAAGGAAGACATCAGTGTGAGTCCAGAACGAAGTTATAACAAAGAGACTAGAAAATAACTTACTCTCATAAAAAGTTTCGAAAGAAACTTCCTCCCGAAGGAGTTGCACTAGCAAGGAATCCTTCCTAACGATGGCAGGAGCCGGCATCCCGAGGTCCGTCTTGTGCTCCTTTACCACCCCTAGCTCCCGAAGGACCTCCTCGATCATCAGCCTCCAATTGATGGGGAAGGGGTAAAGAGAGCGCGAAGGGACCTCGGGACCCCAGTCGGCGACGGCTCGGATACATCCATCGAAATCCGTGAATATGGAAGTCAACTCGGGAGTCAACAGTATCCTCAGATCTACGACGTCATCCCCCAGCCTTCCCTGAGCGCACTTGGTCGGAACATGCGACCAGGCCTCCTCCACCTTCAGAAAGAAAAACTTTTTTTGCCACCCTCGCCAGCTGTCCTTAGTGGCGAAGGTGAACATATACTTTTTGCTCCCGGATCCCCGAGGTAGCATGAAGAAAAAGCCACCCTTCGGGACCACGTAGGGCTTGTAGTACTGCATAAAAATGATGAACTGGGGTTCTATTTTGAAAATGCCACACATACAGAGGAAGGCGTTGAAATAGCAGTATGAGTTCGGAGGAAGTTGATTTACGGTAATGCCATGGAATTGGCAAAAGTCGCAAATCAACTTCGGAGGAGGAAACCGAAGTCTGGCTTTCAGCTGATCTCAGAAAACGGTAATCTCGTTACTACGGCTTGAGAAGCTGTAATGGCCAGAACTTGGCAACCTCGTAACAGCCTACGAAGGAAGGAAAAATTTTTTCTTCCACCTTGCTAATTTTTTAGGAGTGGTGCAGCAAGGGTGGGACAAAAGAGGGTGCCAACTTTCAAGAATAGGCATTTTTGGCTGAAAAATGAGTTCATAAAAAGGCAAAAACGAACTTCGGGAAAACTTTGAAAAACAAAGAGTTCTGGAAATCAAAACCCACCAAATCTTTTTCCGTAATCTAGGTGTGAAGACGCCGTCGTGAAAGGTGACCGGAAAAAAGCTCAGGTGAAAGAACCGCCGTGAAAAGTAGAAGAAACCAGAAGAAAGCAGAAGGAAAACCAGAGCAAAAGCAAAAGCAAAAGAGACAAATGACGAAATGAGCATATATATAGGCCGAGGGAGGTAGGCGAACCGGCGTCATAAGTGCTCTGTGAAGGTGAAACGTCGCCATAACTGCTCTTCTGTGCCTAAAAAGGCGCGCCTACCATTACAACACAATCCCCGCCAATAACAAGCTGCCACGTGTCAACCATCGTACCAAAAGGGTGGATACGTGTCCCGACAGCCCTCATCCTTAGGCGCGTCGTTCCAGACTGACACACCTATTCCTGACACATGACGTGGCGCAGACCTAAAAGCTGGAAAGCAGGTTACTTCGAAGACACCAACAGACAGGCTATGGTAGAAAAGCCTACGTCTTCGGACGAAAGGTCTGTCTTCGGAACAGGTACTGCACTCAAGGCCCAAAGATGGGCCCTCAGAAAGCGAACAAACCGAAGTTTCAACTTCGGCTTTTTCAAGGGGGGCCTGTGATAGCCGAAGGGCTCTCACCTCTTCCAGTATATACTTCCCCGAAGGTTTGTTCGGGGAACCTGATGTAGCTCAAAAAGAAGCATTGCCATCGACCTCGGCAGAAGCGAAGTCGAGCACGGCGAAGTAAGTACTTCGGCTGAAACGCCAGGTTATCTTAATGTGTTGCTGACTCCCTCGGGGAACCGAACATATTGCCTTTGGGAGAAAAGAACTAGCTACTGAAAGCAGGAGAGATTCTCCCCGAAGGTGGAACTCCCGAGCTAGAGAACTCCCCGAGCCACTAGTGTGATTCCCGAAGAAGGGCATCCGTACCAAACGCGACCTCGCCCAAAGGACATCGGGAGTACGGCATGAGCATTTAATGAGAATTTAAGGAGCCTCTAATAGATCACCCACATGCTGCCTGAAACGGTGGCCTGACACGCTGACATCATCCAAGTCCCGTCTCAGCCACAAAACCAGGAGCCTACAAACGGCTACCTGTTCCCTACGCCCAAAAAGCACAGAAAGAATCCGACCGAACACGTGTCAGGATCCGAACGGGCCAGGTACTTCTATAAATACTGGGAAATAGTACTTGGCAAGATATCTCTCCATTGGCACTTTCGCACAAGCAGAAAACATACATAGGCCAGATCCTATATCCATTTAGGATTCTTACTTTACTCACTATCAGGACGCTAACTTGGGCGTTGGAGGCTCCTCCCTGGAAAAACATCCCGGGGACCTCCTAACACTTTTCTCTGAGCCTTTCTGGTACCTTCCCACCTGGGGAACCTTTCGGTCAGACGTTCTCCCTCCTCGGAAGCTCCCTCGGAACTCACCATGTCATTAGACAAAGATGCTTTAGGGCATCAGGTGCTTTGTCTGAACCAAATACCGTTTTGTAATTTAAGTGATTCATTGATCACATTACACCTCCACAATTTCTGCTGTTCATCACGGTGTTGCGCTTATCGGCCATGCGCATGTCCTGGTTTTCATGAGTGCTTTAGAGATTCTGCCACAAATCTCATAGGAGCGGCTTCACTCCTACACCCATATAGGTGATTCCATCAAGTGTATACTGCATAAATACACTACCCATAATGGCTTATGTAAATCATTAAGAGCTTTTTGCTCATCCTCTAGTAAATGCAGAATTTGCATTATCTACACCATAGGAGGGACCTTTAAGGAAAAGTTTCGATAATGCTTCCAGGTCTAACAGTGACTTGTTATTACCCATCTGAACCTAATTCATGGGATCTCCAATCACATAGGTTGGGTTACCATCACTATTGACTCAGGTTGGCAATAGTCCCATTCCCCTCGATGTTTCATATATCATTTTCCTTCCTAGAGGTTTAGTCAAAGGATCGGCCAAATTCACTTCTGACTTTACATAATCGATCGATATAACACCATCATTAAGCAGCTGCTTTATAACATCATGTCTTAATCGAATGTGTCTATTTTTGCCATTGTAAGTTTTATTTTTTGCAATTGCTATTGCCGCTTGGCAATCACAATGCATAGACACAGAAGGCATTGACTTTATACCCAATGATATATCTACTAAGAAGTTTTTCAACCACTCAGCTTCACTTCCAGCCATTTCTAAGGCTATAGATTCTGACTCCATAGTGGATCTGGCAATGATGGTTTGCTTTGAAGATTTCCAAGACACAGTTCCACCACTGAGAGTGAAAATGTACCCACTAGTAGATTTGGTTTCATCAGAGTCAGAAATCCAATTAGCATCACTGTACCCTTTTAGTACAGCGGGAAAACCACTATACATGATACCACATTTCATGGTACCTTTTAGATATTTCATAATTTTTACTAGAGCATTCCAATGTTCTTTATTTGGATTTTGAGTATATCTACTCAATCTACACACAGCATAAGCTATGTCAGGTCGAGTGAAGTTCGTTAGGTGCATCAGACTTCCAATAATTTGTCCATACTCTTGTTGAGCAACACTTTCACCTTTATTTTTCTTTAATTGTGTGTTTGCATCATAAGGAGTGCTCACAGGTGTCACCTCAAAATAGTTAAACTTCATTAGAAGTTTTTTAATATAGTGCTCTTGTGACAACATTAAGCAACTTTCTTTTCTTATGATTTTAACACCCAAAATTACACTAGCTTCCCCTAGATCTTTCATGTCAAACTGTGAAGATAGGAAGCTTTTGGTGTGTTCAACTATTTCAAGAGTAGTTCCCAAAATGAGCATATCATCCACATAGAGGCTAATTATTACACATTCACCACCTTCAAGTTTTGTGTAAACATATTTATCAACTCCAGTAGTTGAAAAGTTATTACCTAACAAGACTTGATCAAATTTCTCATGCCATTGTTTAGGTGCTTGCTTTAATCTATATAAGGATTTTTGCAACTTGCACACCTTTGTTTCTTGTCCAGAAACAACATAGCCTTCTGGCTGGACCATATATATTTCCTCTTGTAGATCTCTATTTAAGAAAGTAGTTTTAATATCCATTTGATGTATAATAAGTTTATGTATAGAAGCCAAGGCAAATAAAACTCTTATTGAAGAAATCCTAGAAACTGGTGCAAAAGTGTCAAAATAATCAACATTTTCTTTTTGAATAAATCATTTTGCTACAAATCGTGCTTTATATTTGTCAACCGAGCCATCAGGCTTAAGTTTTCTTTTGAAAATCCATTTACAACCAATGGGTTTAGCAGCAAGTGGTAAATCTACCAAATCCCATGTTTGATTTTGTAAAATAGAATCTATTTCATTTTGAATGGCTTCTTTCCAGAAAATAGATTCTTTCGAAGAAATCGCCTGGTTAAAAGTTATTGGATCATCTACAAGGTAGTTGTAAAAGTCATGTCCAAATGAACTCTATTTTCTTTTCCTTTTACTCATTCTCAAATCTTCCACTTAATGTTCAGGGATATTTTTATCAGTGGGGGCACGAGAAATCTTTTCCTTCTTCAAAGGAAAGATATGCTAAAAAAACTCAGTATTTTTTGTTTCGATTATGGTGTTGCAGTCCAACACATCACTTCTCAACACTAAAAATCTATATGCAGCACTATGCTATGCATATCCAATAAACATGCAATCGGATGTCTTTGATCCAATTTTACGCTTTTTTGGTTCAGGAAGCATAACCTTTGCAAGACATCCCCAAAATTTTAAGTACTTTAAGTTTGGGGGATAACCCTTCCATATTTCATATGGAGTTATACCAATCTTTTTATAAGGAATTCGATTTTACAAATGACAAGCAGATAAGATAGCTTTTCCCCAAAGATTATCAGGAGCAGAAGAACTAACAAGCATGGCATTCATCATTTCTTTCAAAGTTCTATTTTTTCTTTCAACTACACAATTTGATTCAGGAGAGTATGGTGGAGTTAACTCATGAATTATCCTTTTTTTTTTTTTACAGAAATCATTAAACGATAAAAACTCACCTTCTCTATCTGATCTAACTCTTTTAATCCTTTTGTTCAATTGATTTTCCACTTTAGACTTATACAACAAAAACATATCGAAAGCCTCATCTTTGTTTCTTAACAAATAAACTTTGGTGAATCTAGAGAAACCATCTATGAAGGTCACATAATACCTTTTTCCTCCTCTAGTCATAGTATGTTTCAAATCACCAAGATCAGTGTGAATTAAACTTAATAATTCTGATTCTCTTTCAATTGAAGCACAAGTTTTCTCTGTTGACTTAGTTTTAGCACATATTTCACATTTATCAAAACTTGTGTTACTAAGGGGTGTGATGAAACCTAATGATTGCATCTTTTTCAAATAAGATATAACTCACATGTCCTAATCTAACATGCCATAAATCAAGAGACTCAACCAAGTAAGCAGAAGAAGATGCATCATTGTTATTGATGATATTAGAAACACTCAGTACAAAGAGACCCTGGTTACAATAACCCTTGCCCACATAATTATTGTTTCTAGTCATGACTATCTTGTCACAATTAAATGTGACCTTGATGCCAACTTTCATCAACAAAGACACGGAGACCAAGTTGGCTCTTATGGTGGGTACATGCAATACATCACTTAAAGCCAGTGTCTTTCCAGAGGTCAATTTCAGAAGTATCTTGCCCTTGCCTAGAACTGGTGTACCTCAAGAGTCACCAAGATACACTGTTTCAACGCCTTCTCCTAGTGGAGTATAGGAGGAAAATGTATTTCTGTTGCCACAAATATGCCTGGTGGCATCAGAATCTATCATCCACTCTTTTGAATTAGCAGCAAGGTATGCTTGTGAAACTACTGCAACAATGATGTCATCATCATCATCATCCCCATGAGCTAGATTTGCCCTTGGCTTAGGAGGTTTATCAAAGTGCTTTCTTTTCCGGCACTGTTGAGCAAAGTGCCCATTTTTTCCACAGACGAAGCAAGGCGGCACTTCTTTGTCATCATTATTGGCAGGCATTGGTCTTGGCTTGAAGTTATTGTTGGGTTTCGGTTTTGGATTGTACCTCTTGAAGTTGACGAGATTGGCACTGGAGGTCAATTGCTTCCCTTTGGCTATGCGCTGCTCCTTCCTATTGGTGTCCTCGATGATGATGTGAGTGATTAGGTTGGCCAAGGACAGCTGCTTGTGTTTGTGCTTTAGTTGTTGCTTGTATTCTCTCCATGATGGTGGCAATTTTTCAATCAACAAGCTAACTACGAACTCTTCTTGCAGTGTGATCTTTTCTCCTCTTAAGTCTTCCAGAAGCTTGTGATATTCATTGATTTATGTTTTTACATCCTTCTCATCTTTCATTTCCCATCGATAGAATTTCCCGATCATGAACTTTTGCTTGCCTGCATCCTCCGTTGTGTATTTGAGCAGCATGGACTCCCATATTTCCTTTGCTTCCTTGTACTTAATGTAGACATCGAACAACTCATTAGATAAAGTTGAAATTATTGTGTGACGGCATACCTTATCAGCATAAGTCCAAGACTCCTGCAGCTTGGGGTCAGTCGGTTTGGACTCATTTAGTGCGAAAGCAACTCCATGCACATCTAGCAGCATGTAAATGCGTTCATGCAATCTTTTGTAGTTTTTTCCACTAAACACTTCTTTCTTTGAAATGTTAGGGAATGGCTTTGCTAATGTCGATGAAGGGATTGGAGGAACTGGCATCCTGGCATTGGATGCAGCTTTCATGTAGAAGCGAGCATCAGCGAGCGCCCTATCACAAGCAGCAGCAAGGTCGGGATCTTTCTCTCGATTGATTTGCGCAATTGCAGTTGCAAGAGCTTTCTCATAGTTGGCAGCTGCAGCCTCGATATCAGCAGGCTCTTCCCAGACAATGTCCAAAGGATCGATGATTGGAGCGCCGTTGTTGTGGTTCGGATTTATGTTATAATCCTTGAGATTGTTGGAATAATTGAGTTGCAACAATCGCGAACCACCAACGACCCGAGGCGTGTATACACTGTCCTTAAGGATTATAGCTCGTGACTCTCTAAAACGTGCAAGAGAAGGGGTATGTGAAAATCCCCCAGGATACAACAGATCTTCCGGGAAGTGTGCACTCATACCTGGGATACTCTAGGAATCAACATAAACAGAAGAACTAGCGAGGATCAGAGCAGGAAGGGGAAAGAAGAGAGAGCTCGAAAGCAGGGTAATCTGATAGTGGAGTGGGAGTGGATATTTATAGGTATCAGTGGTCCGAATTTGAACGTTGGGAGTTACAAAATTAATATCGGGAGTTACAAAATTAATATCGGTTATGATTTTGTACGTTGAGCCCGTTTTGATTTCCAACATGTGAAAAACAAGTTTTCCGGGTAAGGGTAAGAAAGTAAATTCAGAAAAATGTAAAAATTGACTTAGACCGGGCCTCGTGATACTTTGCGCGCAAGGGGGGCAAATAGGGCTCTTTCCACTGTTTTGGCCCATCTTGTGCGTGCGAGCCCATTACTACTTTCTTTCTTATCTAGCCCACTTGATCATGGTAATTTATAAAGTCTAGAAGATCTCCTTGTCCAAGCCATGTGGGATATACCTTTTGGAATACTTGACAACATAAAGTGCAGCAAGTTTTTAGTGCCATTGCCAGGGAAGTAAAATTAAAGTACAAATTTATTTTATTTTATTTTTTATTTTCCTTTTTATTTTGTTTCATTTTTTTTGTTAATCATATGGAAGACTGAGCCTCCTATCTATTTTTGTTCATTATATGGAAGACTAAGCCTCCTACCTCTTATTTTCTATTAATCTTTTTTTCTTTTATTATTGTTGAATGGAAGGCTAAGCCTCCTACATCATTTATTTATAAAATGGAAGGCTGAGCCTCCTATCTTTTTTTTATTATTGATATTGTTTTTTTCCTGTGATTATTTTGTTAATGCATGAAAGCTTGGTTACGTACATCAAGTGGTAGACTGGTAAGAGAATTTTCATCTTCTTCAAATATGGCTGAGCACATTAATGACCAAGAAGATAACCATTCTATTCATAATGACTAAGATCGGCCCAGGACTCTAAGAGAACACATGAATCCCATAAGAAATAGCACACCATCATTGCAGACCAATTTTTTTCAAAAGGGAAATCACCACTTTTACACAAAAATTGGGAGAAACTTTTCACCAGTATTAGGATAGATATAAAGATTTACTTAACACAAGCCTACATCATGGTTTTGAAACATGGTGAATAGTCTCACATTTTTATGAAGGTTTGACACTAGGGAAAGACAAATGGTGGAGTTGATGTGTAATGGAACATTTGAGGATAAGGATCCTGACAAGGCAATGAATTACCTAGACTTACTAGCAAGGAATATGCAGAATTGGGACACCGCTGGTACCTATGAGGCCCCAGATAAAACTCAGTCACTTGCACTTAGTGGAGGTACATATAATCTTACGAAAGATAATGACCTTCAAGCAAAATTTACATATCTAGCTAGAAAGGTTGAAGCATTAGAAATGAAGAAAACTGGTTATTTAAAATTTGTTGAAGAAGTTGTTTATCACATTTGTGATATTGATGACCATTCCACTAGCAATTGCCCAACCTTGCCATCTTTCAAAGAATGTTTCCATGAACAAGTCAATGCTTTGAACAATTTCAAGAGACCAACTCAAAATCTATACTCACAAACTTACAATCCTGGTTGAAGGAATCATCCAAAGTTCAGTTGGAGAAATGATAATCATGCTCAATCGTCACAACCACCTTTACACATCCAACAGAGTTTTCAACAATCTAAAGGATATGCACCATATGTACCTCATTTTAGGAAAAATCTTGAAGAAACATTGTATTTATTCATTGAGAAGTAAGAGTCTATCAATGCTCAAAGAAGTCAAACAATGATTGATTTGAAGGATAGTTTTGCAAAATTTGCATCTACACTCAACATTCAGGAGAAAAGGCAATTTCTTTCTCACCACAACAAAACCCCAAAGGTCAAATTATTGATCAAGTGAAATCAATCATTACACTTCACAGCAGTAAGATTATTGAAAAATCCATTTTTGGTCCTTGTGAATAAGATGATGAGTCAACTTATAAGAGTAAAGAAAGGGTTAAACCTATACCAAGCAAAAAATAAATTGAATCTCTGCCTGTGCCTCCATTTCCTCAAGCATTAACTGTTTCGAAGAAAGTGAATCACAATCCTGAGATTCTTGATATTTTCAAGTGGGCAAAGATCAATATTCTTTTGTTGGATGTGATTAAATAGGTACCTTCTTATGCCAATTTTTTTTAAGGATTTGTGCATTGTTAAAATAAAACTAAATGTGAAAAAAAAACCTTCTTGGCCGAGCAGGTAAGTTCTATTATTCAAAATAATACTACTTTGAAATACATGGATCTTGGTTGTCTAACAATTTCATGTTTCATTGGAAAAACATAAAATTGAGCAAGCATTATTTGATCTTGGGGCTAGTATATACCTACTTCCATATTTAGTTTACCAAAAACTAAATTTGGGTGAGTTAAAACTCTTTTGCTTGCTGGCAGATCAGTGAAAGTGCCTAAAAGAGTCGTTGAAGATGTGTTAGCCCATGTTGATAAATTCATATATCATGTAGATTTTACTGTTTTTGACTCACCGCTAGTGGAAATTAGAAATTCAATTCCTGTTATTTTGGGACGTCCATGTTTAGCAACTTCTAATACTTTGATTAATTGCAGGAATGGATTGATAAACTGTCATTTGGAAATATGACATTGAAGCTAAATGTTTTAAACTTGTTTAAGTAATCAACTGAAAAGGAAGATGAGAATGAGGAAGTTTGCATCATTGAAGCTATTGTAAAGAACTATATCCTAGAAAGGAGTATCTCTGATTCTATGGAAAATTGTCTGGTTAATTCATTATAATCGATTATTCAAATGGATCAGGATACATCTAACATATGGGCATTTTTTGATTCTTCACAAGTAGAAGAAAACACATGTTGGAAACCAAGAGTTGAGGAATTAGGCCAACCTAAAGTTGAAAAGCAAGATAAAACACCCACACCAGAGTTGAAGCCTTTGCCCAAAAAATTGAAGTATGCATTCCTTAGAGAAAATTCTTCTTATTTAGTGGTACTTTCATTAATTCTCATATTCGAGCAAGAAGGTAAGTTAATTAAGTTATTTAAGAGACATAAAAATGCAATTGCATGGACATTAAAAGACATAAAGGGCATTAATCCTTTAATTTGTACACATAGAATAAACTTGAAAGATAATGCTAAATCTTGTCAACAACCTCAAAGAATACTCAATCCACATATGAAAGAGGTAGTAAGATCTGAAGTTCTAAAATTACTTATTGTGAGAATTATTTATCCTATCTCTAACAGCAAATTGGTTAGTCCAACCCAAGTTGTTCCAAAAAAGTCTAACATTATAATGGTGATAAATGAGAAATGTGAGTCTATACTAACTTGAATCCCATTTAGCTTGAGAATGTACATTGACTATAGGAAATTGAATCTTGCCACCAGAAAAGAACATTTTCCACTGCCTCTCTTGAACCAAATTTTAGAAAGAGTAGCAGGACATCCTTTTTACTACTTTTTTTTATGGCTATTTAGGTTATTACCAAATTCCAGTAGCTTTGGAGGACTAATAAAAGATCACATTCACATGTCTTTTTGGAACCTTTCCATTTAGACGCATGCCTTTTGGACTTTGCAATGCCTTAACAACATTTCAAAGATGTATGCTGAGTATTTTCAATAACATGATCAAAAAATATCTTAAAGTTTTCATGGATGATTTAATCGTTTATGGTAATTTCATTGATAATTGTCTTGAAAACTTGGAAAAGGTTTTAAAAAGATGTGAAGAAAAAGGTTTAGTACTAAATTGGGAAAAAAGTCATTACATGGTCACCTCTGGAATTGTTTTGGGTCATGTTGTATCTTTCAAACGAATAAAGCAAATATGGAGCTCATTGTTCAATTACCTCCACCAAAAACAATTTGGGAAATTCGCTCATTTCTTGGACATGCAGGATTTTATCGAAGGTTCATTAAAGGGTTCAGTGAAATATCTAGACCCCTTTGTAACCTCCTTGCAAAAGATGCTTCTTTTGAGTGGATTCAAGCATGCCAAAATTCTTTTGTTAAGTTAATTGGCCTTCTAACATCCTCTCTAATCATACAATACTCAGACTGTTCTTGGCCTTTTGAGATAATATGTGATGTTAGTGATTATGCAATTGGTGCTATTCTAGGACAGAGAAAGGAAGATAAACCATATGTAATTTATTATGCAAGTAGAATTTTGAATGGTGCACAAATGAACAACGCTACAACTGAGAAAGAACTACTTGCAATAAATTTGCGTTGGATAGAATTGGTTTAACAACCATTGTTTACACTAGCCATTCTATTGTCAGGTTTCTAATGTCAAAGCAAAATTCTAAACCGATGTTGATATGTTGTCTAGCAATTCTTTAGCAGTTGATGTAGATATTAGGATCCATTGTGCTGTTTCTAAGAGGAATTTCTCTTGTACAACTTGATCTATAAAAGATAACAAACCTACAAAGAAACTATTAACATTCAACAGTCTAATGGGTTTCTAGTGCATATTAAGTTAGGCCATGGAAATAATTTGGAAAATTTCCCCCAATGTACCAAACTGTCCTAGTAAAGCAATAAAGGTATTAGAATTACAAAGTATTTGCAACAAATGCTGTTGCAAATTTTTAACCACTAATTCTTTCCCAATCATGCCCCCAGAAATCCATTTCAAAGGTACATGAATGATACCCAAAACTTGGCTACCCCTACAGATGCTGCTATTGCTACACCACCTATCAATTCGACACTGCCTCCCTCATAAACCAAATGAATTTTTTGCTTAGCTAGGACTCTACCCAAATGGTTGGCTACCCTTAAGAACTCTTCATTCTTTCTAAAAAAATCTCCACAAAATACACAAATATTTCAAAATCTACGAGTTGAGGTTCTCTCCATTTCTATCCTTAACCCTGTGAAAAATAAAAAGAAGAACGTGCATTTATAGAGATGAAAGGATAATGTAAAGATAACACCTGCATGAGTAGGTAGATTATTGTCAGAAGAAAATGAAAATTTTCAAAAATGATGGCATGTATGTACAGTAGTTGTGCTGTGGCTCACATCTTCCTCTAGTTTTATATCCAGTGATGGTTTCAACGCCTTCTATGAGTCAAGGATTTGCTTCCCATCCAGTTTTCTTACAAACTGGCTAGCAAGGTCTTTTAAAGTCAGATTCCCAAGACTATAATGCTCTCATTCTTTACAAAAAATATTCCATAAAACCAAGAAGTTTATGTTGCACTAATCCATAAGAATTCATCTCAAGAGTCAATCAGATATCATCCAAAGAATCCTTACTTAGGCCATTCTTAATGAATTGTATTTTATCTTCTCAATTATCTGACACTACTCCTCAAGAACGACATCTAGCATTACAAGTCCATCAACCATATTTGTGACAAACTTGTAACCTTTTCGCTTTTCGCTTTCTGGCATAAGAGCTTTTGCCTAAGCCATGCATGTGAAACACAAATGCATCTGGGTTTTAACCAGCTAAATGGACTTTTGCTTCAATTAACCAACGCACATGTTCAGGGATGCCTTTGTGCACCAAAACTCTTAATCATTCATATCTAGCTTGGTAAATCCTTTTAAGAACATTCATTGAGAGAGAAGGAAAACATTTTCGCAAAGCTGAAAGAACAGAATCCATTGCTGAGAAGAAAATTGAGAGAGGGGGAGAGAATGAAATCAATTATTATAGGAAACTGAGATAACCAACTTGAGAGCGATAGAGTACCGTATCCGCCACTTAACTGGAAAAAGAAGAAAAGTAAAATAGGAAAGAAAAAAATGAAACTCAAAATAAAATTATCTAAGAAGAGAAAATATATTTACATTTACTTACCATGATCCTTGTGAAGATCACTAAGATGAACAACTTCTTCCTACAAATCATAATTCTCTAAAAATGGTTTAACTATTTGTCCATTTACCTTAAACACATTACAATTTTTAGGATTTTCAATGTCAATGGCCCCATAAGGATAAACATGTTTTACAATAAAAGGTCCACTCCATTTAGATCTTAATTTTCCAAGAAAAATATAAAGTTGAGAATTATAAAGTAAAACCTTTTGACCAATCTTAAGTATTTTTCTTAAAATTGTTTTGTCATGAAAAGCTTTGGTTTTAGCTTTATATATTTTTGAATTCTCATATGCTTCATTTCTCAACTTTTCAAGCTCATTTAGTTGTAACCTGTGCAAAACACCAGCATCATCAAGATTTGAACTGAAACCTTTAATAGCCCAATAAGCTTTATGTTCAAGTTTCACAGGCAAATGACAAAGTTTTCCATGAACTATCCTATAAGGAGATATACCCAATGAAGTTTTAAAAGAACTGCGATAAGCCCAAAGTGCATCAGTTAGTTTTAAAGACCAATCCTTTCGATTTGGGTTGACTGTCTTTTCAAGGATTTGTTTTATCTCCCTATTTGTCAGTTCTACTTGTCCATTTATTTATGGGTGATAAGGGGTGGCAACTTTGTGTGTGATACAATAGTTATTCATTAAAGATTCAAATAATTTATTACAAAAATGTGTTCCCGCCATCACTTATTATAGCTTGAGGAATTCCAAATCGACTTAAAATATTTTCCTTGAAAAATTTAAGTACAATTTTATGATCATTATTTTGACAAGGAATGGCCCGTACCCATTTTGACACATAATCCATTACGACTAAAATGTACACAAATCCAAAAGACAGTGGAAATGGTCCCATGAAATCAATTCCCTAGTAATAAAAAATTTCAATCACAAGAATAAGAATCAAAGTCATCATGTTTCTTTTAGAAATGAACCATAATTTTTGACAATTTTCACAGGCTTTGCAGAATTATGTGCATCTTTGAACAAAGAGGGCCAGTACAATTTAGACTGCAAAATCTTTGTAGCTGTCTTCTTTGATGAAAAATGCCCCCTGCATACTTCTGAATGAAAAAATTCAATGACACTTTGTACCTCATTATCGAGTATGCATCTTCAAAATATCTGATCAGGGTAGTATTTGAAAAGATAAATGTCATCCCAGTAAATTTTTTTTCACTTCATGCAAAAATTTCTTATTATCTTGGGCACTCCAATGAGTTGGCATTTGTCTTGTCACAAAAAATTGATAATATTAGCAAACCAATGTACTGTAGTGACAGAAAATAAAAATTCATCAGCAAAACAATCATTTATGGGTGTAGCCTCAATTGTTGGATCCGTTGTCAGCTTTGACAAAGGGTCAGCAACAATATTTTCGGTGCCTTTCTTATCTTTGATTACAATGTTGAACTCTTGAAGTAATAAGATCCAACATATCAGCCTTGGTTTAGCATCTTACTTTGACATTAGGTACCTGACAGCAGAATGGTTAGTGTAAACAATGGTTGTTGCATCAGATAAGAGTGAAATTTATCCAATTCAAATATTACTGCGAGTAATTCTTTCTCAGTCGTAGTGTAATTCCTTTGTCACTATTCAAAGTTCTACTTGCATAATAAATTACATATGGTTTACCTTCATTTCTATGTCCAAGAACAGCATCAATTGCATAATCATTAGCATCACACATGACTTCAAAAGGCAAGGACCAGTTTGGGGGTTGCATGATTGGAGAGGATGTCAGAAGGCCAATTAACTTATCAAAAGAACTTTGACATTCTTGAATCCCTTCAAATGAAGCATCTTTTGCAAGAAGATTGCAAAAAGGTCTAGATATTGCACTGAACCTTTTAATTAACATGCTATAAACTCCTGCATGTCCAAAAAATGAATGAACTTCCCTAACTGTTTTGGGTGGAGGTAACTAAGCAATGAGCTCCACCTTTGCTTTATCAACTTTGATTCCTTTGAAAGACACAACATGACCCAAAACAATTCCAGAGGTGACTATATAATGACATTTTCCCTAATTTAGAATGAAGCCATTTTCTTCACATATTTTTAAAACCTTTTCCAAGTTTTTAAGACAATTATCAAAGGAATTTTCATATATAGTTAAATCAATCATGAAAACTTCAAGATATTTTTCAATCATGTCACTGAAAATACTCAGCATACATCTTTGAAATGTTGCTGGAGCATTGCAAAGTCCAAAAGGCATGCGTCTAAATGCAAAGGTTTCAAAAAGACATGTGAATGTAGTCTTTTCTTGATCCTTAAGTGCCACTGAAATTTGGTAATAACCAAAGTAGCCATTAAGAAAACAATAAAAAAGATGTCCTGCTCATCTTTTTAAGATTTGGTCCAAAAAAGGTAACAAAAAATGATCTTTTCTGGTGGTGAGCTTTAATTTTCTATTGTCAATGCACATCCTCCAACTGGATGGTATTCGAGTTGCTAAAGACTTACCTTTTTTCATTTGTTACCACTATGACGCCAGACTTTTTTTGAACAACTTGGGTTGGACTAACCCATTTGCTGTCAGAGATAGGATAGATAATTCCAACATCAAGTAATTTAAGAACTTTGGATCTTATCACCTCTTTCATGTGTGGATGAGTCTTCTTTGAGGTTGTTGACAAGATTTGGCATTATCTTCCAAATTTATTCTATGTGTACAAATTAAAGGATTAATACCTTTTATGTCCTTTAATATCTATCAAATTGCACTTTTATGCCTCTTAAGTAACTCAATCAATGTACCTTTTTCCTCAAATGTAAGAGTAAATGAAATTACACTGGATAAGAAGAATTTTCTCCGAGGAATGCATACTTCAATTCTTTAAGCAAGGGCTTTAACTCTAGTTTGGGTATTTTATCTTGCTCTTTATCATTGGGTTGTCCCAACTCTTCAATTTTTAGTTTCCAACATGTGTTCCCTTCTACCTGTGAAGAATTAAACAATGCACATATGTTCGATGTATCCTGATCCATTTGCATAATAGATTCAAATGAATTAACTAAATAATTTTTTAAAGGATCAGAGATACTTCCTTTTTGAATATGGTTTTTCACAATTGCGTCAATGATGTAGACATCTTCACCTTTATCTTCTTTTTCAAGTGGTTGCTTAAGCAAGTTGAAAATATTTAGCTCCAATATCATATTCTCAAATGATAGCTTCATTAGTCCGTTTCTGCAATTAATCAAAGCATTAGAAATTGTTAAAAATGGATATCCCAAAATAATGGGTATTGAATTTTTAATTTTCACTGGCGGTGTGTCCAAAACAATAAAATCCACAGGATAAATAAATTTATCAACTTGGACTAATACATCTTCAATGACTCCTCCAGGCACTGTCAGCCATCTATCAGCAAGCAGAAAAGTTATCTTGATTGGTTTTAGCTTACCTAAATTTATTTTTTGGTAAACTGAATGTGAAAGTAAGTTTACACTAGCCCCAAGATCAAGTAATACTTGCTCAATTTTATGTTCTCCAATGAAACATAAAATTGTTGGACAACCAAGATCCTTGTATTTCAAAGCAGTGTTATTTTGAATAATAGCACTTACCTACTTACCCAAAAAGGCTTTCTTTTTCACATTCAGTTTTTTTTTAACAGTGCACAAATCCTTCAATAATTTGGCATAAGAAGGTACCTATTTAATTGCATCTAACAAAGGGATATTGCTATTTACCTGGTTGAAAATATCCAAAATTTCAAGATTGTGATTTACCTTCTTAGGAACAGTTAATGCCTGAGGAAATGGAGGTGAATGTGGATATTCGATCTGTTCTTCACTTAGTATAGGTTCAACCCCTTCTTTACTCTTAGAAGTTGACTCATTGTCTCATTCACAAGGATTAGGAATGGATTTTTCAATAACCTTACTGCTGCGGAGTGTAATGATTGGTTTCACTTGATCCATAGTTTGACATTTTGGATTTGTTTGTGGTTGAGAAAGAAATTGCCCTTTCTCTTGAATGTTGAGTGAAGATGCAAATTTTGCAACTGTATCTTTCAAATCAATCATGGTTTAACCTATTTGAGCATTGATAGACTCTTACTTCTCAATGAATGAACACAATGTTTCTTCAAGATTTTTCCTAAATGAAGGAACATAAGGTGCATACCCTTGAAATTGTTGAACATTTTGTTAGGTATACGAAGGTGGTTATGACGGTTGAGCATGATTATTACTTTTTCAATTGAAATTTGGATGATTCCTCTAACCAGGATTATAAGTTTGTGAGTACAGATTTTGGGTTGGCCTATTGAAGTTGCTCAAAGCATTGACTTGTTCATGGAGACATTCTTTAAAAGAAGGCAAAGTTAGGCAATTGCCAGTGAAATGGTCATTGGTCTCATAAATGTGACAAACAACTTCTTCAACAGATTTTAATTGACCAAATTTCTTCGTTAAGATGATATATGCCTCCATTAGATATAAAAGTTGTGATACCAGTTTCTTGACGCTTGTCACAATCCATAAAGTGACTTTCTTAATCTACACACCTTGGTCTCGCTTTTCTTGGTGAAACCTTGCGGGACACGCATGTAGGGTTCTCACACCTTGGAGAAATGCATTATTGATGTCCAGCTAATGAATTTCTCAATCCTTCTTTGTAGCAACAGCAAGTAGGGTTTTCACAGTGACGAGCTTGCCACGGGCACAAAAGTCCTATGGAAATCAATCTCTTCCACTTGTGTGAAACCTCTTGCCACAAGTCATGCCTCGTATCGTTTTATCTCCCCATTAGGTTTGAAGTTAATCTTGTAGACCCAATTCGATTCAATAGCCTGTTCTTCTGGTAGTAATGGTTCCAATGACCATGTTCCACTTTTCTCCAGCACTTCAATCTCCCTTTTCATGGTTTCCCTCCAGTGCTCATGCTTTGCTGCCTAAAAGAAAGACTTTAGCTCATCATGGGATGTGCTGGCCACCAAGAATGCTTTATGTAAGTGTGAAAACCTATGGTACAAAATGTAATGTGACAAAGGATATACCACAGAGTTTCATGATGAAGGGGTGCACTGCAATTGGACTATGGAGGGTGGTAGACATGTTTCATACTCTTCAAAATGTCGTGGTGGTTACCGAGCTCTCTGACTACATTTCACCTCAACTTGGACAGCATTCTCGGCATCATGATTAGTGGATTCTGTCACTTCTCCTTGCCCATTTTCACACCTTTGTGCTAAATCATTTTGCAAAGCCTGGTCTTCATTAAAGTTGTCGTATTTCCAACTACCTTTTCTTCATTTGGAGCGTGTCCAGCTTGCTTGTCTCTCTCGTCACTAATTTTCTCAGGGGACTTATTCGATGCATTGTTTGATCTTGCTCCAACTTGTGCCCTTCTTTCTTGTAAGGGTACTTGTTCTAAAAAAATACTACATCTCGCGAGGTATAAATCTTCTTATCCTTAATGTCATAGACTTGATACCCCTTTTGCCCATTGGGATATCCAATAAATATAGAAGGGTTTTCCCCTCTCACTTTTTTCTTTATTATGTGCATACAGCTCAAATGATCATAGCTCGGCTTTCTCCCCAATAGTAGTTTGTACGGTGTTTTGGTCTCATATAGTCTTAGAAGGCAATCTATTTATTGTGTAGACTACGGTAAGGACACATTCCCCCCAAAAGCTAACCGGGAACCCTGCATGGAAATGTAAAGCTTATGCCGTTTCCAATATATGCCTATGTTTTCTTTCAATAACTTCATTTTGTTGAGGTGTGTGGTCGTAAGTGGTTTGCAAAAGTATTCCTCACTTCTTATAACATTCTAGCATGAAGTTGGATTGAAACTCAAGGCCATTGTCTACCCTAATTCATTTAACCTTTCTTCCAAATTGTGTCTTAACCATGTTTAAAAATTGAAGCAAATAATGACTTACTTCCGACTTGTGCTTCATTAAGTAAACCCATACTCCTCTACGATAGTCATCCATTATAGTGAGAAAATAGTGTGCTCTTGTGAAGGATGCTATTTTATAGCCACCCTAGATATCACAGAGTATCAAATCAAAACATATAGCAGACTTTATTAAACTTTCAGAAAAAGGTAATCTTGTTTGCTTAGCTCGCATACAAGAATCACAATACTCTACTTCTCCACTTTTGACATGACTAGAGTTTAACTGAATCATCTTAACCTTCGTATTTGATGCATGACCAAGCCTCCAATGCCAAAGTTTAGACTTCTCTACTCCACTGGCTGCCATTGCCACCCCTGCATGTTGAACAGGTTCAAGGAGATACAGTCCACCGCAGTGTCTACCAACTTCAATCAGGCTCTTCGTAGGTAAGTCCTGCATCACATACAAATTGGGAATAAAGGTTAGCACACAGTTGAAGTCCTTTGTTAAACGACTGACTGAGAGAAGGTTGCACTTAAAATTCAAAATATTTAGGATTTGACTCATGTGCATTTCATTTGCAAGGACTAGGCTTCCGGCATCTTTCATTGATATGCCATCTCCGTTCGGTATCTTGATTGGTTGATGTCCGGTCCTCATTTTTTGCTCATCAAGCAAGTTTTCATCACAAGTAATGTGTTCTGTTGCTTTCGAATCAATTATCCAGGGTTTTGAAAAATTAATCTTACTGGCCATATTTGTGTTTGGTATTTGTGTTTGGTATGTTGTGCTCGGTTGTTTTAGACATCTCACCCTCGCGTCCTAAATATTGCAGCAGCTGCTCATACTGAGTTTGCGTCAAACTAGGAATAGGGCTGACATCGGGATTGACTTGAGCCACCTTCAGGCCTACCTTCTTTTCGGTCATTGGCCTTGTCCTCCTATCCTATCCACCTTTGCGCCATTCAGGTGGATACCCGATAATTTTAAAGTAATCATCCTTTGCGTGCCCTATTTTCTGGCAGTCTATGCACTTCACCCCTGGGTTTTTCCTGCTGCCAGCCCCATGTGCTTGGAAAGTTGCAGTTTTGGTTGTTGGGTTTTACGGGGATGATATCTGTCATTGTTGTTCATCTTCTATGACAAGATGATAGGTGGTGCCAAGCATCAGGGTAGGCTTGGTACTGAAGATCTGAGTCTTGATGACTCCAAACGAATCGTTCAATCTCATGAGAAAGTCATAAAGCTGATCTTTGTCTTTCAACTGCACATTGCATGTGCATCCATTGCTAGTGCATCTCAGCCATGGGGAGGTTGACTGCATCTCATCCCATAAACTTCTAAGCTTTGTGTAATAGGATGAGATGGACAAGCTTTCATGCTTCAGGAGAGCAACTGCATGCCTCAATTCATAGGCCCTTGGTGCACTAACCTTTCCAAATCTATCTTCCAAATCAACCTAAATCTCTCGGGCTGTTTTAGCGTATTGTACGCTGCTCCTCACTTCCTTTTCCATGGCGCTCTTCAGACACCCTTTCGCCATGGCATCACATCATATTCAATGCCTTAGGTTTGGTGAGTTCGTGCTTGGTTTTTGAATTGTCCCATCAACAAAACCAATCTTATTCTTGGCAAACAACGCATTGTTTATGTTGTTTACCCATTCTCCATGGTTCCCATCATGGAGAAGCTCACTTACATAAATCTGTCTCTGGCTATCCGAGGCATGCAGATAGTATGGTGTAATTGTATCCATGCTATTTACTTGGCTTTCTACTATATTGTTCTTCTTACCGTCCGACATCGGTGTGCTATTTGTAAGAGAGGTGATGGGTTAATTGGATTTTCGATTGCTAAGTTTTAGCTCTGATACCATGAAGAAAATGGGTTTGAGACAAGTGGCATATGTATTCATTGCACTGATAACGTAGAATATAGGGTACATATAGGCTACAAGACATACAAGACTTAAAGGATAAGTAAAGACTTGAAAGATAAGTGAAGATTATCTAGAACTAACTAGATGTTCATACAAACTAGACTTCTTATTTGACTCTAACATCTACCATCTCCATGATCCATGAATGAACTCTTCTCTCCTTTCACAATGGCTGCTAGAGAAGACCATGCTTCTTCTGGCTGCATATGCACCAAACACATGATAAAATATGCCTTCCTCTCAGTAAGCTTAAGCTTGTTCCTGGTATCCCCCTTTCTCAACCTTTTGGTTTTCTCCGACTTTAAGTCCCTTTCACCTACTTGAATCAACCTCTGCAAATTGTACAACATGCAAATTATTGCAGAACTTCGAAGTAAAAGTAGACTCACTACATCCTCCATAAGAGCCATTCCAAATTGCAAGCCACCAGCATCCTTCAAGGCTGGAGAGCATGTTTCCTCGAAGTAATTAGATAAAGCTTCCTTAACAGTTTCTGACAGGCCACTCTGTCCCAAGACAGAGGACACATTGAGCACCACCATTGCTGATCCTATGGCGTCTAATTGCTAGTCCCTATTGTACAACCTAAATGTAAAGCAGTAGCTATATATTATGTCAACCAAATGAATAGCTAAAAATATGGAGGGCTTAGTGGGCGTCAGTTTATGCAACAGTAAAAGTGGGCTTTCAAGGCCATAAGGGATTTCACTTGATTGGGTACTTCCTAAAACATCCTTTGACTCTGATGGCGTTTCATGCTTCTCAATAGGTTGGATCAGTTGAGTTCTTTCTTTGTTGAGATAGATTGTTTATGCAACAGGCTTCAACCACCAAGGTTCCCAGGGTTTTATCATTCTACTCAATTCTTCTAATACTACAGCCCTTTGGAACCTTTTCTTCTCTTCAACAAATAGATCATCAAAACTTATCTTGTCTCCTGTAGAAACAAAAGGTTACCTTCATAAGTAAAGAATATGGAATAAACCATCAAATACAGTTTCTTTTTCCTTCTCCAAATGGAATGCGAAATATACAAGAACAGGCCTGACAAAATTTTTGGTCTTCTCTGAAAGAGTTGATTCTGTGACCAAAAAAAAGAATATAAGAAACTGAAGTCGGTCAATAGCAACAAATGAAATCATAGTATAACAAGTGACATACTACCAGTTGAAAAACAGGACATATACATATACATATACATATTTGGTCACTTATACTTTTGACACAAAGGATTTGTAAATATTACTTCTTGGGAAAAAGGGAGTGCCAAAATGATCAGATATTTCACAATACTAGATAGATGCATACCAATCCAACATAAAGTAGATCAATGGCACATACCATTTTCATCATCATCCATAGTATCAACTTCTTCCTCAAAATGAAATCGTGTTAATATGTCTAGCATTTTTTTTTAGTTTTATCATCAGGATGAAGCTGCTGGATCTCCCAACCACATTCTCTCGCATAAAGGAATCAATGCAATAAAGGCTATGGGACTACAAATGACATATTTGAAACAATGAAACTAAGAATAAAGCCTAGAAGTTTGCCAAACTGATTAAAAAGCAAGAAATAAGATACCTTATAGCAGGGAAGGGAACAGTAACAAAAACTGCAACGAGGACAGGTGTACTGCAAAAACTGCTTCTGACAGTTGTGCAAAACCAGCATGAGTAAGGCCTCGTTTGGGAACAGCTTTTGTCATCAACATTAGAGTTTTGGATGATTTATTTAACAGTTGAGATAAAAATGCTAAAGTTAAAAACTAAAAGCTACTATTGAATAGTTTTTTCAAAACTCTAACGCTAATCGCTGAAACTAATGACAAACGGGGCATAGGAATAATACAATTCATGTAAATAATAATAACAATAATAATAAGAATAATAATAATAATAATAATAATAATGAGAGAGGGAGACATACACATGGCATATTATCCAAGATGGACTCACACAGGAAAAGCTATAAGCTTTTTCAGATAAGCGGATCATCTCCGCCATCCTAGCTTTATAGTAAGGCCCAAAAGGTAGTAATATTATGATTTAATTTGATACAAGTTAAGATATGACACAAAAAACAATTAGTATCTCTCCTGAAGAAGAATCAGCCTAAGAAATGAAAATGCAAATCCAATTGCAACTGTTCAAACTTCAAAGAGTTTGCAACTTCACACAGTCAAGCAGGAAGTTAGTTGCCAGCAGTTAACATTTAAAATTATATGCTGCATCATGTACAATTTAAAAATTACATATTTAAACTATATATAATTTAGAAATTATATATTTAGAAACTATATGTCTTTACTAAATCATAGTACATTCTTTGCTTAGTCGATTCTTTATACTAGTAGTTAGTCTTTGTATTTTGTTTCTGAGTAACAAAGGGGAAAAAATAGAAAAGTTTTCTCGAGGTGATAAACTTTGTTTTCGTTGTTTACTATTATATATGAAAGCAGGTAGTTTGGCCTAATTGCCATTTCATATTATTGAAAAAAATAAACAAAATTTTGCTATCTGCCATGTGCAAAGCTAAACTTTGGAAAAAATGACACTTGGCAATTCCCTACTTTACCCCTCTTAAACTGCACGTGTCCCTTTACCATTCATAGCCCGCTTGACTTTTATCACTACAATCCACATATTTACAAATTTTCCAAACCGTCCTACAATGAGTACGTGTGCACAAATTTGTGGTTATTTATTATTCAATTTCACCATTCATTCTTTCTGTAACTGTTGCTTTCCCTTCGGAAAAGGGAAAAAACAAAGAGTTTTTTACCCACCTCCCTTAAACTCAGTTATTTAAAACAATATTCCTACACCCACGTTTCCATATCCCTTGTAAAGATGAACGATTATTGAGTAAAACTTATTCAAAAAAATAAGAAAATCGAGGAAAAAAAAGTTTCAAAAACATTTAATTGGTGAGATATCACCCTCAACATCCTCCTCTTACTACCGTTATCAAATGCTCCCCTAATTCCACTATCACACCACATTCCATTACTCCCACATCAGTTATACATTTACATCTATAAATACATCATTGTTTAAAGCAATAGCTTTTCTTTTTCTACTGAAACAAATCAGCATACTCAAATTACGTCTGCAGAACTAGTTCAATCTTTTTGAAGCGCCTTTACTCAAGCTGTGGACAGGAAAAGATGTGGAAATCAACTATTGAAACTTTTGTTACAAGGCAAGATAAAATTTGTTCCTACTTACAATTTTCATTCAACTATCCATTTATACTATTATGAGAATGTTCGAATACCATAAGCATCACTTTTTGAAGAAAAGTTTCAGAATCAGCAATATTAGCAAGTTATTAGCCATGTCACCACCAAAACAAGGTAAAACCCATATTTTGGTATGTTTCATGAGTTTTTTTTTTTGTGTAAACCTGGTTTTTAGTATATTTATGCATCTTTTTTGTGCTATCTTTTATGTAACTACAATCAGCACTCACCAAGTCACCAAGGGAGAACTCATTGCATCATAATCATTCAACCAACAGAGAACATATTCCAGCAACTCTATCAATTATAGGCTAAGGTTGCAGTCTTATAGACTTCAAGGTATAATTGGTTGTACTTCAAGGGGATAATGGGCAAGGTTTTGAAAGTGATCCTTCCAAGATGAGTCATTCGTTATGACTAAAGGTCATTAGAGAAGTTTATATTCTATTTTCAGTGACTGGTTTTAGTTCGTATTTATTAACCTTTAATTCCTACAAAGACATGGTTACCCTACTTATTTTGTGTATATGAATTTATTAGTATATTTCCCTTGCTATCTTTATGCCTACCCATCTTTGATAAACTTAGTTACGCAATCAGGGGTACTAAGTAAATAAGCAAAGATAGTTTGATCACGGATATGAAAAGTTAACATATATAAGTATAGTATTAGTCAAAACAAACACATCTTTGGCATATGAGAATTTCTACAATAAAACAATAACATTTATGATATTTGATACTATCCACCTATGTGCAAGTCCACCTAGTAACACTGTTAGTGTTTCTACCAAATTCTGTCATTCAGGAAAGTTTGAAACAAATTGGCAAGTGCAAAATTGGGGGGGCGAATGAAGATGAGATACTTAATTAGAATGATTACCATACCAAAACCTACTCACATCATTCAGAATCCCTAAACCCATAAATCCTAAATCTACAATTTCATTTCTCTCGATTATGAAATTGGTGCAATGCTAGTGAGACGGAGGACAGGGAGGAGAACACCACCTGAGAGAACACGATTCAACAACCGGCGAAAGACAGAGGCGCAATCTATTCTAACGCTGTAGACTCTCATTCATCATAACCCAAAAGCATACAATCGGATTTCTGGCAAGTGCAAAGGAAGGTGAAGGTTGAAGAAAATTCGGGGAGGACATAGTAGACTTTGTTGAGATGGACAAAACACGATTGTGAAATAGGAGCAATAAGGTTTAGGGAGCGAGTACAATAGACAACGGTGCTTTTGACATAAATCCCGGCAAAGAAACAAAAGGTGTGTATCACGTTTTGAGATCCATAAAAAAACATCCACGATTTGTGTTTTATATATCAAAATAACATGGATTTGTATGTATGTATGCTTCTGGGTTTTATATGTATATTCTGGGTTTGTAAAGAGCACAGATATATATATGTATGTATGTATGTATGTATTTTTCTAGGACTTATATATATGTTCTAAGTTTGTAAAGAATATATGTATATGATGATGCATTTTCCTCAGTAAACGATCTAAAGGTCCAGAAGCTTGGTTCATCACGTGAGTACACTTTAGCAAGGGAAACGTGGATACCTGCAAAAGATACTCCAACGCTCAAGTCAATAATGATTCTAGGGTGGTGTAAATACCAAGGAAAATGATCCCATCCTTGAAATGTGATCATGAATGCCTTTTTATAGGCTTTTGGGATAGTGTGCCTTGAATTTAGAACCATTAGATAAGGCAGTTATCTCTTGAACCGTTAGATCTAGGGCATCTATCCTTTGTGATCAGACTGAGCTTTAAACTCTTAATGAACCCAATTTCTTTAAGATGATGTTTAGGCCCAATGGGGGCCCAATCTTTTGATATGGGTACCATCAGTATATATACGTATGCTTATGAGGTTTATATATGTGCTTCTGGGTTTGTAAAAATACAAATATATGTTTATGCTTTTGAACTTTATATGTATGACACAGATACATGTATGTATGCTTCTAAGTTTTATATGTATAATCTGGGTTTATAAAGAGTGCAAATATATATGTATTTTTCTATGACTTATATGTATGTTCTGGGTTTATGAAGAACATAGATATATATATGTATGCGTTTGAGGCTTATATGCATGCTTATGGGTTTGTAAAAACCACAAATATATATGTATGTTTCTAGAGCTTATATGTGTACTTCTGAGCTTGTAAAAACAAAAATATCGATGCAAACTGTATTAAACTAAATGTGAAATGTATTAAATTGAAAGTGAAATATATTAAATTGTATGAGATATGTGTGTAAACGGGAATGTGAATTGTATTAATCTGTGTAAGATATGTGTTAAACTGAAAATGAAATGTATTAAACTGTGTGAGATATGTATTAAACTGGAAGTGAATTATATTAAACTGTGCAAGCTATATATCTATGTGAAACGTATTAAACTGTAAGCCAAATGTATTAATCTGTGTAGCAAAACTATTACACGAGAAAAATTACGGTTTAGGGTTACATTGCCACTAAAAAATAAAACCACCAAACTCATCATCACCATCAGTACCATAAATCAACATTGTCATTGCCATCAGCAACAACTAGATACGAAAATGTATTAAACTAAAAGTGAAATGTATTAAACTGTGTGAGATATATGTCGAACTGGAAGTAAAATGTATCAAACTATGTGAGATTTGTGTTAAATTGGAAAGTAAATTGTATTAATCTGTGTGAGATATGTATTAAACTATAAGTCAAATGTATTAAACTTTGTGGGATATGTATTAAATTGAAAGTGAGTTTTATTAAAATGTATAGGCTATGTATTATACCATGTGAAACGTATTAAACTGGAAGTCAAATGTATTAATCTGTGTGGCAAAACTATCACACGAGAAAATAACATTGCCACGAAAAAATAAAACAACCAAACTCATCGTCACCACTAGTACCATAATCAACATCGTTATTGCCATTAGCAACAACTGGATGTGAAAATGTATTAAATTGAAATTGAAATACATTAAACTATGTGAGATACGTGTTAATTGAAAGTGAATTGTAGTAACCTATGTGGTATGTGTTAAATTGGAAGTCAAATATATTAAACTATGTGGGATATGTAATAAACTAGAAGTAAAATGTATTAAATTGTATGGGCAACTCTTTGGCCATGTTTGACTATGTGAAAAAATAAATTAATAAAATTATTTTAAATAATTATCATGTTTATTATATTATGTTTATTGTTTCCTTAAGATTATATTTACAAATGAATTCAAAAGGCTTCATAATTAAAATTTTTGAAAAGAGAAAATAAATACCATAATTATCTAATCAATTCACATATTTTAATAGTCAAGATTTACCAAATTTAAACACAGACAAACAGATCCTCTCTCCTTGTTTGCTGCCATAAATAAAAAATTTAAAGATGTAAATATACCAAATTAATATCCAATTAAATTTTAAACCCAACAAAACCGAAATTTCCATTCTCAACTAAAACTAACGGAATCTCTCTCCCTTACTAACACCATTTGGTATATGGATATACACCTATGTGCATCTCAGAATTTGCCATATTTATAGTTATAGTTGACACAAATGCATTTTAGGAAATAGAAATTAATGACCTAGCATATATGTTTATAGTAATCAAAACCAGATTTAGGCATCTAGATTCGGCATATAGTTGTAAAGAAAAAAAAAATATGAACACTTATCTTGGCGTTAGTGCAAGGATAACACATGTATCCTGCTATTCCACAATCCTTGTTCTAATGTGGTGTGCCTTGGTTAACATAAAAAAAAAAACATAAAATTTATATGTCAGACATCAAGTTAAATGAATATGGTAAGTGGAAGGAATGGGGTGCCGAAACTTATTCATACCTTTTCCGCGAAAGTCCCACCGCATAAGGAGGTGTGTGTACTACATGAGCTGTCCAGGAGGTGGAGTGTAGCCCACCACCGCCCCCTCAGGTGTTTACTTCGCACATAAATCATTCCTCGAGGGCAAACAGAGTTAGAATGCCACGACAGATAGGTGTATGAAAAGTTGTATATATATATATGTGTGTGTGTGTGTATTCATTTGTTTACGTTCATTCATTTATGTTCGTTTAAATCATTTACAAACATATTCTATACATGTTCGTGTTCGTGTATTGTCGTTCATGAATGAGTTCATTCATTTGGTTTGTTTATTATTGTTCACGACATAAACGAACGAACACAAATAACCATTTTGCACTAAACAAACGAACGAACATGAACAAGGCTTGTTCGTGTTCGTGTTCGTGTTCGTGTTTGTTAAAATCCTAAACGAACAAACACAAATAGCTCTTATTCGTGTTCACTTGGTTCGTTTACAGCCTTACATTTAACACCCTACATCTTGCAAGCTATTTCCAACGTGACCTCCACATTTGAAACATTTAAGTTTTACCACTCCACCCTTTTCTGCCAGTATTCATCAGAATTGTGCTTCATGGTTTGGGTTGGGCCAATGTATATATTAGTCTTGTGGGCCCAATTAGTTTGTCAGGCCCTTTTTTTGTGTTATAATCAAATACTTAATATTAAACAAAAATATTTTACCCCTTACAAGTTACATAAATCATTAACAAATATTTAATATTTAAATATTAATATTTTGAACAAACTTTGAAAATAGTAAAATAGGGAAATTATGTTTTAATTTATTTTTTAAGTTTCCCTAATTTTATGTTTGTCCATTAAGCAGGAAAATTTTCATATTTTAAAGAAACTTCTGAGAATATGAAAATATTAATTTCTTTACTATTTCATGTACAACTTTCCTAGGCCAAATTTTATTTAATTTTTTTTTCCGTTTATGAAGTTGATGGTAATTAGTTCTTTATTTTTTTTCATAAAACATGTAAAAACATATACTTGATATTAAAATATTAATATTAATATTTTTAAAAAACTTTGAAAATAGGTAAATAGGAAAATGATTTATTATTAAAATATTAGTATTAATATTTTAAATAAACTTTATCTAATAATCTAAATCATTCTTTCTATGTTAACAAGATCGAACTTGTAGAGAATTGCACGTTGTTGCATAATTCACCAAAATAAGATTCCCTTACAGTATCAATATGTGACTACCTCTCGCTCACACACAATGTAACATTTAATGTTTTACATTTCCTTTTGCAAATTAAATTTTCAAAATTTTGTTATACACAGTTACTTAAGTACATAATTTTATATGAATTGCCCGTCCACTAGACAAGTTATGAAACTAGTTAATACTTCAAAATGGCAAGACCTGAAATCTCAAATTTGAAATTGGAACCCAAAGTGGGGGGAATAGCGTCGCACGTGGCAAGGAGAATCGAACCGAACACGTGTTGTTTGGGAAGAGTTAACCTACCCGACAGATGGGCCTCCTTGTCTGCCGTACTGCTCCTCAGCTATCTATCTCTTTATTGCCACAATTCCTATCTTTCGTCATCGATAGATCTCAAATTCGTCGTAAATAACAAAGAGAGAGATAGTGAGGAAAAGGAAGATGGGGCTGAGGATGGTGTATGGGGTGGTGCTCCTGTCCTTGGATGCACCTGCTTCAAGTTCTTGCACCTCCTTCATCCCATCTTCTACCTCACTTCCTAAGTCAGCCCAATAGATGTCGTCTCCTGGAATTGTATTGTCCGATCCCATTCGATGGCTTGAAGCCGGGATTAATTAGATTAGTTGGTTTTCTTTCATTTCTCTTTAATTTCTGTCAATTTTGTTTCATATCTCAATGCTTGTTTTCAGCAAATTCTAAACCCACATACATACATACAGCAAAGGGAAGTCAAAAGCGTTTGCTTTGGCCAGTTGGATTTCCATGATGTAACGTAGATTTGAGTGTTTGTTAATTTTAAGCATGCATTTAGTGGTTGCTTTTTCATGTGGCTGGGCAGGCTAACTGGAAATTACATCCACCCGTCTGATTACAGGCAGCTTGCCTTTCGTAATGTGATGAGATCCAGACCCAGACCTTGTCTCTGTGAATGAAGTCCTCACCTCAACTACAACTATATATATATGACTTGATGATAGCTTAGGTTGCGCTTAATCCCTTCCCCTATGTCTATATTCTCATGCCAGCATTTATGTACGTATTATTTCACCGTACTTTCCCAAATTGGTCTCTCATCCGCCACCGCGCTTGTCCCACCCATCACCGCACTATTAGCTTTTCCTCCTCCGTTAAACACTTCACCATACCAACCGCTTGCGCTTCCACCTCTCAACATTACATCTGGGCCGAATTGGGCAAACGTCTCGGTTTGACCCATATTTCCACCCACACCACACATTAGGACCGTTCTAAAATACCCAACCTGTAACGGTACCACCTTTTTCCCTATTTTCCTCCAACTTTCTTCAAAGTTATAATTAAGGACCATTCTTTTGAAAACTTTAAATTTTCTTAAAACATGGTATGGGGCGTTGTTACTCAACCAAATTCTCTTTGTTAGTGTTGTGCCCAAAAGCCAATCATGAGATTATTGTATTTTTTAACATTGAGTCATGATATTTTATTAAGGCATTAATCCAGCAATTATGTTTGTTGTTTTGTTTCTGCGTAACTTAACAAACATAATTGTAACCCTAGAATAATGATATTCTTAAAAGTCCTTGGTCTAGTATTATTGTGGAGCGGGTTGCAATAATACATAACGACTAGCATATGTGGAGACTAATATGAGATATGTAGTCTACATATGGGTACAAGTTGGAGAACTTGTGTACTGGACCGACCCACCATGAGAACACTACATGGATCGTTATATGAGTGTCATAAGTGATTCTCATAGTGATCATGGTATATGTAGTCCTTCGACCTAAGATCATCAAGGTTCCCTACATGTGAGTCACATACTTTGATACTTTCCTTTGTTGCTCGTAACTGAGTGAACTTGAAGGAGGTCATTGGGTATGTCACATATCATGCGGAGGGATTTGTATGATCAAGATGGGATTTGTCCCTCCTATGTAACGGGAGTGATATCTTCGGGCCCCTTGATAGAGTGAGACTTAGAAAATGCATGGCCATGCTCGGATGAGTTGATATACGATATCAATGTCATCAGTTTAAGTTGGTCTACTCGGTAATCAAGAAACCAAAGATTGGGCTATACGAGAGTGACACATTCCATGTCTCGTGCTTAGTCTTGATATCTTGGACAAAGGGACAATGGCATATATCGGTGATGATCATAAAGGTTTAGTCGAATCATCGACAATCTTGTCACTTGGGTAGCAATGATGTGTTGCTAGACACCGCTCATTGCTTATGATCATAAATGTGATTTATGATCATTGCCAACGTGGTAAGAGCCTATTGGGTCGCACACATAGAGCTATTTGGATCATTAGAGTGCATGGGCTAATTATTTGGGTTATGGTTTCACTTTAATTTCGTATTAATAATGGGCCCAAGAGTTGAGCCATTATTAAGCCCGAAATTAAAGCCTAATTGGATTAGGGCTTTGAAACCCATTAGGCCTGGAAGTTGAGTCTCACTATAAATACAACTTTTAGTGAGAAATTCGCAGGTCTCCTTGCCCTAGCCTCCCAAAAGGACAGCCACACTCTTCTCTTGCAATTCCTTGGAGGACGCAAGCTAGCACTGCGAGCGCAAGAGAAACACATCTGTCGGGACGTGGTGGAAGCGTGGTGATCCCGAGAGGCTCGTGTGGATACCATAGAGAGCTTGAACACGTCAACTGTTCAAGTTTTGTGATTCAACTCTACAGTTGAGTGAGAGATCTCAACCGAAAATTAGGTATGAAAATTTTTGAACACCCGGTTTACCCCGTTTCACTTGGATCCTGGAGGGTTTCGGTTAAATTCCACTGCGCTGTTTGGCTCCCGAAACCCAACAGTGGTATCAGAGCTACTGGTGAAACCCTAAATCGGGATTGAGTGTTGAATCGCATGATGCTATGTGTTCGGTTGCTTTTCGGCCATGATTAATTAGATTGATTCATGATGCATGAAACTGGAATTCGTAATGAACATATGAGATATATGAAGAAACGACACAAATTGGTTAATGAGATTAACCCGAAATTGATAGGTATGAGATACCTATATGGATTAGGATTCTTGCAATAGTTGCAAAAACCCTAGCTTTGTTCGGATTCGGCCTGTTCGGGCACCGAAAGTAAGGTATTTTTGGTGGCTCGAATAGAGGAGTCTCGGGTGCCTACTTTCTCAAAATACAAGATTTCGGGCTAAGCAATTGTAAGAAAATTTTTTGCGCAGGGGGGCGCTGCCCCCCACGCCCCCCGCAAGGGCGGCTCCCCTTGACCTCGTCCGCTGACCGGTCAGCGGAACCACCGCCCACTGACAGGCCAGCGGGACCGCCGTATGCGAAGCGCCACATAAATAAAAACTGGTTAATCAACGCGCAAAAATTGGCATGCATCTTTGTTGAATGAGATTTGACATGATATGCTGATTGGTGTTTGAAGCATGGTGCATGGTTATAGCCCTTGATTGGTTGTACTTGTAAATACGGCCTGCGAGTCGTGCCTTTTCTTATCACTCTCATTGTACATTCTCTTCTCACCTTACTCCCCTCGAATGTAACTCGAGGTTTCTATTATTGATGTAATGGTGCATTATGGGATCATCCAAGGTGGTATGTCCAAGGATCATCCAAGGTGGTATGTCCAAGGAGGTGACAACAAAAGGGCAACCAAGAAAGGAAGAGAAGGAGCTTGTGAAGACTCTTTTCTTTTCTTAGGCTTTTATGATATTCTCATTGGCTTGAGAATATCGCATAGTTTGGGCTATAACCATGTCACATTTATTTTCTTGTAAGCATGAGATGCATGTTTTATATTTGTATGTGATGCATGTATAAAACAACCGGAGATAACAAATTGGTGAGATCAAAAGAAAAAATCTCTCAAACAAATATTAAGTCATTAAATGTGATGCCTTCCAAATGTTGGCACTCGTCAAGACTTTGATCAACATTAGGTGGGTTTGCCAAAGCAAAGCACCTATGTTCATCTTGGTAAGGCGCGATGGGATAATAGTGATATCCAAATTGCTAACTTTGGGTTCGACTTAACTAAGTCATCCTAATAGGATTAGGGACTTAGAGGCATAGAGTTGGGCTTAAGTTCATGAGATGAGCTTGGACAAGTGTTGTTCACCCAACTATCCAAGAGTTGCATAAGATGCAATTGGCAAGGAGTTGCCTACCTAAATAGCTGTAACTTGAGAGAAAAGCCAAAGCTGACTCAGGTTGAGATCAAATATGGATCTTGGCCCACTAGAATACCTTAGCGCCGAGGTGTTCCGAAATAATATCGAGGGTTATTATTTTGAGGAAAATAGTGGGAGTATCGTTTAATAAAAGTCCTTATTAAATGAATTAAAATACATGACTCTTACACTGCATATTTACTGTTGTAGATAACCATGGCACAAAACACATCGACACTTTCGTTGCGATCGATCCTTGAGAAGGAAAAACTGAATGGGACCAACTTTCTCAAATGGTACCGAAACTTGAGGATAGTCCTCAAACAAAAGAGAAAGGCTTATGTCCTAGAGCAGCCCATTCCGAATGAGCCTGCTGCCACTGCTCCAAGAGCTGAAAGGGATGCTCACAAGAGGCATTCTGATGATGCTTTGGATGTTGCATGCCTCATGCTTATTACCATGGAATCTGAGCTTCAGAAGCAACATGAGAACATGGGGGCGTTCGATATGATCGAACATCTCAAAATGCTTTTCCAAGAGCAAGCTAGGCATGAGAGGTTTGAGACCTCTAAGGCATTGTTTCAGTGCAAGATGTCTGAGGGAAGTCCCGTGGGTCCTCATGTGCTCAAGATGATTGGGTACATTGAGAATCTTGAGAATTTGGGATTTGCTCTTCAGAAAGAGTTGGCTATTGATGTAGTCTTGCAATCGTTGCCTGAAAGCTACAGTCAGTTCGTCATGAACTATAACATGAACGACCTTGACAAGTCCCTCCCTGAATTGCTCAACATGTTGAGAACTGCTGAGCAAAACCTTAAGAAGGCTAAGCCCATTTTGATGGTTCAAAAGGGCAAGGGAAAAGGAAAAGCCAACAAGAAGAAGGATAAAGCTAATGGAAAGTCCAATGCTAATTCTTCTTCAGCTGCACTGAAACCAAAGGGTGGTGTGGCAAAGGAAGGGGAGTGCTTCCATTGTAAGCAACCTGGACACTGGAAGCGCAACTGCAAGCTCTATCTTGAAGAACTTGCTAAGGAAAAGGGAAGTAAGACTTCCACTTCAGGTATTTTTGTTATAGAGGCTAACTTTTCTACTTCCTCATCTTGGGTATTGGATACTGGATGTGGATCTCACATTTGTGCAAATGTGCAGGATCTAAGTAGAAGTAGAAGTAGAAGATTGGCCCGAGGTGAAGTGGACCTACGTGTTGGAAATGGAGCAAGGGTTGCTGCCTTAGCCGTAGGGACTTATGTTCTCACTTTACCTAGTGGATTAGTTTTAGAATTAGACAACTGCTACTTTGTGCCTACTATTAGTAGAAATTTGATTTCTGTTTCTTGTTTGGACAAGAAAGGTTTTTCATTTATAATAAAGGACAAATGTTGTTCTATTTATTTGAATGAAATCTTTTATGGTAGTGCTCAACTTAGCAATGGGTTGTATGTTCTAGACCTCGAAGATCCAATCTATAATGTGAATACCAAGAAGGTCAGATTAAATGATTCAAACCCGACCTATCTCTGGCACTGTCGCTTGGGCCATATAAATGAGACCCGCATATCCAAGCTCCATAAGGATGGACTCTTGGACTCATTTGATTTTGAATCATATGAGACATGTGAGTCATGTTTGTTGGGCAAGATGACCAAAGCCCCATTCACAGGGCAAAGTGAAAGGGCTAATGACTTACTAGGACTCATACATAGTGATGTATGTGGCCCTATGTCTACACAAGCTAGAGGAGGTTTCCAATACTTCATTACTTTCACTGATGACTTCAGCAGATATAGCTATGTGTATCTTATGAGACACAAGTCAGAATCCTTTGAAAATTTCAAAGAATTCAAGAATGAAGTAGAGAATCAACTCGGGAAGAGTATCAAAGTGCTTCGATCAGATCGAGGTGGAGAGTACTTGGATCGAGAATTCCTTGACTATCTGAAGGAGTGTGGTATAGTATCACAACTCACTCCACCAGGTACACCTCAATGGAATGGTGTATCTGAAAGGAGAAATCGAACTCTGTTAGACATGGTTCGCTCTATGATGAGTCAAGCTGACCTTCCAAACTCCTTTTGGGGACATGCTCTAGAGACAGCCGCTTTTACACTAAACCGAGTTCCATCTAAATCGGTTCAAAAGACACCATATGAGATATGGAGTGGGAGGCGTCCCAATTTGTCTTTTATGAAGATTTGGGGCTGTGATGCTTATGTGAAACGTCAATCCTCTGACAAACTAGGGCCCAAATCTCAAAAATGCCTTTTTGTTGGGTATCCCAAAGAAACAAAGGGTTACTATTTCTACAATCCTTCTGAGCAAAAAGTGTTTGTTGCTCGAACTGGTGTCTTTTTAGAGAAAGAGTTTATCTCTAAAGAAACTAGTGGGAGGAAAGTAGAACTTGAAGAAATTCAAGAACAACAAGGAGACATCGAACCTGAAATGGAACCTGAACAGACACCGCAAGATGTTGTTCAAGAGTCTGTTCCTGTAGCACAGAGCCCACGTAGGTCTAGTAGGATTCGGCGTGAGCCCGAGAGATATGGATTTCTCGTGACTCACACTAGTGATGTGATGCTCATGGATCAGGATGAGCCCACAACCTACCAACAAGCTATGTCGGGGCCTGACTCTGAGAAGTGGCTAGTGGCCATGAAATCCGAGATGGAATCCATGTATGAAAACCAAGTATGGACTTTGGTTGACCCACCTGAAGGGGTAAAACCCATAGGGTGCAAATGGGTTTTCAAGAAGAAAACTGACATGGATGGTAATGTGATTACCTTTAAGGGACGATTGGTTGCAAAAGGTTTCAAGCAAATTCATGGTATTGACTATGATGAAACTTTTTCACCAGTTGCTATGCTTAAATCCATCCGAATTTTGTTTGCTATTGCTGCACACTATGATTATGAGATATGGCAAATGGATGTCAAAACTGCATTCCTAAATGGAAAGCTACTTGAGGATGTGTACATGACACAACCTGAGGGTTTTGTCACTCCTGAGAATGCCAATAAAGTGTGCAAGTTGCAAAGGTCCATTTATGGACTGAAGCAAGCTTCTCGAAGTTGGAATCTTCATTTTGATGAAGCAATCAAAGAGTTTGGTTTTATCAAAAATGAAGATGAACCTTGTGTCTACAAGAAGGTTAGTGGGAGCGCTATTGTCTTCTTGGTGTTGTATGTAGATGACATACTACTCATCGGGAATGACATTCCTGAGCTACAGTCTGTGAAGACTTGGCTAGGGAAATGTTTCTCTATGAAGGACTTGGGTGAAGCAGCCTATGTGTTAGGCATCAGGATCTATAGAGATAGATCTAGAAAGCTTCTTGGCCTAAGTCAAAGTACATATATTGACAAGGTGCTAAAGAGGTTTAGCATGCAAGATTCCAAGAAAGGATTCTTGCCCATGTCACATGGTATCACTCTTTCTAGATCTCAGTGTCCGAGTACAACTGAGGAGAGAGAGCGCATGAGTAAGATTCCATATGCCTCAGCAATTGGATCTATCATGTATGCCATGATATGTACTCGTCCCGATGTCTCATATGCTTTGAGCATGACGAGTAGGTACCAATCGAACCCCGGTGAGAGTCACTGGACAGCTGTTAAGAACATCCTTAAGTACTTACGAAGGACTAAGGATGCATTCTTGGTCTTTGGAGGTGAAGATGAGCTCGTTGTAAGGGGTTACACCGATGCAAGCTTCCAATCCGATAAGGATGATTTTAGATCGCAATCTGGTTATGTGTTTTGTATTGGTGGTGGTGCTGTGAGCTGGAAGAGTTCAAAGCAAGAGACAGTAGCTGACTCTACAACAGAATCTGAGTACATTGCCGCCTCTGATGCTGCGAAGGAGGCAGTTTGGATCAAGAAGTTCATCATTGAACTTGGAGTGGTTCCAAGCATTACCGACCCGATAGAGCTCTATTGTGACAACAATGGAGCAATCGCACAGGCTAAGGAACCTCGATCTCACCAGCGATCCAAACACATACTCCGACGCTATCATCTCATCAGGGAGATCATCGAGAGGGGTGATGTAAGGATATGCAGGACTTCGACAGATAGCAACATTGCTGATCCACTGACAAAGCCCCTTATGCAGCAAAAGCATGATAGCCATTCTAGGTCCATCGGTATTAGATACATGGATGATTGGCTTTAGTGCAAGTGGGAGATTGTTAGTGTTGTGCCCAAAAAGCCAATCATGAGATGATTGTATTTTTTGCACATTGAGTCATGATATTTTATTAAGGCATTAATCCAGCAATTATGTTTGTTGTTTTGTTTCTGCGTAACTTAACAAACATAATTGTAACCCTAGAATAATGATATTCTTAAACGTCCCTAGTCTAGTATTATTGTGGAGCGGGTTGCAATAATACATAACGACTAGCATATGTGGAGACTAATATGAGATATGTAGTCTACATATGGGTACAAGTTGGAGAACTTGTGTACTGGACCGACCCACCATGAGAACACTACATGGATCGTTATATGAGTGTCATAAGTGATTCTCATAGTGATCATGGTATATGTAGTCCTTCGACCTAAGATCATCAAGGTTCCCTACATGTGAGTCACATACTTTGATACTTTCCTTTGTTGCTCGTAACTGAGTGAACTTGAAGGAGGTCATTGGGTATGTCACATATCATGCGGAGGGATTTGTATGATCAAGATGGGATTTGTCCCTCCTATGTAACGGGAGTGATATCTTCGGGCCCCTTGATAGAGTGAGACTTAGAAAATGCATGGCCATGCTCGGATGAGTTGATATACGATATCAATGTCATCAGTTTAAGTTGGTCTACTCGGTAATCAAGAAACCAAAGATTGGGCTATACGAGAGTGACACATTCCATGTCTCGTGCTTAGTCTTGATATCTTGGACAAAGGGACAATAGCATATATCGGTGATGATCATAAAGGTTTAGTCGAATCATCGACAATCTTGTCACTTGGGTAGCAATGATGTGTTGCTAGACACCGCTCATTGCTTATGATCATAAATGTGATTTATGATCATTGCCAACGTGGTAAGAGCCTATTGGGTCGCACACATAGAGCTATTTGGATCATTAGAGTGCATGGGCTAATTATTTGGGTTATGGTTTCACTTTAATTTCGTATTAATAATGGGCCCAAGAGTTGAGCTATTATTAAGCCCGAAATTAAATCCTAATTGGATTAGGGCTTTGAAACCCATTAGGCCTGGAAGTTGAGTCTCACTATAAATACAACTTTTAGTGAGAAATTCGCAGGTCTCCTTGCCCTAGCCTCCCAAAAGGACAGCCGCACTCTTCTCTTGCAATTCCTTGGAGGACGCAAGCTAGCACTGCGAGCGCAAGAGAAACGCATCTGCCGGGACGTGGTGGAAGCGTGGTGATCCCGAGAGGCTCGTGTGGATACCATAGAGAGCTTGAACACGTCAACTGTTCAGGTTTTGTGATTCGACTCTACAGTTGAGTGAGAGATCTCAACCGAAAATTAGGTATGAAAAATTTCGAACACCCGGTTTACCCCGTTTCACTTGGATCCTGGAGGGTTTCGGTTAAATTCCGCTGCGCTGTTTGGCTCCCGAAACCCAACACTCTTCACCAGGTAAAGCTACTCAAAAGCGGGCACGAGACAGTTTCCAGCCAATATACCATGTAATTATAAGTTTTACCTTTAACTTGGCTCTGATACCAAAATTCCCAAGTTTTACAAGTTTTATAAATTAAGTAGTAAGAGTATTATTAATAAGAGTAGGATAAATATTAGCAAAGCTATGTTATGAACAAGCATCAAGAATAAAAAGAACATACTGGAAATTCATCGACTGTTATTGAAATTCATACTTACAAAACTGGTGAGTTACCAGTATAGCACGATCATAGGCTTAATATGGCAAACCAGAAATCCAAGGTTTACCAGAGTACATAGTCACACAAGCACACTTAGACTATAATTTACAGCGAGAATATTCAACACATGAATTGAGGAGAGAGAGAGAGAGAGAGAGAGCTTAAAGCTTAGAGAGTTAGGGAATTCTGAAGGATAGGATCCAGGATGCCTTCACTAAAAAGTGGAGCTCCCTTTTATAGGCGGGCGTCTGGAGTTCTGGAGATAAGGCTGAGTAGGCTTTAGCCAATCAGAAGATAGAGGAATCTTGGGCCACCTAGGAGTGCGCTATTATTTCTTATAATGGAGAATTATTTTTTTGGTAATAATTCTAGGATAGCTGGACGGCTAATATTCTTGATAGCTGGATTTTTCCGGCTGTTTTTGTTTTAACGTCTTCTACCGAGAGGTTTATTCTGGGCCTTCTGCTTTGGGCTTGACTGCTGAAGATCCTGAGCCTTCTAACTGCTTCTGTTGGGCTGATTGGACCAACTGCTTCTGTATTGACTGGAGGATTCTTTCCTTCATAATTTCTCGAGGAATTGAGCTACCTTTGAATTGGCCTCCTTCATAAAATTGATTAAGCATTTTGTTGAGGAAATCTTCATTAGGGTCTTCCTCTTCCTCAATAATATCAATTTTATTGAGTGTAATATTCTCTGGTAGATATTGGTTGAGAATACACTTATCCCACCGTTTTACCTTCCAAATTCTTTCTAAGCAAAGGGTATAATGTGATTCCAGATCAGCAAGTTGTTTCTTATAGTTCCATTGTAAAATCCAGGGAATGTGATTCATTACCACAAAGTAGAAATTCGGAAATGGAACTGATTGTCCTTGCTTGGTAAAATGTTCTTGGAACATACAGAATCCATTAAAGGATGTTCTTACTTGTTCTAGGAAGGAGCCTTGGTAGATACCTTTTCCTTCATACCAATTGTGAAACCGGTTTGGAAACTTCTTTTGCTTGGTTTTGAATAGGATCATCCAGGAATGTTGGTGGTCTCGATTTTGGATATGGAACACTTTATCCCAAGCGATGGTGTAGTCCCAATAAGAATAAAGTGTGTTCTCATGCTTTCCTTTTGTCAAAATTCTTTTTCTTCCTGAGGGAACTCCCCACTCTTTGAAGGTCCAGACTTTTAAAATTTTGAATGAGGAAATTTTGAGTTCAGTTATGAATATTTCTTTAGTCTCTCCATTGTTGTCTTTGTAAGAGACTTTCGTTCTTCTTGGTTTGTGTTCTATTTCTACTGAGCCAGATTCTTGGAGAATTAACTCAAAAAATTGTACCTTCTTGAGTGGATGGAATTGCCATTGAGGGTTTTGATGTTCTAGCCAATATTTCTCGACAAGTTCTATTTTTGAGAAACTTTCGAAGTCCTTATCTTCTGGAGAAAATAGATATTTTCTTTCGATTTCTTAGAACACTGTAGGTATTCCCATACTAAAAAGAAATATATCTTGAGGCTTATTAGGCCTTGCAATCATTTTATAGGAACTTTTTCAGTATTCCAATTTAATTTTTGGGGATTCTTTTTAGTATACCAATGTCTTTTCTTAGAGGATTCTCCTTCCGATCTTATCTTTTCAAATGGTATTTCTTGGAGAGACTTATCAGTCTTCTCAGGAATTTCTAGAGGAAAATGATGTTGGGCTAGGAGAGCTCGGGTCAGTTCTAGGTCCATTTGGTAGCATGCTTCCAATTCCATTTCTTTCTGTTTTGTTTCTGGATGGATAATTGTTTTGTTTTTCTGGATGTTGTTGTTGTTTGCCATCTTTCCTCACTTATAAAAATTCTCAAGTCAAGAAATCAGGCAACGAGTTCGTATCACCAGCAATATAGTCAATATCAAAATCAAAGGCAGATAAAATAGCTTGCCATCTAGAAAAAATTTGTTTAGATGCTAGATTCTTGACATCTTTAAATAAAACATACTTGGCTGCCTTACAATCAACTCTAACTAAAAATTTCTTGTTCAAGAGATCCTCCTCAAATTTGGTGGCATAGAGGACAATTGTCAAAATTTCTTTTTTAATTGTGGCATAGTTTCTTTGGGCTTAATTCCATACTCCTGATGTTAATCTAACCAAATATTCTTTGTTATTTATTCATTCTTTTAATATTCCTCCATATCCAATGTCATTGGTATCTGTTTCAACTATTTTAAAGGCTTCTAGATCAGGAATAATTACACAAAGAATTTCTTTGACTTTTCTTTTGACTAGCTGAATTGCTCTAGTTTGTTCTTGTCCTCACTCAGGAGGATTTTTCTTAAGCCAGTCAAACAAATGTTTGCAATCTTTTGCTAAATCTTTATAGAAATCAGTAACATAATTTAAACTTCCTAGAAATTTTTTTAATTCTTGTCCTTAATTTCATCAGGGAATTTTTCAGCGAAACTTATTGATCTGTCGATATGCTTAATTGTTCTTTTAAAAATTATGTGTCCTAAGAATCTAATTTTTGTTTGGAACAATTTCATTTTCTTTGCTGAAACCACTAAGCATGCTCTTTCAACAAATTCTTGTAGGTGCTTCAAATGTTGATCAATTGATTGGAAAAAAACAAGTACAACATCTATGTAAACAATAGTAAAATAGTTATAAGGGTTAAAAATATCGTTTATGATTTTTTGAAATTTTGAGAGAGCATTCTTTAGGCCAAAAGGCATAACGTTCCATTCATAATATCCAAACGGAACATTGAATCCTGTCTTGTATTTATCTTCTTCGGCAATTTGGATTTGCCAGTATCCAGACTTTATATCAAAATTTGAAAAAACTACTGAGTTGTGAAGTCTGGATGGTAAATCTTTCTTGTTAGGTATTGGATACCTAATCCATCTAAGAGCTTGATTAAGAGGCTTATAATTAATTACTAGTCTTGGGACACCTCTTTCTATTTCTGAATTTTTATTTACGTAAAAAGCACAACAGCTCCATGGCGATGAACTATTCCCGATTAATTTCTTGTCTAAAAGGATTCTAGAAATAGCAAGACAAATCGATGATCCGAAATTGAGAAAAGAAATTCTTTTTAAACATCTGGAGAAAGCAAGCAATCAAGAAGGACAAGGTCTTGGCAAAAAATTTTTTTTTTTAAAAATAGATATCAAAGAAATTACTAAACCACCTGTCTATAATTTAAATGAAATTTTGAAAAGGGTTGAAGAAGCTCAGAAGGTTCACAAGGAACCCACGATAGCCCAGTTAAGAAGAGAAATTTCAGAAGTAAAAACTGAGATAAAAGCCCTTAAAAATAGATTGAAATCCTAGAACTCCAAAATTTAGAAGGGTATTCCAAAGATCTCCCAGAAGAAGAGTTGGTTATGGAAGATCTAGAAGAATTTAATTTTAAGGTAAAGCAAAAAGAAAAAAATATTCCGGAAATAAGTCAAAAGAAGGACGATCTCGAAGAAAAACGATTACAGATTAATGAAGTCTACTCAGTGACAAGTCAAAGATTCACAAGTAAAATGACTTTGTTAATAGAAAATGAATTAAAAATAACCGCAATAGTCTTAGTAGACTTAGGAGTAGATAGAAATTATATTAAAGAAGGAATTGTTCCACACTAATACCTGGATAAGTCTTTTGGATCAATTACTGCTACTAATAAAGAAGTCATTCCAATAAGATTCAAATTAACAAATGTTGATGTATGTAATGAGGACATCTGCATTAGGCAACACTTTACAGTTCTAAACATGAACCAAGAAATCTTTTTAGGAACACCATTCCTTACCGCAATCATGCCTTTCAAGGTTAATAAAAATGGGATTTCTACCAAAAAGTTTGGAAAGAAAATCACTTTTGACTTCACAGAACCACAAAGAAGATCTCTACTTGAAGAACTAAGTATAGATCTAGAAAGAAAGCAAAATGTATTAATGTGTCTCCAAGAAGACATGAAACACACCAGTATTACAGAAAAAATTAGAAAAATCTGAACTAAAACAAAAAATAGAAGAGTTTAAAACTAATTTTGCAAAATGGGTTTGCTCAGAAGTTCCAAATGCATTTTGGGAAAGAAAAAGACATATTGTTAATCTTCCTTTTGAACTAGATTTCAATAAAAGAAATATCCCGACAAGATGCAGAGTAATCCAGATGAATGAAGAACTCATGAAACACTGTAGAAAAGAAATCCATGAGCTTTTGGACAAGAAATTAATCAGGAATAGTTCTTTGCCATGGAGCTGTTCTGCTTTTTACGTAAATAAAAATTCAGAAATAAAAAAAGGTGTCCCAAGACTAGTAATAAATTATAAGCCTCTTAATCAAGCTCTTAGATGGATTAGGTATCCAATACCTAACAAGAAAGATTTACCATCCATACTCCACAACTCAGTAGTTTTTTCAAAATTTGATATGAAGTCCGGATGCTAACAAATCTAGATTGCCGAAGAAGATAAATATAAAACAGGATTCAATATTCTATTTGGACATTATGAATGGAACGTTATGCCTTTTGGCCTAAAGAATGCTCCATTAAAATTTCAAAAAATCATGAACGAGATTTTTAACCCTTATAACTCTTTTACTATTGTTTGCATAGATGCTATGCTTTTTTTTTTTCCAATCAATTGAACAACATTGGAAGCACCTACAATAATTTATAAAAATAGTTGAAAGAGTAGGCTTAGTGGTTTCAGCAAAGAAAATGGAATTGCTCCAAACAAAAATTAGATTCTTAGGACACATAATTTTTAAAGGAACAATTAAGCCTATCGACAGATCAATAAGTTTCGTTGAAAAATTCCCTAATGAAATTAAGGACAAGAAACAATTACAAAGGTTTTTGGGAAGTTTAAATTATGTTGCTAATTTCTATAAAGATTTAGCAAAACATTTCAAACCTTTGTTTGACTGACTTAAGAAAAATCCTCCTGAGTGAGGATAAGAACAAACTAAAGCAATTCAGCTAGTCAAAAGAAAAGTCAAAGAAATTCCTTGTGTAAATATTCCTGATCCAGAAGCCTTTAAATAGTTGAAACAGATGCCAGTGACATTGGATATGGAGGAATATTAAAACAACGAATAAATAACAAAGAATATTTGGTTAGATTCACATCAGGAGTATGGAATTAGACCCAAAGAAACTATGCCACAATTAAAAAAGAAATTTTGGCAATTGTTCTCTGTGTCACCAAATTTGAGGAGGTTCTCCTCAACAAGAAATTTTTTGTTAGAGTTGATTGTAAGGCAGGCAAATATGTTTTATTTAAAGATGTCAAGAATCTAGGATCTAAACAAATTTTTGCTAGATGGCAAGCTATTTTATCTGCCTTTGATTTTGATATTGACTATATTGCTGGTGATATGAACTCCTTGCCTAATTTCTTGACTCGAGAATTTTTACAGAGGAGGAAAAATGGCAAACAACAACAACAATAACCAGAAAAACAAAACAATTCTCCATCCAGAAATAGAACAGGAAGAAATGGAAGTTGAGGCATGCTATCAAATGGACCTAGAACTGACCTGAGCTCTCCTAGCCCAATATCATTTTCCTCTAGAAATACCTAAGAAGATTGATAAGTCTCTCTAAGAAATACCATTTAAAAAAATATGATTGAAGGGAGAATCCTCTAAGAAAAGACATTGGACTACTGAAAAAAATCCTTAGAAATTAAATTGGAATATTGAAAAAGGTTCCCAGAAAATGATTACAAGGCCTAATAAGCCTAAAGATATATCTCTTTTTAGTATGGAAATACCTACAGTTTTCCAAGAAATCAAAAGAAAATGTTTATTTTCTCCAGAAGATAAGGACTTTGAAAGTCTTTCAGAAATAGAACTTGCCGAGAAACATTGGCCAGAATATCAAAACCCTCGGTGGCAATTCCAGCCACTCAAGAAGATACAATTTTTTGAGTTAATTCTCCAAGAATCTGGTTCAGTAGAAATAGAACACAAACAAAAAAGAACAAAAGTCTCTTATAAAGATAACAATGGAGAGACTAAAGAAAGATTTATAATTGAACTCTGAATTTCCTCATTCAAAATTTTAAAAGTTTGGACCTTCGAATAATGGGAGTTCCCACAAGAGGAAAAAGAATTTTGACAAGAGGAAAGTATGGGAATACACTTTATTCTTATTGGGACTACAACATTGCTTGGGATGAAGTGTTTCATATCCAGAATCGAGACCACCAACATTCCTGGATGATCCTATTCAAAACCAGGCAAAAGAAGTTTCCAAACTAGTTTCACACTTGGTATGAAGGAAAAGGTATCTACCAAGACTCTTTCCCAGAACAAGTAAGAATATCCTTTCATGGATTCTGTATGTTCCAAGATCAATTTACAAAGCAAGGACAATTAGTTCTATTTTTGGATTTCTACTTTGTGGTAATGAATCACATTCCCTCGATTTTACAATGGAACTATAAGAAACAACCTGCTAATCTGAAATCACATTATACCCCTTGCTTAGAAAGAATTTGGAAGGTAAAATGGTAGGATAAGTATATTCTCAACCAATATCCACCTGAGAATATTACAATCAATAAAATTGATATTATTTAGGAAGAAGAAGACCCTAATGAAGATTTCCTCGATAAAATGCTAATTAATTTTATCAACGAGGCCAATTCAAAGATAGCCCAATTCCTCGAGAAATTATGAAGGAAAGAATCCTCCTGTTAGCACAGAAGTAGTTGGCCCAATCAGCCCAAGAACAAGTAGCCCAACAAAAGCAGCTAGAAGGCTTAGGATCTTCAGCAGTCAAGCCCAAAACAGAAGGCCCAGAATAAACCTCTCGGTAGAAGATAACAAAACAAAAACCGAAAAATTCAGCTGTCAAGAATACTCTGCCAGCTATCCAGCTGTCCCAAAATTATTACCGACAAAATAATTCTCCACTACAAGAAATAATAGCGAACTCCTGGGTGGCCCAAGATTCCTCTATCTTCTGATTGGCTGAAGCCAGCTTAGCCTTATTTCTAGAACTTCAGATGCTCGCCTATAAAAAGGAGCTCCACTCCTTAATGAAGGCATCCTGGATCCTATCCTTCAAAATTCCCTAGCTCTCTAAGCTTGAAGCTCTCTCTCTCTCTCCTCAGTTCATGTGTTGAATATTCTCACTGTAAATTATAGCCTAGTGTGCTTGTGTGACTATGTACTCTAGTAAACCTTGGATTTCTGGTTTGCCATATTAAGCCTGTGATCGTGCTATACTGGTAACTCACCAGTTTTGTAAGTATGAATTTCAATAACAGTCGATGAATTTTCAGTATGTTCTTTTTGTTCTTGATGCTTGTTCATAACATAGCTTTGCTAATATTTATCCTACTCTTATTAATCATACTCTTACTATTTAATTTACAAAACTTGTAAAACTTGGGAATTTTGGTATTAGAACCAAGTTAAAGGTAAAACTTATAATTACATGGTATATTGGCTGGAAACTGTCTTGTGCCCGCTTTTGAGTTGCTTCACTTGGTGAAAATGGTCTAGCTGAGTAACAACGTCTGTACTATGTTTTAAGAAAATTAAAAGTTTTCAAAATAAAGGTCCTTAATTGTAACTTTAAAGAAAGTTGGAGGAAAATAGAGAAAAAGATAGTACCGATACAGGTCGGGTATTTTAGAACGGCCCAATAGCCCTGCTGAGTGGAGCCGGAACATGAGATAAACAATAGAGAAAATTTCCAGAAAGGCTTACGTGTCCTCAAACTTTTACAAGTCCATCAATTCCATCCTCTATCTTTAGCTCAGTTCGATTTCATCTCTAAAACTCTGGTAACGTAACACTAGGGATGAGGAATCTCATCCGTGGAAAGGCTACTCACCTTTCAAGATTATGCTGCGTCTTCTGTCTGTTCTAAGAATCTAAACCAGCTCTCCCTACGCCGTCTTTGACAGCATTTCCCGCTGCCACTCGGCTGCCTCAATCTGCCAGCCACCATCTCGCCGAATCCAGAGCCTGAAAGCTTCACCATCAGAAGAACCAGGCAGAAGAGCAAAAAGACCAGTAGAAGAAGTAAATCAACCCGAAACACGAAGCAACAGGCGAGCACAGTTGCGAAAAAAGGCAGTAAACATCACACAGAGATCAGTCAAGCAAATCAGGTAATAAGAAGCAGCAGCAGCAGCAGGCAGAAAAAGAAAGAATAGAGCAGCATGAGAGACAAGAGAGGGGCAGGTAACGAAAACGAAGGAGGATATGATTAACCCTAGTGAGAAAGAGAAACCCTAGCAATTTGGGAATGATTAGAATCAGACAAAAGCAAAGACGCAGCAGCCGAACAAAGAATCTAGGAGTAACCAGGAGTTGGCGTACCTGGTTTACTGATTTTTAGTGATTCAGAGATTAGAATCGTACAAAAACACTTGAAACTAGATCAGAATTGGTGAAGAAGAGAAGCGCTAGCAGTCACGCGGGAGCTCACTGAGAGTAGACTTGTGCAACTTCCAAACAACACTTGATTTGACCGTGTATCGAAAAAAAAAACCGAACAAACGAAAACAAATGGTAATTTAGCCCGCGCCTTTCATATAACGTAACAATTACATCCCTTATTTATTTAACATTATATTTCAAAAGTTTAGAAAAATCAAGATTAAATAAAAATTGAACTGAAAGATTAACAAGTTAAATCGCGGGAAAACAAGTCCAACAGAATCCTGTCTTCTGAAGTTGATCATATATTAAGTTCATTCCTCCTGATTTTATGTACTCTTACTTTCATTTCCTATGTAACCATTTGTGTCTCCGAGGATTTGAAGGTCTCAACTTTTCATCTGTTTGGTCCCGTTCACGGTCATTCTTTGTGTAGTGTGAAATTCAAAGAACATAACAGAACTTGCAACGAATGTTGCCTCACGTCACTTTCAAACACAAATGCACGTAAGTTGTAATAATGACCGTTCTTGATCATGCGATTCCCAAAAAAAGGGGAGCCATGGAATGATCCAGACACACACACAGCAGCGCTGAAAATTCTACCATTCCTGGACCACAGATCACACACAAATGGAACATTAGGATCTAACAAACATGTCATCAGCACAAAGCAATCCTGCATTAAGAGTCAAAATAGGCATTGGATTGTTGGAGAAGGCTTACACTGCCAAAACATTATAGCCCACAAAACACTCAAACATGAGTGTCGATCAACGATTTCCTCATCTCCTCCACAATAGCACTTGGTTGTGCTTCTCTCAACTTGAAAACACTCTCGATCACAGAAAGCTCAGTCGCTGTGGTGTCTGATCCACAGAATGCAATCCAGTCATTAACGGTCATTCCCGAAGCTATGACTTCACTACCGCGGTTCACAGTGCCAGCCACCAGTGGAACTTGGAGAAGTGTTGAAAGCTCATCCAGATCTTCAATGGATGTATGCGGATGAACCTGCAGTGGTATTAACATCAGATAATACGGAAGACATCTTTTCACACATTGTGTAAAGAACTTACCAGGCCGCCCCTGTTGGAGAAGGTGCAGTAGCTTCCGACAAGAATATTACCAGCAATAGTCTGCCTGAAGACTTCCACCCCAAGAACATCTGCGATTATTTCCTCAGTTTCCTAAAAAGGTACAATGGAGAGCATAATGAAAATCCCAGGCAAATCAATAGTATGGTTATATTCCGCTGTTTCCTTGTCAAGAAGACCACAAAGAGGTTGCCCTTATCTAAATTAAACCACCTCACAGGGCAAACAGATGACACTAGATACTCAAAAGGACATGCAGAAATATTTACCCTGTCCAAATCAGTGTGTGTGAGAGCAACATGGTCATTGCATGCAATGCAGTTCCCAAGGGCAGACAGTCTCTCGTTTATCCGCTGAACTACAACCTGATCTGGGAGACTGTTCCGCAAGTGTTGAAGCTCTTAAATGACAAAGGTACAACAGCTGCTTGTTATCAAATAGCTTAAAATGAATTACATTTAAGAAATGAAAGGAGAAGCTTGGAAAAGGGTACCAAACAAACCATTCAGTCTTACATGCAAAGCATGTAATAGTACATATAAGACACAAAATAAAAGGGCTACAGGATCGCAGTAATATACCATGTTCCCGGTAATTGAAATAAATAAATAAACAAACAATTAAAAAAGTATGCCTCTTCGCATGCTTTCCCATGATACAGCAAATAAAAGTCATATCTATTTTGTTCTGGCACTTACCCATTACAAGCCTCATGCCAAGGCTCTCGGAGCCATGAAAAGAGAGAAATTTAAAAAGGGCAAAAAAACCCCAAAAAAGAGAGAGAAAACAAGCTACTTATATACTGTAAAGGCGCTCATACATAGCTCCGGACAAAGACCGTTTTAGGGGTAGTCGGGAAATAAAAACTGGCGACACAAGAAATCAAACAGAGTGAGGCCTGCACACCAAAGCTCAGGAACCAGAGAAAAACAACCGAACCTTCATGAGAACATAGATAAAATAAAAGAAACATATCTAAAAGTAGCCCTAACACAATGGGTTTGAATTCATCTTATTGGGCTGCCTTTAACTAGCAGCAAAGTTTTAGTCCAGCACCTCTGAATCTAGGAATATCAGAGACCAAGGTAAAAATAGAATGCATGACTGACATTCAGATAACAAAACCTAAACCCGCATAAATACTTCTTCCCCACTTCATTTTAACAATGGGCAAATCTCACCTTGGTCTGTGGTAGTGTGAGGCACAAGAAGCCCCTTTTTGTTTCCTGCCAATGAGAAGCAGAGTGTCACAATAAGGAAAATCCTGGGAATATCTACAAACAATCAGATTCTAGCTCTCTGACTGAAAACTTCCATAAATCCTCACCAGCACACAGCCGCCCAATTATCCGAGTGCCTGCAATTGAAGTCTTGACCACTGGAATGACATCTGCCAACTCCGCTTCAAATGTGCTACATACAAAATGTAACGTCAAAACATTCCTTATAACTCAACAAATCCACAACAAAAATCTTGAAACAGAAGCCAAGATATGGACGCGCCTGTAGAAATTCTCCGAACCACCAATTGCAACCAAGCAATAAGCATTGGTGAGCTTGGAAAAGACCCCAACTTCACATGAGTTCTCAAATTGACACCCTGAAAGGGGTGAAAAAACCCCCAAAGTCATATTGAGAAAAATTTTCCCAACTAACTAAAAACAACAGGACAACCAAAGAGCAAGTTACTTACTAGTCGCCATGTAAAAGGGGAAAGAATCGAACAACCACGAACAGATAATGAAGAAACCCTGCTAGAAAAAAGAAAAAACACACACATACACACGCATGCATGTGTTACAATTGACAATGGCGTTAATTTTTTGTAGGGCAACTAATGAGCGACTAAGGTTGATACAGCTACTGAATGGTAACTGACTGGGAAATTATTGCTACTGAAAAGCGACTGAGGAGCGACTAAATTGGGGCAATTAAAAATTTTAGTTGCCATTTAGTCACTCAAAAAGTGAGCCCCACCAAATAGCAACCGAAAGATGATTGAACATGTTCAATAAATGAAATTCAGTCGCTCATTTTGGTTCCTTTTTTTCTTTTCTCTTGTAATGATCAGTGGGCATACAAATTCACTTACAATTGGTGGGAAGCAAGGCAGTTAGAAGTACTCATGTAGATAAGGAACAAGACTTGTTATAGCATGATTTTTTACAGCAACGTGTATTACACAAAAAAAAAGAGTGACCATGGCTTAAACGACAAAGCAACTTGTTCATCCTTATTTTTAAAATAAAATGTTTAAACGTAACTTCAGATAATTCTTTTTCAACAAAGAAATGTTTAAACGACATCTGAAACCCAAACCAACCCTCCTATATAATCCTAAAACTGAATCATCGTGACACGCTAAAAAAAGGCAAATTCCTATGGATATTGCTCCCAAGCCTTTTGTCTGCCAATTTTTTGGTGACAGACTAGTAAGATAATGTACACTGCTCTAGATCTGAAGGATTCTCCACTCAACCAAACGCGTCAAAGATGCAAATTTGGTGCCTAGGTTGAATATTTAACAAGCTTTACGTTGTACAGAACCAAACTTAAATTATGATTATCCTAATTTTTGCTTCAGTTCACCTACAATGTCAATGTTATATGAGCATTTCTCCAGAGCAGGTTGCGTTACAGAGAGCAACAAAGAAACAGAATTAATCCAACAAGGAAGCAAGAGTAACACTTACACTGAAACGAGAAATTGACTTGACAGATGACTGGCAATTCTATTGGCAAATACAAACAAGTTTTATTAAAAGAATAAAGAATAAAAATAGGAAATACATGTATCACCTTGGAGGAAAAGATGATGGTCCAAACCCCCCAATTCTTTGACAGATGACTGGCTGCAGCAGCTAAACCTCCAGAAATCGAGCGTGAATCAAGAAAGAGTGATCAAGAGAAAGCGTGAGAGAGCGAGCGTGCGAGCGTCGAGCGTAAGCCTTGAGGAGTGAAGCGAGAGAGATGAGAGAACAGATTGAGCGTGGCATTAGATTTAGGGATTTGAACTGGGTTTCGCTGGGAACAAAGAACCGATCGCGCAATCCGAGACTCGAAGGTTAGTATTAAGAATTGGGCTGGGTTAATTTCTGGGTTAAGAGAATTTGGACCTCAACTCTTAAAAAATCAGGTAGATTTGAATTATGTGCATATTACAAATCTAAACTTGACCCTACCCGCTTACTCTGGTGGGTATTTACCAAACCCAACCGGTACCTACACCACATATAACCTCGGTCCAGGTTGATTGGGTTGGGTTGGCGAGTTGGATGACACCCCCAATGTTATACCCTAAACTACGAATCAAGATTCATAAATTTTCATATTTAAAATTTTTTGACAACTTATCACCAATTTGTTTTAATTAAGTTTGCTGATTTATTTTTATTTTTATATATTTTTTTATCTGAAACCAATTTTATTTGAAAGCCAATATTATGTAAATGTAATAATCTGTTTGAAAATAAATTTCATGATGTTGTTAAATTTTTATGAATTTTTCTTTTGTAATACCTTAAACTGAAAAAAATCATAAAAATTTAGTAAGATTACAAAAATTGTATTTTCAATGGATTATTGTAACTACATAATATTAGCTCTTAATTAAAATTAATTTTAGGTAAAAAAGTCATAAGAATAAAAATAAATCATTTTGAAGTCAATTGACTTAAGTTAAGATTAATTGGGTGTCAATTCCTAACTTGAGCAATATAGAAATAGACAAACCTAATGCACCAAGCTCCACAAAATAGTGTTGTTTCTCACATTGTACAATGAGCAGTGATTTGAGTAAAGTCCTTTTGATATATAGTAATACAAAAACAAAACAAAAATGTTGCCAAAAAAAGTAAAAGAAATAAATGTTTGTGGTTGAAACCAGGGATTTAATCATCAAATAGAGGAATTCAGGACCAAAAAAGTAGAGAAAAACATATTTAAGGACTAAAAAAGGAATTTGACACCATGGCGGAAAGCAACTCCATGGGCAAGGAAGGGTATCAGAAGGAAATGAAGCCATATGCTTAGGGAGAAAAAGGCATAAGAGTTTTGTTTGTTTTGCCGGCATCACATGCTTTGAAGGGTTTAAATAACTCATCGAAAATGAGCAAAAAACACACTAGCAGAAAGCCAATTACACTAAGCCATTATTCATGAATAGGTAGGTTGACTGACAACTAGAGGAAGGCGGATCGCTGGCAGATGTTTTAGATAGTAATTATTAAAGGGAATAATTGAAAGATTGATCGAGGGGAAGAGGGTAGGTGCTGAAATAACTTACTAGCACAGCAAGGGAACGGAGCCTGAGGAAATAAGGATTTGAAGGTCTCAACTTTTCATCTGTTTGGTCCCGTTCACGGTCATTCTTTGTGTTGTGTGAAATTCACAGAACATAACAAAACTTGCAATGGATGTTGTTTAACGTCAGTTTCAAACACAAATGCACGTAAGTTGTAATAATGACCCTTCTTGATCATGCGATTCCCAAAAAAAGGGGAGCCATGGAATGATCTAGACACACACAGAACAGTGCTGAAAATTCTGCTGGAATTTAGTTATCAAGAATGATTACTAAATTCTATAGACGCACTAAGATATACTTGTTTTACAACTGCTTGGTGTAGTTACATCATATGTTGGTGTACATGTACACCTTGACACATAAGATAATTATTTAATAATCACCCCATAACTACTCATATTATGAAGGTATATGACCTTTAAATGAAAGGATATGTCTATCCCAATATATATGATCCTTGAGGAGGTAGTTATGCACCATAACTACTCTAGTTAGTGAAATAATATGACTTTTAGTGAATGGTCATATTTTAGGCGAATTTAACAACTTTTAGGTGGTTATGACCTTGATTTAAAGAGGCACAACTCTTAGAAGAGTTGTGATTCTATACCAACACATCCCTTTTAAGGGTAATTATTGCCTTTTTTTAATGGTAGAAGTTATAGGTGGATAAAGACACCTCTTAGCGAAGTAGTATAACCTTTTATGAAGAGTTGTGACTCTTTTATGAAGGGTTATATAAGTGCCAATTCATCCTCTAAAAATATAGGGTAATAGAATTGTGCAAAGTGAGGTTGTGAACACAATTTTTTGGAAGTTCTACTTATTTTATTTTGTCATACACACTTCTCTATCACAACAAAGAGAATTATGGTCGAGTATTAGATGTGAACCAACATATTTAATTACTTGTATTTCCAAGTTAATTAAATATCTAATCTTGAGTGTTCACAACAAGTCATGTCTTTGGCAAATACGTTCAAAGAGGCATTTTTCATCAAAGAGGCTATCACTCGGTTCTTCAGTGATAACCAAGTGCACCTTAATTTTGGCATTAATTTTATATCATGGAAATTAAAGTGCTCATTAGTTGTGCACTAAATTTCCTTCATTGGTATCAAAGCCCATAGGTTCAATATGCATTCTTCTTTAGACAGCCTAAGGTTGTTTGAAAACTTTTTGCATGTGATACCAATATGATTGACCTTGACTTTAATTTGTGTGCTAGGATTTAGTTTTGGTTACTAAATCTAAAATCAACATGCATGTTTAGACTTACTACATATATTAAGTTAAGCAAAACTTATGTTGATAAGTGTATAGATTATTTTTATGTATTCGGCTTTATGTGTATGCAATCTGTGCATTTTTTTTAACTTTGTGTTCTTAAAAAAAAAATTTGGGCATGTTGGTAGGTCGGATTGCATATATGGTTTTGTTCAATTATATTATTGGCTTTGTGTCAATAATGACTATTTAAATGTTATAAGGCAATTTAAGACAAGTAAAACTAAAATCATGAAAACTTGTTAAAACAGATTTGATTATATGTGCATGCGCATGTTTTTGGTTTGTTTTGGTATGGATAAGTTATTTTACTTGTGTTTGAAATTGTCTTGTTGTGATAATATATGCATCTATTAAATGTAATAACTATTACATGTTGTAGATTGCTAACTTCATAAGTGAAGTTATAAATGAACTAAGTTTTGATTTAAAACTTGATGATGACAAAAAAGTCATCACGTACAAAGATATTTCAGGAAGTGCTAAATGAAATGGAGTTATTATTCATCATGTTTAAATTTTTTGGAAATAGGCAAATGAAAAAAAAAATAAACTAAGTGTTTGGTTTGTAATTGCAAAGAAGTCTAAGCAAAGGGTTGCTTAGTGACTACTGTACAAAGTTTCTCATTTTCTTCAAACTTTACATTATATGTAGTATATAAATTTTGGCTGAATCAAAATTTTTTATGAATTAGTGATTCATGGGTGAAAACTGACATTTATTGCGAGAATGATTATTCAAAAGGACATATGTGTCTCTAGTAAACAAAACTCCAAGTTTGAAGATGAAGAGTTGGTCATGCGAGACTTTTTAGTGAAAAATGCACATTAGTTGCGTAATATGTTAGTTTAAGAGAATGTGTTTCTCTTAAATTCTTTGTACAAATCTTGCTTGCCATGTAAATTTTCCCTGTACATGATGGTTTATCTTAATAATAATAATAATAATTCATTGTTTCTTGAATTATGGCCATATAGTCTTAGTGACTAATTTTTTCATAAATTTTAGCAAGTTTTTTACTTGGATATCGAACGTGATGTTCTGATAATGCACATTTAGGCTAAGAAAAAGTACTAATGTGTCATAAATGATTCACTTAGTTTTTTTTTTATGAAGTGACCTTACAAATGTATTTATTTTGCATATGTGCAAAGTAACTAGGATTGACCATGTTTTTAGAATGTTTCAATTAGCATGTCTCTTTAAGCAATTTACTTAGAATCTTTTGAGGTTCAATAAACATCAAGTCTTAGATTATGTTCTAGATATAATCATTTAAATTTTACTTTATACTATCAATCATAAAAATATCCCTCGGAAAAGGTTTTGAGTTTATATGATCTAATGCTTAACGAGCATTAGATACAACCTATTTTGTATGGGAATTGTTAAGGCCGATGGTAAATATGTTGCTATCATCTTTTCTTGAACATAATGAGGTTGGTCATCAAAATTATCGTGATTATGGTTATGGTGGTTAGATTGATGATCTCTATCAAGAAATAGGCCTAAAACCCAAGGACTTAATACGTTTCAAATGCCAAAATGATCATGCAAATGTGCAAAATCAAGATGTTTTTTCCTTGTTAGTCTATCTTGAGATGTTCAAATAGATAACTATACCACAAAGAAAAATGGTTTATATTAGTTGAGAGGGAGGCACACTTGGTATTGTCTTGATATAGATGGATCAAGTAATGTATAAAATTGACATTATGCATTCTAATGTAATTTTTGTGCTTGATTCTCAACATTTTGGCAGAACGTAAATATTAACTTGATTGATCATGTATTGATGATTTGATCATGAGTATGAAGTAATTATTAACAAGATTCAAGTAGTGTATTTATGGTTATCAAGGTAGCCGATCTATGCACACATCTTAACTTAGTTGGAAAGCTTTAACAAGAATTATGTATTTTTTTATGAACAAAAAATATTCTAATTTGAGTATCTCCTATTGTGGAGAATATTTTGTTAGTCATTCACAAAGTTAGAATGAAACGTCTTCCAATGTTAGTTGAGGTCATACCTATTGTGATATGGTTAAATGGCCCATCTTAACAAACTTTAACGTTCAAAGGTTTGTAAAAGTTTGGTTTCAATGTCATTGCCACTATTATAGTATATAAGTACCAAGAGGAAGAAAATGTGTCTTCCTAGGCAACATATTAACATTTAAAGAAGAATGTTAATTGACATGAAATGTGTAGATGATCATAATATTAAATCTTGAAAAGATGTCATCTTGGTTAAGTTCTAAGAGGCTATTGATTATGAATTTTCATTTTAGTTTTCTTATTTGGACACCTTAATATACATAGAGCTTATGAATTTCTTCTTTTGAGAAGAAATAAACCAAGGCTCATCAAGATAGTTGATTCTTTTATTTTCTTGATCATGTAGTATCTTATTAAAACCATACATTGGTCATATTAATAGATTTTGTATCTAGCATAAGTGCAAGATCAAGGTGATCGAGAAATGAGTTTAGGGTATGAGGTTATGCACCTCATATTGGATCCATTGATTTGACATAATGCTAAATCGATTAAATTTTTATAAGTGAAAATGGCTTTTTAGTTGTTGAAATTAGAAATACAAAATTACCACAAAGAGATAATTTGAACATTGATGATCTTCCGTTTGGCCAAAGAGGCTAATGAGAACTATTGGGTTCTAAGTATCATTAGTTGATCTTAAATTCAATAGAGACTTAATGGCAATGTATTTAAAAGTTGAAGATCCATAGATGGATAGCTTTACACCTTTAATGGAATTTGTATCCATAAGGTTCATTACAGTAACAAAAGTTAGATTTGGATATGAGTTACATCTAGTAGATGATAAGCTCAAACTTTCTTAAATGGTGAGGAAGCTTCCATGAAATTATGTTTTTCATGGCTTTTGGCCTTGAACTCATAAAATAGTCTAAGGACTATATAGTATAATAAGCTTTGAGACTAATGTCTCAAAGTACTATATATTCAATCTTAAACTTGGTTTGAGATAATGCAAAAAAAAGAAAAACTATTTTGTTCTTAGGTCATACTTCAAATCTAATTTGTGGTTGTTACTCATAATCCTTTGAGCACTTTTTCTATAATAGAAGAGTTTAGATTAGTTTCTTAAGTCTAACATGTATCATGCGGTGCACATGATCACATGTTAGCCAAGTTGATCAGGATAATTAGTTTCAGTATTCATTTTGAATCTATCCAAAGAACCATATTAGTATCTAGTATATGTCATATTACATCATTCGGATGTAATGAAACAATGACAATGAATTTTATCAAGGTAACCTTACTACATTAAAATATGGTTAAGTTTAGAGATGAATACGTATATACATTTGGTTATATCATTTTACTTTGTGCAAAAAAAATTGCTTTATATAAGCAATCTGTTTATGTGGTATTTGTTTATATACAAAAGATCTTGTTTTCATGAAATATAAAAGTCATTTGTGACTCATGTAGGCTAAGTACTATTTTAGTTGTGGTTTTGGCATTGAACTATCTTAGTGATAGTTTATGCATCCTTGGTGTTCATATTTCATGAAAATGTAAAGCCAATGATATAATTATTGAAATGTAATATATGGAAATGAAGTTAGAGCTAGTTTAACTAACTAGTTGGATTAACTTCATTTTTTGTCTCCTTATTAGTACGAAGATATGATAAGTTGTACTACATATGTGTAGTGTATGTTTGTGATATATGTGCATGTACTTATATGAGATATTGATATTACATGTGTGTCATACATATCATCATATATGTAGCTTATATCACAACAAAAAAAAATCAAATATATGTTCAGACATAGGTGAATGTTGGTTTTCTCACACAAATAACCCGCCTTTGTTTTTGGAGTTTGAACAAGGATGAGATCGCTAAAGTCTTGAATGTAAGTCGTTACTTAAATTAGTTATATGTGACTTAATTAAAACTTACATCCAAGTGGGAGTCACATAATCCAACTTGTGACAACTTTAGCATAAAGGTTATCTTGATCTAATTTATTTGTTTAAGATCAAGGTAAGGTGTTAGTCATACCGTGTTTGTATGCCCACACATACATCCTAACCTATGTGACCAAGATAAATTTCTCATATGTGAGAAGTTTGGCACTTGCATGGTTTGTTAAGGACATATGCTTTTTGTGGGAATCCACATTAAGTCACACAAACAATGTTTGAGAGGGAGATAGACACCTCCTAAATAGTAGTTGTCAAACATTATGATTGTGTATACTAACATATCATGGCACTTGTACGTATCTAGTGTGTTTTTTGACTTGTTGACCATAAAAAGAAAATAAGTTTTATCTTATCTTACTTATGTGTGAGTTTCTTTTGTTATGCCCCTACTCATTATTAACTACTATTTAGTGATTTAAAATCATAGTATTACTTTGGTGAGCTTCCTATGGCTATGATAATGCAGCCAGATATGTTTATCATTGGGTAATCACTAGGTTTTAAGTTACTATGTAATGAGTGCAATGGGAAAGACTTGAATAATGTGTTTGTAAATTGTTACAAATTACAATCTGATTGCATGTGTTACAAGTCAAGTAGTTGATACAATGTCATCTATACTTGAATACGAGCGCTCATAAATAGCACTTGATTTGTACTACATGATTCAAGTATAAAGTGACTTTAAAAATTGATGTATCCCGAGTTTGGTACATGACAATGAGTTTATTAGTAAACTCATAAAAGAGATATATTATAGCTAAACTATGTATCAACAAAGTCTTGAGGCATATAGGCATGATTAATGATATATTTATCATTAATAAACCTTGATTCGTTCAAGAATCTTTGATTAGTTCAAAAATTTGTGATGAAGACAATTCTCCTATGTATGTTTAACCACTACATAGTGAGGAGATTTGTTGTCATGCCTAGGGTCACACGCCCAAACTTGCATATATCAATTTCTCTTTTGTCATAGTGTGTTTTAGGTGTTCCTTAATCATTATTCATGTGTTCCATCAAGTATATTTAATGTGAGTGGTAGCTATTGGAATTTAGTTATCAAGAATGATTACTAAATTCTATAGACGTATTAAGATATACTTATTTTACTGTTGTTTGGTATAGTCACATCATATGTTGGTGTACATGTACACCTTGATACATGGGATAATTATTTAATAACTACCCCATAACTACTCATATTATGAAGGGATATGACGTTTAAATGAAAGGATATGTCTATCCCAACATATATGACCCTTAGGGAGGTAGTTATGTGCCATAATTACCCTGGTTAGTGAAATAACATGACTTTTTGTGAAGGGTCATATTTTAGGCGAATTTAACAACCTTTAGAAAGTGGTTATGACCTTGATTTAAGAAGACACAACTCTTAGAAGAGTTATGACTCTATGACCGAACCAACACATCCATTCTAAGGGTAGTTATTACCTTATTTTAAGGGAAGAAGTTATGGGTGGATAAAGACATCTCTTAGCAAAGTAGTACAACATTTTATGAAGAGTTGTGACTCTTTTATGAAGTGTTATTCATCCTCTATAAATAGAGAGCAATAGAATTGTGCAAAGTAAGGTTGTGAACACAATTTCTGGAGGCTCTACTTATTCTATTTCACCATACACACTTCTCTATCACAACAAAGAGAATTATGGTTGAGTATTGGGTGTAAACCAACATATTTAATTACTTGTATTTTCAAGTTAATTAAATATCTTATCTTGGGTGTTCACAACAAGTCATGTTTTCTGCAAATATGTTTAAAGAAGCGTTTTTCATCAAGGAGGCTATCACTCGATTTTTTCAGTGATAACCAAGTATGCCTTAATTTTGACATTAATTTTATATCATGGAAATTAAAGTGCTCATTAGTTGTACACTAAATTTTCTTCAAATTCTACCATTACTGGACCACAAATCACATACAAATGGAACACTAGGATCTAACACACATGTCATCAGCATAAAGCAAACTTACATTAAGAGTCGAAATAAGCATTGGATAGTTGGAGAAGGCTTACATTACTAGAACATTATAGCCCAAAAAACACTCAAACATAAGTGTCGATCAACGATTTCCTCATCTCGTCCACAATAGCACTTGGTTGAGCTTCCCTCAACTTTAAAACATTCTCAATCACAGAAAGCTCAGTTGTTGTGGTGTTTGATCCACATAATGCAATCTAGTCATTAACGGTCATTCCCGCAGCTATGACTTCACTGCCACAGTTCACAGTCCCAGCCACTAGTGGAACTTGGAGAAGTGTTGAAAGCTCACCCAGATCTTCAACGGATGTATGAGGATCAACCTGCAGTGGTTTTAACATCAGATAATATGGAAGACATCTTTTCACACATTGTGTAAAGAACTTACCAGGCCGCCCCTATTGAAAAAGGTGCAGTAGCTTCTGATAAGAATATTACAAGTAATAGTCTGCCTAAAGACTTCCACCCCAAGAACATCTGCGATTATTTCCTCAGTTTCCTAAAAAGGTACAATGAAGATCATAATGAAAATCTCAGACGAATCAATAGCATGGTTATATTCTGCTATTTCCTTGTTAAGAAGACCACATAGAGGTTGCCCTTATTTAAATCAAACCACTTCATAGGCCAAACAGATGACACTAGATACTCGAAAGGACATGCAGAAATATCTACCCTGTCCAAGTTAGTGTGTGTGTGAGCAACATGGTCATTGCATGCAATGCAGTTCCTAAGGGCAGACAGTCTCTCTTCTATCCACTGAACTACAACCTGATCTGGGAGACTGTTCTGCAAGTGTTGAAGCTTTTAAATAACAAAGGTACAACGGTTGCTTATTATTAAATAGCTTAAAATGAATTACATTTAAGAAATGAAAGGAGAAGCTTGGAAAAGGGTACCAAACAAACCATTCAGTCTTACAAGCAAAGCATGTAATAGTACAAATAAGATACAAAATAAAAGGGCTACAGGATCGCTGTAATATACCATGTTCCCGGTAATTGAAATAAATAATTAAACAAATAATAAAAAATGCATGCCTCTTTGCATGCTTTCCCATGATACAGCAAATAAAAGTCATATCTATTTTGTTCTAGCACTTACCCATTACAAGCCTCATGCCAAGGTGCTTGGAGCCATGAAAAGAGAGAAATTTAAAAAGGATAAAAAAAACCCCAAAAAAGAGAAAGAAAACAAGCTACTTATATACTGTAAAGGCAATCATACGTACCTCTGGACAAACAATGTTTTAGGGGTAGTTGAGAAATAAAAACTGGTGACACAAGAAATCAAACAAGGTGAGGCTTGCACACCAAAGCTCAGGAACTAGAAAAAAACAACTAAACCTCCATGAGAACATAAATAAAATAAAAAGAATTGTTAGAATTATTTAGCTTGAGTGGCTAAATACATTCTTTAAAATGCACTTAGATATACATTAATATATGTAATTTGTGCTATTAACCAATGAATGTGTGCCATGTTGCAAAGGAGCATAAGGACCTTACCACATAGGATAATTGGAGAAGTAAGATGTCTTTTGGAAGAGACATATTGTTTCGGCAATAAGAGATAAGAAAATGTGGTTATTGAGTTAAAAAAAGTATATACACATAACTGCTCCATATTCTCTTAATCTCTGTCTCTTTTTCCCAATGCTTTTACTCTCTTATGTTTTCATTATAACATAGAAAAGTAAATAAGGATTGTGTGTTCAAATGTGAACAATATAGGAGCTCTTCACTCCTATCTGGCATCGGTTTGCTTCAAGATTACAAAAAGATTAATTATTGTTTCTTCATTACTTGTTGGGGACTTAAGGTATGTCCTTAATTTCTAATGTTCAAGTTTCTTTGAAACTTTGAAATGGTATCAGAGCCAAGGTTATGGCAAATGTTTTTCTATCAAACAAAATAACAAAACGTAGCAAATAATTTCTATTGAAGTGTATTTACATATTGAATATTGCATAGATGGCTTGTAAGAATATCATTGCCAAGTTAAATAAGGACCTATCCATTGGCTGGTGGCTCTTCCACCTTTGTAAGCATATCAATTGCATCTAGCTCAATTAAAGTGAATTGGACCTTTTGTTGCCAAATGGGCACACCAAAGCTCAGGAACTAGAAAAAAACAACTGAACCTCCATGAGAACATAAATAAAATAAAAGAATTGTTAGAATTATTTAGCTTGAGTGGCTAAATACATTCTTTAAAATGCACTTAGATATACATTAATATATGTAATTTGTGCTATTAACCAATGAATGTGTGCCATGTGGCAAAGGAGCATAAGGACCTTACCACATAGGATAATTGGAGAAGTAAGATGTCTTTTGGAAGAGACATATTGTTTCGGCAATAAGAGATAAGAAAATGTGGTTATTGAGTTAAAAAAAGTATATACACATAACTACTCCCTCTTCTCTTAATCTCTGTCTCTTTTTCCCAATGCTTTTACTCTCTTATGTTTTCATTATCACATAGAAAAGTAAATAAGGATTGTGTGTTCAAATGTGAACAATATAGGAGCTCTTTACTCCTATCTAGCATCGGTTTGCTTCAAGATTACAAAAAGATTAATTATTGTTTCTTCATTACTTGTTCGGGACTTAAGGTATGTCCTTAATTTCTAATGTTCAAGTTTCTTTGAAACTTTGAAATGGTATCAGAGCCAAGGTTATGGCAAATGTTTTTCTATAAAACAAAATAACAAAACGTAGCAAATAATTTCTATTGAAGTGTATTTACATATTGAATATTGCATAGATGGCTTGTAAGAATATCATTGCCAAGTTAAATAAGGACCTTAAGATAACTACCCCATTTGGCAACAAAAGGTCCAATTCATTTTAATTGAGCTAGATGCAATTGATATGCTTACAAAGGTGGAAGAGCCACCAGCCAATGGATAGGACCCCAGTGCCTATGAGGCATATAAGAAAAATGATACCATGGCTTGCATCACATTGATAAGTACAATGGTAGATGAGCTTGTGGTGGACTTCTTAATGTTTAAGTCAGCCAAGGCAATTTGGGATACTGCCAACGCTAGGTTTGGGGATGTTTCTTTAGAGAAACAAAGGTCCATGATTCTTAGGTTTGAGAATTATATGAAGAGGCCAGATCATACAATGGCTACTTATTTGCGTGAGATGTCACGCTTGATCTCTCAACTTAAGAGGGCTGGTCATGTTCTCACAGATGAGCAGCAAGTACAGGCTATAATCCATTCCTTGCTTGATGAAGAGTGGTAGTTAATGAAGGTCAACTTGCGTCATAATAGTGAAATTAAGAATTTTGATGATATTGCTAGACATCTGCTTTTGGAGGCAGAAGTCATGGCAATAAAGGACCACTTTAGGACATATGTTGCTGAGACTTCTTTTTCCCAAAAGAACAAGAAAAGGTTCAAGGGGAAAAAGAACGAGGAAGGTAAAGGGAATGGACCCAAGAAGAAAAAGTTCAAAAAGAGGCACAAGAGTAACGTCAAGTGCTTCAATTGTGGGAACAAGGGGCATTTTGCTAAAGCATGCAAGGACCTGCCTAAGGTACATGTTTTTGATGAAATTCCCTATTTAGTACATGTTGTGTTATGTGCTAACCTTATTAAATCTAATTATTCATAGATTATTGATTCAGGAGTGATAGACCACATAGCCAAAGAAAGGACATGGTATGTTGCCTATAGGAAGTTGCCTAGAGAGGCAAAGACAGTTTCTGTGGGTAACAATGCAAGTTTGGTTATGGAGGGGATTGGCACTTGTAGGGTCCCATTAGAAACACATGATTTAATACTTATCGATGTATTATGTGTACCTTGCATGGCTAGAAACTTGATTTCTATTAATTCCTTTGTGAATTATGGATATTCTATGAACTTCTCAAATGGGCTTGTAAATATTATTTATCGTATTAATAAGATTTGTTCTTGTTTAGTCCATAATGGATTGTTTCAGTTAAATATAAATGTTGCCAATGGTAGTTGCTACATTGCTAATGCTATAAGTCTAATGACTTGGCATGATAGGTTAGGACACATTGGACAAGAAAGAATGAATAAGTTAGCCATGAGTGGCTTAATTGAGTGTTTGACCAATGTTTCTTTATCAAGTTGCAATCATGCCTTATGGGAAAGGTTGTAAGAAAGCCTTTTGGTAAGGCAACTAGGTGTAGTGATCATTTGCAATTGATCTACTATGATCTTTATAGACCAATAAGAGCATCATCTAGACTTGGGTTTAAATATTTTATTACCTTCATTGATGACTATACTCGTTATGCTCATGTATTTTTACTAATGCATAAGCATGAAACACTTAGGTGTTTCAAAACTTATGTGAACTTAGTGGAGAATCAATTAGGTAAGATGATCAAGTCTTTGAGGACTGATCGTGGATGAGAGTACTTGTCAAATGAATTCAAGGCCTTTTGTGATAAGAAAGACATTGCAAGACAACTTACCCTTCCAAGGACACCCTAACAAAATGAAGTGGTTGAAAGGAGGAATAGGACTCTTATAGATATGGTACATTCCGTGATGGCTAGGGCTAATATGGGCACTTTTTGGGGTGATGCCTTGCTTTGTGCAGCATATATCTTTAATAGAATGCATTCCAAGTCTGTTAGTACCATAGCTTATGAGTTATGGACCAAGAGATTACCTAGTCTAGGTCATTTACTCTCCTGAGGAAGTGCTGCATATGTTCACATTGTAAATCATCCACTTGGAAAATTAGGGCCTAGAGCAAGAAAATGTGTTTTCCTTGGCTACTCAGAACACTCGAAGGGTTATATATTTTTAGACATAGCTCATAAAGGTAGGAATGTCTTTGAGTCAAGGAATGGCAATTTCATGGAAGATGAGTTCCCAAAAGTTGATGAAGGTAATAATATGAATTTTTTTGGAAGAGACCTATGATATAGGTCAATCTAGTGCCTTAGGAACACTAGATACCACACATCCTAGGTGTAGTGTTTCTCTTATGGCAATTTCATTGCCGCCACCTCATGTGTTTGATCACCATGAAGATCAAGCATATGTAGATCATGAGGAAAATCAACATCAAGAGGGAGGAATGGAACAAGAGGTATCCCACCCCGAGCCACAAGAAGAGGCTCCACAAGAGCCACATAATAATGCACCACAAGATGAAATGGAGGTACATGATGATGTTATGCCTCTTCATCAGCCTAACTTGAGACGTTCAAGTAGGCAATTTAGACCACTTAGGCGTTGGGATCAATGGTGGATTCTAGATGAAAGTAAGGCTAACTTGGTGTTATCTATGGTAGATGAACCAAGCAATTTGTAAAAGGCTTTTGAGGGTATAGATAAGGATAGGTGGATGGCTACCATGCAAGAGAAAATGGACTCCATGAATAAAAATAAGGTTTGGGACTTAACTGACCATCCTCCTAGCCGTCAGACAATTGGAAATAAGTGGGTTCTCAAAATCAAGACCAATTTTGATGGTTCGATTGAGAGGTATAAGGCCCGTTTGATGGCCAAGGGGTTCACTCAGAAGGAAGGTGTTGGTTATAAAGACACTTTCTCTCCTATTCAATTCAGTAAGATTGTTACTAGCTATTGTTGCATATTTGGACCTAGAGTTACATTAAATGGATGTAAAGACCGTTTTTCTCAATGGAGAGTTGGGAGAAGATATTTATATGAAACAACCACAAGGTTTCATTGTAAAGGTAAAGAGTACAAAGTTTGTAGATTAAAGAAGTCTATTTATGGTCTTAAGCAAGCTTCAAGACAATGGTACTGAAGTTCCATCATGCTATTGCAAACTTTGGTTTTGTGATGTTGCATAAAGACCATTGTGTTTATGTGCTCAATAAATGGTCTAAATTTCCAATATTGACATTATATGTAGATGACATCCTAATAGCTAATAGTGTCTTAAGTTTGTTAAAGACCATTAAAGAATGGTTATCTTCCATGTTTAATATAAAGGACATGGGAGAAGTTGCTTATATCCTTGGAGTTAAGATCCTAAGAGATAAAAGGACTAAGTTGTTAGCGTTATCATAAGAGCCTTATATAGATAAGGACTTTGCATGGTTTAACATGACAAACTCAAAGCCCATGAAATCCTATTTGGCTACGGGTTATAAGGTTAGTGACGCTATGTGCCTAACTACTCCTCAAGAAAAAGAGGAAATTGAGAAGGTTCCGTACCTTAGTGTCATAGGTAGCCTAATGTATGTCATGCTTTGCATGAGACCTGACATATGTCAAGCAGTGGGTCTAATGGCAAGATATTCTTCAAATCCTAGCCTTGGGCATTGGAAGTGTGTCAACAGAATCCTTAGATACCTTAAGTGTATAAAGGATTATTAGCTATGTTACCAAGGTAAAAAACTTAGCCTGCTTGGATACTCTGATGCCGACTGGAGTGGAGACAAAGATAGTAGCAAGTCTACTTCAGTTTATGTCTTTATGCTTGGAAATAGAGCCATCTCATGAAGTAGCAAGAAACAAACTTGCACAAAATTGTCAACGATAAAGGCTGAGTTTGTTGCAAGTGCAGCTGCTGTGCAAGAGTCTCTGTGGATAGGTTCTTTCCTGGAACATTTAGGGTCAATAGTCTCCATTAATAAGCCAATCGCCATATATTGTGATATTATGGCTGCTTTGGCTTATACCGAGGACCCTAAGTACCATAGAAAGACCATACATATAAGTATGAAGTATAACTTTGTTAGAGATGCAATAGAAGAGGGAGAAGTCAAGATGGAATATCTATCTATGGATTTAATGGTAGCTAATCCTTTCACAAAGCCTTTATAACCAATTCTTTTTGCTAGACATGTTAAGGCAATGGGCCTCCGTAGATTATGATAGATTGTTCTCTTTCTTGTGTCCATTAAATATGGAGTTAGATTGTATGATATTTATTTTTTAGTAAAATACACATATGACGATTCTAAGTCAAGTGCACTGCATTCAGATACCACAATAAAAATAAATTCATGAAAGACATGTCAAATCATAGGCTGAGGTTGATCTTCTCACAAGGGTCATCCGCCCTTACATGTTTGTGTAAGAGCAAGGATGAGACCACTACAGTCTTAAATGTGTGTTATCTCTAAAATGTAGAGATATGTGACCTATAACGATTATACATTTAAGTGGGAGTCATATCCACTAACATATCACAACTTCAGCATAATGGTCATCTTGATTTACATAAATAATCAAGGTAAGATAATATTGGTCATCAAGTTTGCATGTCCACTCATGCATCCTATCATATGGTTAAGAAGTGCTTTCTTATATGTAAGAAAGTATCTTCATGGTTTAATTTTTGACATGTGCTCCCGTTAGAAAGAATAGTGGGAGAAACACATCTACCTGTTTTAAGAGGGAGAAGTGGCACACCTCCCACAAGGTAGTGTTGTAAAACATTTAGAGATGTGTAACTGGAAAGGCAATATATGATACGTCATGACTGTCTTACCATGAAGTTGGACCAAAGAAGAGTATGAGAAAGTTGTCTATTGTCTTACTCATGTGTGAGATTCTTCAATTAAAACCCTTAGTGACTATAGTCAAATATTAAGGGCTTTAGGTCATTATGGTTACTTTAATTAGTCACCTAGGGCTTGAGTTGAACTAGCATGATGTGTCTTCTTTTTGGGTAACCATGTGATTTTTTAAGGACTTAATATATTGGACTGAAAGAAAGATAAGGATGTAGTTGCATGAGTTGCACACTACATAAGTAATTGCATAAGTTGCATAGTACATAAGAGATACACTATAACATTACTCAATCATGGACCTATTGAAAATGATTTAAGTAATGATAATGATATTCAAATATTAAAAAGTGCACTTGAGGTTTAGCACAATTCAAGAGTTCTGATGCATGAAACTCATAAAAGAGACTGAATGTGGCTAAACAAGTGTATCATTTTATCTTGGAGTTTTATAAGGCATGACTTGAGTACTCCAAGAAGAGAGAGTTACATAGTTCTCTATTGTGAGCTTAACAACCACAATGTAAGAAGTTCTTGGTAGCATGCTTGATACACTAATACTATGTTTGTTGATGATGGAATTAAAGTAATATGTGTTAAGGTAAATATTAAGTATATTAGTGCGAGTGGGAGCTTGTTAGAATTACTTAGCTTGAGTGGATAAATACATTCTTTAAAACGCACTTAGAAATACATTAATATATGTAATTTGTGCTATTAACCAATGGATTTGTGGCATGTGGCAAAAAAGCACAAGGACCTTACCACATAGGATAATTTGGAGTAGTAAGATGTCTCTTGGAAGAGACATATTGTTTCGGCAATAAGAGATAAGAAAAAGATGGTTATTAAGTTAAAAAGAGTATATATACATAACTACTCCTTCTTCTTTTAATCTCTCTCTCTTTTTCCCAATGCTTTGATTCTCCTATGTTTTCATCATCACATAGAAAAGTAAATAAGGATTATGTGTTCAAGTGTGAACAATATAGGAGCTCTTCACTTCTATCTGGCATTGGTTTGCTTCAAGATTACAAGAAGATTAATTATTGTTTCTTCATTACTTGTTTGAGACTTAAGGTATGTCCTTAATTTCTAATTTTCAAGTTTTTTTGAAACTTTCAAGAAACATATCTAAAAGTAGCCCTAACACAATGGGTTTGAATTCATCTTATTGGGCTGCCTTTAACTAGTAGCAAAGTTTTAGTCCAGCACCTCCAAATCTAGGAATACCAGAAACCAAGGTAAAAATAGAATGCATAGCTAACATTCAGATCACAAAACCTAAACCCGCATAAATACTTCTTCCGCACTTCATTTTAACAACGGCCAAATCTCACCTTGGTTTGTGGTAGTATGAGACATAAGAAGCCCTTTTTTTGTTTCCTGCCAATGAAAAGCAGATTGTCACAATAAAGAAAATCCCGAGAATATCTACAAATTATCATATTCTAGCTCTCTAACTGAAAACTTCCATAAATTCTCACCAGTACACAGTCGCCTAATTATCCGAGTGCCTGCAATTGGAGTCTTGACCATTGGAATGACATCTGCCAACTCCGCTTCAAATGCGCTACATACAAAATGTAACATCAAAACACTCCTTATAACTCAACAAATCCACAACAAAAATCTTGAAACAGAAGCCAAGATATGGACATACCTATAGAAATTCTCTGAACCACCAATTGCAACCAAGCAATAAGCATTGGTGAGCTTGGTAGGGCTATAAACAAACCGAACGAACATGAACAAGAGCGGTTCGTGTTCGTTCATTTAGGTTTTTAACAAACACGAACACAAACACGAATAAGCCTTATTTGCATTCATTCGTGCATTTAGTGTAAAATGGTTGCTCGTGTTCATTTATTTATGTTCGTGAACAGTAATAACCAAACCAAATAAATGAACTCGTTCATGAATGACAATGCACGAACACGAACATGTTCCGGAACAATGTATAGAATATGTTTGTGAATGATTTAAAGGCAGATAAATGAATGAACATAAATGAATGAACATACATACATACATACATACATACATACATACGCACACATATATATGTATGTATGTATGTATGTATGGCTTAACTGCTACTTGTACCATTCCTATATGCATATATTTATATTTTCTTTTATGTTCATTTATTGAGATAGGAGAAAGTAATCTAACAGTTTTGAAATCATTATTAAGAGGGATTGTTTGTTCAGTTTGCTCAATTGAATAATCTGTATGAAATTCAAAACTTCATACTTTATAAATTGTTTTTGGATCTTGTTTTGGAATTGACCAATTATGTATTTTTTAATTGTTCTAAAATTTTTAAATTATTAATTTCATCTTTCATTTTGCATTCATTTTTATATTGACCTATTCTTTTGCATTTATAACATGTAGGTTCTTTATTTCTATATTGTTTTTTGCCTTTTCTTTTGTAGGATTGATAGGGCTTTTCTACTTTAGATTTTGAGTATATACAATTATTAGAGCCAGCTTTGGTATCAAGAAATTTCAGAACAATTAAAAAAATCAAATAATTAATTTATTACTTTCAGAAACGAAGTCAGAAATAGAAAGCTTAGAAGAATCATTCTCAGATGTAGAGATTAATTTATTAGAGTGAAGTTCCAAATATGAGAGCTCAAATTCTAAAGATCGTAATCTTGAAAAGTGTCAATGTTCAAACATAAATATGATTTCATTAAATAAATATGAATTATTTGATTTAGTTTTAAAAATAGAAAATTTTAATATAAAAATTTTTAGAAAAACTCAAAGAATTAGTAATTGAAGACAGTAAAAGAAATGAAATAGAACCATACAAAATGTATGATGTTTTAGATAGATTTAAAAAGGAAAGAACTCCAATATTGCCTGATTTACATAAAGAAGTTAAAATTGTAAAAGAAGAAATTAATAATCTCAAAAAAGAAAATAGAATAATTAAACAAAAGGTTTTAGAAATAGAGGTACAACAAATCCTTATGGGAGAAAAGAAAGATTTACCACATAAAGAACCTAAAAATAAAGGAATAATTATTCAAGAACTAGATCAAGATTCAAAAGGAAATGAAGAGTTTATAAATATAATTTCAAAGATTCACTAATACAAATGGTATATCTCAATAGATCTTATAATTAATAATGAATATCATATGAAAGTAATAGCTTTAGTCGATATTGGAGCTAATCAAAATTGTATTCAAGAAGGAATAATTCCTGCTAAATATTATGAAAAAGCAACTAAAGAATTACACTCCGCAAATAATTCTAAATTTCAAGTAAAATATAAATTAAGCAAAGTAAAAATTGTTCATGAAGTAAAACTGGAAGCTTTTGATTCTTCGAATAATAGGAAGGTTTAGTCTTTTGTCTCTCTATTTTATCCAAATGTTTTAGAAACCTTGATGCTTACGGTTAAAACAAAAAAATAGTAGCAACAAATAGTAGGTTTTCTTTCCTGCTTTTCCTAGCCTTATCTCTTTCCTCTGCACCTGTAAATCTTTTAAGTGTGACATTGTGATCCTGTAATCATAAGTTGGTATCAGAACCAACTGATTTCTTGGTCATGAAATTAATCAAGGTATGATTTCACTATATACTATGAGAAAAACATCTGGGTGTGGAGGACTTAGACAAGGAGGACTCTTAATTTTTTTTCTTTAATTGTTTTAACACATTGAGTATGTTCTTCTGACCATGCTATAGGCTTCTTTTTAAGTCTTTGATAAAGAGGCTTGCAAATAATTTTAATATCCTTAAAGAAGTCTGAAACGTAATTTAAACATCCTAAAAATCTTTGAAGTTGATTTTTATCCTTAATTTCATTTGAAAACTTCGTAGTAAATTCTAATGATTGTGAAATTGGTGAAATCATACCTTGATTAATTTCATGATGGAGAAATCTTATTTTGGTTTAAAATAGCTTCGTTTTAGTTTGAGATACAACTAATCCATTTTGTTTAATTAGATTATAAAAGTTTTTCAAATGATAAAAATGTTGTTTTATTGAATATGAAAAAATAAGAACATCGTCTGTATAGACAATAGAAAAATTTTGAATTGGAGATAATATATCATTCATAATGTTTTCAAATTCATAAGGAGCATTTCTGAATCCAAAAGGCATTGCCTTATGACTGAAAAATTTGGAAAACAATTAAAATATACTGGTCGATTTGGCAAATGTGATTCTACCATTGCAAGAAAAGAATTTTTAAATTTTAAATACCTAGCATCTCTTAGACACATCATTATGGGTATATCTATTCCTAATCAAAATAATGGCTTAACAGCTACCATTCCTATATGCATATATTTATATTTTCTTTCATGTTCATTTATTGAGATAGGAGAAAGTAATCTAACAGTTTCAAAATCATTATTAAGAGGGATTGTTTGTTTAGTTTGCTTAATTGAATAATCTGCATGAAATTCAAAACTTCATACTTTATAAATTTTTTTTTGGATCTTGTTTTTGAATTGACTAATTATGTAATTTATTTTCTATTTGAGCGCTATTAACTTCAGTTGAATTGAGGCTTTCATCTTGACTCTCTAATGGAAATTGAGGATTTGATTCTTTAGAAGAAAAGAGGCATGCTAAACTATTCATTTTTCTTTTTAGAGGATTACTATACTAAGCTTATGATAAGCTTATATTTATTATATTTATTTCTCTCATATTTAGTATGTTTTAATATGTTTTGAATCTTAAATATATATTTTGAGTATCTTTTGTAGCTTACAGTATATCTGGACTCAATCGATTGAAAGTGAATTTAATTTGCCATTTTACAAGTTTTAATTTAGTTGTGCTCTTTCATGATGTTGACAGATTGGTGATGTTCCGGTAGAAAAATTATATCTTGAAATACAGAGATCGGAATGAAGTGATTCTTGATTCATTGGAAAGATAACATCTCGAGCTACAAATCACATTCAGACCATGGAACCCAGTTTGCATGTTAAGAGGGTCAAATTCAGCTTCAAAGTCGCCATTTGCGAGTCATCGCTGGTTCAGAAGCAGTTGCGGTATTTTGGACATATCTTTGGCTGTAGATGTCCGTTTTATGCGATTCAGGTGTCGTTTCGAAGATAAGAAAGAGATATACAACTTTTATTCTTTGAGTTTTGAGAAATAATGGCTGAATCAAGGTCGAATATCAGCTTGAAGTTGTTATTGTTGTTCTGGAGTACTGCTTGGCTGACAACTTTGAAACCTTATAGTTACTTTGAATCTTTTTATTTGTTTGGGGTACTTTTGTAAAAATATACAAAGTTTAGAAAATTTTTATGATTTTATCCATAGGTTTTAGTTTTCTTTTGGTTTAAAAGCGCTGCCGCCGCACCAGGGGCGCATCTTTGGCTTTTTCGCTTTTTAGTGTTTTTCAATTGTTCTTTGTTTCTCTTCTGATCATGGCTGAGTAATTTTCTGTTTCAGTTTTAGGGAAGATTTCCATCGTCAATACCGGTTGTGAGGATTGATTTTTCTTACTTAAACTTTCTTTAATTTCAAGTATTTACTTCTTTGTCGTTTAGATTTATTGCAATTAATTTTCCCGTTCTCGCTTGTTGAATTGGTTCTGCAATTGCAAATCTGCTTGATTTTCTTTCAACCGCTTAGGTGAAGAATTCAATTAGAAGCAAATGAATTGATTGGAGATTGCTTTTATTTCTGGTTAGTTCATACAAAGAAGTAAGACAGGTTAAATTGTTCAAGCTTTTGAATTATTGCCTGGAATAAACTTTTTGGTTAATTGTTCTTAATGCTAATTTTGGGTTCATTAGAAATTGCTTTTCAATATCTAATTACTCAAAATTAAGAAATTAATCTGAAGCTTTTTCTGGTTAGTTTTACTGCTGAATTCTTAGGATTCTTTTTAGCTTTAAAGAGAGTTCTGTTTATTTGCTTGGATTGAAAAAGTACTTTTATTCAATGATCAACTACGTGATTGGAATGGATAATCAACCCTGAACTGAGCATTTTTAGTATTGGTTAATTTCGTTTTGATTCTACAGTTAATTAATTTCAGTTTTTAATTGAAGAAACCCCTCAATCTTTTATTTCAGTTTTCTGATAGGAAGCTTTCAGTAAAAAAATCTCCCTTGGGATTCGACCTAGTTTTCATTGCTAGACTATAAATTTATTTATTCTGAGTTGTTAGGGATACCAGAATTATTTCTGGCGGTTTCGACGATCAACCAGCTTATAAATTAATTATTTTCAAACACTTAGACCAAGAACACCTTAGCGGGACCATCTAAGTGCCTAGTTTTGGCTAAACAAACGGCTGACCAAAGCTTTATCTAGGCTTACTAATGTTCTATGATGCTCAAAATAATTAACCAGAAGCTTTGTAAAATAATCTTATAAAACTTTGCCAAAATACTTAGATATAACACTCAGAAAATACTTTATTTAAGAAAATATCTTATATTTACAAAAGATACACATTTCTTGATAAAAACTTAAAATATCCTAATACCCAATGCAGAATGTAAGCCATTTGAATGCAATATAACATCATTATTAACATCATTCTTCTTCTTCTTCCTTTCATATTGGACGAGTCTCTGAGACTGTTGCTTAGTCTGTTGCTGAACTATAATCATAACTTGGTATCAGAGTGAACATAAATGAACAAACACATACTTGTTTATGTTCGTTCGTTTAAATAAACGAACATTAACGAACTCCTACCAAATGGTTCATGAATAGTTCACCGAATGTTCTATTCATTTACACCCTTAGAGCTTGGAAAATACCCAACTTCACATGAGTTATCAAATTGAAGCCCTGAAAGGGGTGAAAAAAACCCTAAAGTCATATGGAGAAAAAATTTTCCAACTAAAAACAACAAGAAGACCAAAGAGCAAGATACTTACTGGTCACCATGAAAAAAGGGAACGAATTGAACAACCATGAATAAATAACGAAGAAAACCGACTAGGAAAAAGAAAAACACACACACACACATGCGCACACATCATAATTGACAGATGCTCATGCAAAAAGTACATCCAACAGTAGGCTGAAACAAGATAAAGTACTACTCAAGATCAAATTATTGATTAGCATACCTAGAAATCGATGATAGTTTATGAGGGCTAGGGATCACAAACGTGATCAATGGTTTCTGTCAGTGATACTCTAGACGCACAAAGCCACCGTGAGCCGAAAGGTTCAAAAGAGCAATAAGGTTTTTGACTTAATTTCATATGAAGTTACTTCAAAGGGATATAAAGTTGTCACAAATGGTGTTCCCAAAATAACATTTGTATTGAGGTTTTTGACTAAGATAAAAGGCATTTTGATACAAATTCCGTTATGACAAATTTTTACTTTACTTAATTTATATTTACTATTCACAAAATGTAATTCTTCAGTTGTTTATGATAATGAATTTTTGAAATTATATTGATAAACTCTTCATTTCCTTTTAAATTTTGTTCTGATTCTTGAATAACTATTCCTTTATTTTTTGGCTCTTTATATTGTAAACCTTTCTTTTCTTCTATAAGGATTTGTTGCACTTCTAGTTCTAAAACCTTTTGCTTAATTTTTTTCTTCTTCTTTGAGATCATTAATTTCTTGTTTTATATCTCTGACTTTTTTATGTAAATCACTCTTTCTTTTCTAAATCTTTCTAAAATATCAGACATTTTATATGGTTATATTTCTATTCTTTTGTTATCTTCAATTACTAACTCTTTGATTTTTCTAAGGATTCTTTTCTTATATTAGGATCTTCTATTTTTAAAACCAAATTGAATGATTTATCTTTATTTAGTGAAATCATGTTTATATTTAAGCCTTGGCATTCTTCTAATATATACTTTTTCAGAATATGAACTTACAAATTCTGAACTTGATTCTAATAAATTGATTTCTAAATCTGATATTGATTCTTCTGAACTTTCCTTTTTCTGAATCTGTCTTTAAAAGTAATAAACTAGTCATTTGATTTTTTAATTGTTCTGATATTTCTAGACTGTTAATTTTTTCTTTCATCTTACATTCATTTTTATAATGACCAACTATCTTACATTTGTAACAGACAGGTGCTTTATTTTTATATTGATTTTAACCTTTCTTTTTGTAAGATTGATAAGATTTTCTAACTTTTGGGTATTTTTTCTTATTATAATCGTATTTATTTTTCTTGTATTTATTTAGACCTTTTTTAAACTGCTTCTTTTTTCTATTTGATGGGGCTGAAATCTTTTCATAACCATATTGAGAACCCAAACTCCCTAATTCTTTTCTTCCTTGAGCATATTCATTTTTTATTTTATTTTTAACTTCATATCATTACATAAACTTAATCCTTTTAGATTTATATAACTTATTAATTCTCCATAGGATAGATTATGGTATGGAATTGTTTGATTATATTCATTTCTTATTCTATTTCTTACCTTTTCTGCAAACAACTTTGGAAGTCTAGCAATAAATCTCTCTTTCCATATACTAAGAAAACAATCACTTCGTAAATATAATTTACTTAAAAACAAATCTTTATACCATCTAAAATCATGTAACTTTGGACAAGTTAAATTCATCAATACATCAATACATCAATACATCAATACTTCTATCCTGAAAATGAGTCGGATCACCTAAAAAATATTTACAAATTAAAAATAATAAAGTATTAACAACATCCGGTACATTTGTTTGTATTCTTACTTCATTTTCTTCTCAAATTTCAATTTTTGTACTATTTAATGCTTGGTCTTTAACAATGTCATTAATACTAAATTGCCATCATCCTCTTAACTGGCCAACAAAACCACCTATAAAAAATAAAGCTGTTTGACGTTCATTTTGACCATACATTTTATATACAGAAGCTGTTATACTCATTTGATAGACTAAATTTAAATTTTGATATTTTGAAAGACTATTAATATTTCAAACTGTTATTCCTTCTCTGTCATATGCAATAGTAGTTAGAGGTGGCCATTAGGCTGGGTCGACCTGGGCCCGACTTGAACCCGGCTCGGGTCAAACTTGGCCCGGTATGGTTAAACCAGGGCCCGGCCCAGCACGGAATGGACTCGGAGGGTGGCGGGGCGAATTTGGGCCCAGGAGAGGAGATGAGCCCAATTCAGATGGATCGGCCCATGAACCCGCTCAAAACAACTCGGCCAAGTCGGGTCGACCGTTTAGCTTCCCATTGTACAAATTTCAGATTTTTTTAAAAAATGGTAAAATTACATGTTGCCACCCCCAAACGATTCCAGACTTTTTTTTGACCCCCAGACTTTTTTACCCTTAGTTAACAGCCACTAACGGCTAGTTTTTAAAGGCTTTTTGGGGAAAACTAATTTTTTCTTCTCCTATAAATAGGCAGCCTCCTTCCCACACTTCCTCATACCAATCTTCTCTTTTCCAATCTTCTACAATATTCTCTTATTCTCTCTACTATGTCTCTCCAAGTTTTATAATCTTTCACTAATATTTTCTTAATTGCCTTTTAATCATCTCTCAATCTCTTCAATTATTTTCTTCCACTAATGGTTTCAAGAAGGAAGAACTCCGGCAAGGGCTAGGGTGTTGCCTCTTCCTTATCTGGCACAGGGGTTGGTTCATTTTTACGAGGACGTTTGTTCCACAAAAATTGAGGCTCGCATTCATAAGAAATTACCGACAATGATCCAAACATCGACATGGCAACATACGACCTTGGCCTTGGTGATCAACTCTTGGATGATGACGTTGAGAAAATTCCACAGACCTAACTCGGTGCGAGGGGTCCCAACTGATGCCATAAAGCTAGCAACCCGAGCGGAGTCAAGTGAAGAGCGGGAATTTGAAGACTTTCATTTGGGTGCATTATGATCAAGTTTGGGAAGATGAAACAAGGTATGCCAAGTGCAAACATTGCGACAATAAATTTGCACAAAAATTGAACTCCGGAATGGGCACCCTCACGAGGCACTTAAGCAAAGTCCATGGAGACATTGGCGGCATTTCCGGTGGACAGACACAACTGACGGGTGTTGGTAGCTCCAGCGGTCTAGGTATTTTTCGATTTAATCCAAAAACTGTTAGGTAAGGTTTAATTAATTGGATGATGATTACTGAAAAACCATTTAAACAAGCTGAGAATGAACACTTAGAAAGATTCATCCAAGAAAATCTAAATCCTGCTTTTGAAAAAACGTCTAGGAAAATGACTAAAAGAGAAAGTTTTAAACTGTATGAAGTTAGGAGAAGTGATTTACAAGCATATTTTTCTACTGTTGATCATTGTCTGTCATTTACATCTGATATGTGGACATCTCCAATAGGACAAAATTATTATTGTGTCACTGCTCATTGGATAGATGATGAATGAGTTATTCAAAAATGGATAATTGCTTTCAAATGTATGGAATTTGATCATATGGGTTAAAATATTTTCAACTGCATTATTGAAAGTTTGCTTGAATTTTTTGTTGCCAATAAAGTTTTGTCTATTTCTTTTGACAATGCTTCAAACAATGATTCGGCGATGAGAGGATTGATGAAAGAAATAAAACTACCGTTTGATGGAAAAATTTTCAAGTTTGTTGTTTGTGTCACATTTTGAATTTATGTGTCCAAAATGGTTTACAACTACTGCAAAACCAAATTGAGCCAATTCGGAATGCTTTACTTTTTGTTAAAACAAGGAACAAATTGGCCTGTGAATTTAAAATGTTTTGTACTGAAAATGGGGTGAATTTTTCTTGAAAAAGGCTTAAAATCGATTGCCCTACTCGATGGAACTCAACATTTGAAATGTTAAATAACGCTCAACCATGGGCAATCTTTTGACTTGTTTTGTGCACTCAAAAGTGCTAGGCGATTGGCTAATGGATGAGGTTTGGGGAAAATGTTTTTAAGTTAGTTGAGTTGCTTAGATATTTTTATGAGGCAACAAAATTTTTCTCTGGGATTTATTACCCAACAGTGCACCAAGCAATGTTATATTTTCCAAACATCGTCTATATTTTCCACCAATACAAGGACGATGAGTTTTTGAAACCAATTGTTGAAGCAATGCAAAAGAAGTGACTTGATTATTTTCAAAAAATCCCACAAATTTACTTTGTTGCATGTGCATTAGATCCAAATGTCAAAATCATGGGTTCTCTGCAATTGTTAGAAGCATACTATCATACATATTTAGGTCAAGCACAAGTTTCTGCACATGTTATTTCTGCTAAAGCTGACCACAATTTGAGAGAGTTATACAAACTTTACTCCGTTAGGCATTCTGATAAGGCTAGGTCATTTGATCCAGCACTTGCCTGACTTTCCACATCCTCATCATCATCAAGGTTCAACCCAGCAGCGAATATCTTTTAACGATCGAGACCCACAAACCCGGGATTGGTAGAATGGGATGATTACCTCGGCACTTCATTTGAAAACAATGAGAAAGACATCCTTGAGTGGTGGAAGAACAAAATAGGAAGATTATCGATCTTATCCATACTGGCACAAGAGATTTTTGACAGTTCTAGTCTCAACCGTCACCTCCGAGGCCGCCTTTAGTGCAGGGAAACGAGTCATCTCGGAGAAATGAGCAAGGCTCACATCTGAAGCCATTGAGGTTTGTGTCTGTAACCGGGATTAGGTGCTTGCTGCTGTAAGGAAACAATATATTAAAAGCTCCGATGATGAGGTCCCTTCTGATGATGACCAACAAGAGTAGATTGTAGGTTTTCATTACAATTTAAAGAATGTAATTGATTTGATTATGCTACTAAGCATAGATCTTAAGTTTTACCTTTTCATTTTTTTTCATGGAACGTTTTGCCATTTTCAAATGTAAGGTACGTTCCAAATTATGTAAATACTGTTTAGCTTTTTTATTAATAAAATTTGCACCAACGATGGTGTTTCTTCTAAAAAAATATATATTTCATAAAATTACTATCAAACAACGATTAAAAACATATTAAAATGCATTTTACTAAAATCGGATGAACTCGGCCCAGCTCGGACCCACCCCGGCGCAATCCCAACCCCGTTTTGATGCAGGCCGTGCCCGGGCCCGAAAACTCCAACCCAGTCTGGCTGGGTCAGGTCGGGTCGGCCCACTGGCCACCTCTAATAGTAGTGTTATTTGGTTCTTCATACTGCATATCTGGAGGGGAAGGTTTGGCATAATAGTTTTTTGAAAAATATGTTTTTTTGGATCCTAAATTTTTAATCTTGTTTACTTTATTCGGCTCTTCTTGAAATTATTCTTCTAAGATTTCTATTTTTTTCATTAGTAATAACGTTAATAGAATTAGAAGTATAAAGCTTGTTCTCCATTCTTAGATTTGTCAATTGATCGTTAATTCTTTTTAAAAGTGATTTCTGAATTTTTATTTTAATATTACCATCAATTTCACATGGTTTGAACCAGGGTTGTATAACCTTAGTTTTACTTTCTTTTGTGCTATCTTTTGAAAAAGTAGATTCTTTACCGAAAAAAATAGGTTTTGGAGTGATAATTAAAGTTATACTATTTTCTTTGATATCATTCACAACTAATTCAATTCTGTCTACTTGTCTGGCTATAGAAATTAAAAATTGATTAGTGTAAGTATTTTGGGTTTTTATTTTACTTGTCTTTCTTTTGAGCTAGTTGTTCTTTATCTGTCACACATACATACACTACTAAAATTTTTTGATTTACCAATGCGCATTTACTAACAGCTGCGCGTTGCCAGTTGTTGGAAATCTAGTTAGCAACGTGCAAAAATTAAGCTATTGGTAATTTCCAATGCATGTGCGTTGGTAATATGCATATTGGTAATTACCAACGGTCATGTACCAGCCTTGTTTTCCAATGCGTAAACATTTTACCAATGTGCACGCGTGTTAGTAACTACCAACGTGCAACTAATGTACACGCGTTTTGGTAATGTAATCAGGTCCAATTCCAGCTGCCGATTGTTTTTTTGCCTGTTTCAAACAATTTCTAAACTGGAGACACCAATTTACGAGTTGCCATATCCTGTTTAAGCAGTCAAAATTACAAGAAAAAAGCAATTTCATTTCAATAATTTCCATCATACATTCTTTAATACACCATAAGAAAGACAAGTTGATATATGTCTTGAACAATCCATTCAAGGTAAAATGTTCGACAAATCACAGGAATTTCATCTGAGTCTTAGGTCTAACAAATTTTGTCATGCCCAACTTAGCCCCTAGCCCGTTTTGGGCCCAGTTACTTAATCATGCAGCGGAATTTCATAGAAGGGACATTTATTCATTTCTAAAATATATGGGTATGTTCCCAGGACATTACTAGTACTAGCTCATTAAGTAATTACTTAAAGGTTTATATTGTGCTCTCGGAAACAAGCTAGTACTTATGTGTTCATTTCAAGCTCGTTATCCAACATAGCCAAGTAATGTATGGCAACCAAAACACCAGATTCAAGTTTTGAAAAAGAAACTTGTTTATGATGCATACTTCTTGCATACTCATATGTGTCTTGGTAACCCATTATTGCACATAAACACATACATGTCTTTAATTTCATTGGTTACCCATTTAGCTCGTTATAGGCATGCATTTCCTTTCTAGTTCATGTTTACTTAATATTCTTCTTTAAACATACATATAAGGCCGAGACATACATGATTCCATATTTCAACATGTGTTTAGAACACATAATCATGCATATCTATCAACTTTTTACTTAGGCCCAAAGATGGCTATCAACCAGAATGTCAAAGAGTTCATATATATGCCATAGACATACTACATGGCTGAATATACTTAGAATTGAATTTAGCGTGCCATTTTTGGTTTTTAAGACAAACCAAAATACATAGCACATGATTATACATGGCAAATCACACATAAAACACATTTCCACCTTAGAGACTTTGTTCCCACAATCTAGACTCCAAGTCTTGCACATAAAGTCCACACTTATTAGCTTGTTACACAAGTAGCCAATAACACTTAGAATACTTAGAATATTGGGCAAATACCATACATATGCATAATACCTTTACCATAGAAAGAGTATAAAATACTTTTGACCTTAGTGCCTTTCAAGTACTCATTTTCCTACATGAAGTAAAGAAGGGTGGGTGCAAAACTCTGTAAGGATTCTGTATGGCTCCCAGAGCCTAACATATGGCCTCCAAAGCCTAACATAGCCAAGAATAACATGGCAATAAATATTCCATGCTCCTGCAAAGAAAACACTAAGATAAAGAAGATACAGGTACATGCATATACCAATAATAATAATAATCGAGGGTTAGCATGCACAACCAAACATAGAAGCATACAACACACACACCACTTAACACTTTATCCCCTTGAAGGGCAGAGCAAGCATGATCCATATTTTTCATTTCTTAGGTTAACCATTTTAAAATCTGAGCTCTTTATGCTTGGGAATTGAGTTGGCCGACTCAATGCCTAGCTGTAATGCTTGCATGGAGCGAGCTAGCACGAAGTTGCCTAAGCAACAAAACATAGCGCTCTATAGCCTTCTTAGGATCATATGACATCCAATATCCATCACCCAAGGGCTCGAATACTCAAAGAGTATAAGAATCCTTACCAAAACCATTAGTAACTTTTGTTGCCTGAAAGCTTTAGAAGCTTGGCTCTTTGTTTTTCCTTGCTTGTTGTAACTAGAACTTGTGTTCTAGCTTAAGATCCTACAAGGGCAGAAAGTTAGCAAGCCATATTCTTGCTTGACATAACTTAAAAACATAGGAAATACCAAGAACACTTGGTAGAACACACAATACCTCAACCAAAAGAGGTATGGCCGAATCCTTCGGCTTGATTTCCTTAGTGCTTCCGTTCATCTTTTCTTGAATCCACCACTTGATCCCTTACCTTGGAAGGCCTTCGAAGCTTATGTGTATCAAGAACACATGTTTTAAACATAAGAATGCCAAGAACAAGACTTGGTCGAAACTCCTCCCGGTTGATGACTTCCAAAAACGTCTCCTTTCTTCAATCTGCTTCTTGATTCTTGTTCGAGGTGTTCTTAAGAGTTTGTAGACACAAAAAACACTTGGTAAAATCTCAAGGATGCTCAAGAATAAGTCTCGGCCAAATTTAGAAGGAAGAAGAAGTTTGGAAGAGTGTTTTAAAGTTTAAGGCAAAATTTGAGAAAGAAAATGAAGGAGTTTTAGTGAGAGATTGTAGAGAGAGATGGAGAAGAGTTAAATGAAGTAATTGGAGTGTTTTTGGGTATGTAATGGTCGTCCATATGGAAGGGAGAGTGAGGGAAATCATGTGATTCACATGGGGTGAGTGGGAGACAAAATGGGAGACAAATTGGAGGACTTTGGTGAAACTTAGGTGAATTTGTCAAAAGTAGAGGACAAGTAGGTGGAGGAAGGAATCCTAAGTGATGAGTTGGATGGGAGGTGGATTAAAATAATGAGAAATGGAGGGAGGTGGTAGCCATGGCATCCAATGCCTTTAAAATTGGCTAATCCCCCCTTAGTCCCTCAATTCTTCGTATTTGGGCAATTGAGCCCAACTACCAAAAGTCCCCTTTGTCTAATTGAGTCCCTCACCTTATGTTTTCATCATTTTGCTTGGCCTAAGCCAAGATTAAATTCTGAGAGTGTTCAACACTCATCATACTCCCTAGTCCTACTTAATTTAGTGTCTCCCGAGCTCAATGAGCTCAATTCCCAAATTGGAAAAGAAATTCTCCATATTTCGAGACTTAATTACTTAAGATTTTGCGGGCATTAAAAATTTTGTCCAAGTCTGATAATATAGGAATTATGAAATGATTTACCTATTGAAGACTGCAATCAAGGAGATCCGACCGTCTCTTTATGCTTTAAGTCTGAGTTATCAGAATACTATCGAACTAGTTGAGCCGAAGGGCAGAAAAGGTTAAGTGAACGACAAATAATCTTCAACTGAGCTCTGTTCGCCTCCAATGCTACCCTATTCACCTCCATCTCTTCTTTTTGTCTCCTCTTCAGTCTTTTAAGCTTCTTCTTGTACTCGGCGTCCCTTCACCCAATCTTCTTCGCCATCATCTTCTGTACTTGCTCATTGAATTACGGCGTCTAAGTGAGGTCAATAGGTGGGATGCCACTAGGCATTTGGTGGCCTGTTATAATGCACTGCTTAAATCCTAAACAAAAAACACGCCTTCTTATTTTCCCTCCAAATGAAGTACTAGTAATTGCAACTTCATCAATTGCTTTTAGTCCATCCTCTTATTGTGTTTGCTCCTTAATCTCAACACTGATGTGAGTCTATAGAAACATATTAACACATTTAAATCAATCATTATTGGTGAAACATGGTAAGTGTCTTAATAATAGTATGAAAAAGAAGTTATTATACTTACAGCAACTTCTTCACATCGCTTACTAATATATTTTCCATTCTTCATTTTATGTGTTGCTTGAAGGACTTTAAACAAGCTGGGGTCCTTCTTCTTTGGATCTCTATCTATTTAATTGAACGATAAGTCAGATTAATATGTTTCATCGATTAATTATTTACTTAAATGTAAAATAGAAGAACAGAAATGGTATACCATTTGATCTCGATGTGCAGATATCGAGATAGTTCCCTCTGAATATGTCGCACTACATGAGCCAGATTGTGAATCCTTCTCATTTATAGTTGATTGAATTGCCTTGAATCTAGTGGACTTCTGAATGAACTTTGGAGTGGCCCAATATGCCTCCATTTCCGCATATGCAGCATTGAACATAAAGTTTACCTTTACTCAATGTTTAATAGGATCTTTAACACCCCTAATGTCTGTCAGATGCTTCTGTAATACTGTACCCCAACATATTCCATATCCGATACACCTCATTATGGTATATCAGATCACACTCACAACTCCTCTGTAAAGGATAATATATTAGAACTAAAAGCTTGAGAAAAGCAAGTAGTAGTTTCAACTGTAATACATCATATCATAGTAATATGTGTGTTATACCTCAAAAACATGCCACCATTGTTGAATATTTGTTGCAGAGACGGAAGACCAATCGGGATATGGTTTAAAATGTTTGGTGAAACATGGTGTCACAAACCATGTCGCTGCAACTAAAAGGAATCTGCAGAGTACAAATGTATATCACTGTAGTAATTATATGCAATTCTATGTTCATGGTTCACAGTAATGTAACTAATACTCTCTCCATCCTAAATTCTTTGCTCCATTTGGGTTTGGCACGAAAATTAAGAAATGTTGAAAGTGTATTTTTTTCCAATTTTATCCTTGATATGCCCTGCCCTTTCACTGTTTGCTACACCACTCGTTAGAAAAAATTATCTGCTCAACAGTATCTTCTTCTCCACCACATCAAACCGAGCAGGCATTGAAACAAACAAATCTAGAGGAAGCAAGCACCAAAACAAAGAAATCCAGCCATTGAAAAATCAAATAACCATTGAAACAGACAAATTCAGAGGAAGCGAAGCGTGGCAGGCCTCATCACCAAAATCCAGCCACCGACTTTTTGACATGATCAAATGACGATCGAAGAACCTCGACATCTCGGACAGCCCAAACCCAAATAGATTCAGAAAATAAAAATCCCCAAATCTCGAACACCGGTGACGATCTTAACCTCGTCCTCAATCGTGAATCGGTTCCTCTGATCTCCTCGCATCATCTTGTCATTTCGGCCTCATTCGATCTTGCCTCCTCCAATGTCCTCGCCTTGTTGCCTCCAGCGTCATATCTCCTATCATCATCTCCTACTTCAGCCTCGTTGCCCTGATCTTCTCGCCTCATCGCCCGTCGGCCACCGCCCTAATCTCCTCGTTTGGATTTTTTCGCCCCGTTACCCTAACCTCCTCACGTCATCGCTCGTTGCCCTGACCTTCTCTCCCGGTTATCCGTCGCCTCGATTGCCTGTTGCCCGCTGCCCCGATTGCCAGTTTTGACCATGTTGGCGATGGGCAACTACGGCATCAGAGAAACAGAACAATAAAAAAATGAATGGGAGTGGAGTTGAATAGATGGGGAGGGGTATAATTGTAAAGTTATTTAGTAAAACTTACTAAAAAAAGAAATGGTGCAAAGAATTTGGGATAACCCAAAAAGGAAAGTGGTGCAAAGAATATGGGATGGAAGGAGTATTAGTATTTGCAAATAGTTTGTAGGATATTTGTATCGGTGTTACCATGGGGGGGATATCCTTATCCGAGTTCGGGCTGGTGTCAGTGACATCAATGATGGGATGTCATCAGTATTTATGTCTTCGTCTGAGGCATGAAGAGTCATGTGAGGGTGACTAACATGTCACCCTCATGGGCCATGTCCAACTGTCGTGCCTCCACCTCCACCAGACCAGTGCAGATGTGACTAGACTTAACCCGCTGGCACCGATGTGTCCTATGTCTTTGCACCTACATCATCTTGTGGCGAGGATGAAGAACCCATTCTCTGTTGAGAATTATTGGCCACATGACCTCCTTGAACTGTGCAAATGGTCCCTTCCTAGGTCGGCGCCTATAGGTGTTATCCTCTTTAGGCGGCATCTGCAGTTATTATTATTTGAGTAAAAAAAATGAACATTTATATGTTAGAGACACTAAATGAATTGTACTGACTTCACATAAAGTTACCAAATATTTTAGAGACATTTATGACTCGAGATGACTAAAAATAGTCACTGGCATCCCGACCTAGTGCTTGTAGGATCGTCAAACTCCTTATTTTCATCAGTGTCAGTTTCATCGGATGGTCCACAGTAATGCGGCTTGAGGGACAAAATTTTCACTCAATGGCACATCCCATGTTTCTATGCCATCATCCCACAGATGGCTTAGCTCTTCTATCAGAGGTTGTAGATAAACATCAATTTTATGATTCGGGCTATATTGACCTGAAATCAACAAGGAAAGGAACATATAGGGTTTTTTCATGCACATCCATGAGGGCAAATTATACAGAGTTATGATAACAGGCTAACAAGAGTATTGTTTTCCAGATGGTCCAAAAAGGGTAAATCCATTGGCACACAACCCTAACTGGACACTTCGTGGTTCGGCAGCAAACCATGGGTAGGTCCGATCAAAATGTCTTCAAGCTTCACCATTTGATGGATGTTTTAGAACACCTGGGATCGGTTGTTGCTCCTTATGCCACCTCATCTGCTCTACTGTTGACACTGACGCAAATAAGCGTTGCAGACGAGGGCTTAGTGGTAAGTAATGCATGGTTTTTCTTAGTCGATCTTTACCCCTACCACCTTTTTTCGGCTTGTATCTCTCAATTCCACAATACTTACAAATACGACGATTACTTTCATTTTTCCAAAACAACGTGCAGTCATTAACACATGATGTCAATCTTGTGGTGAGATAGGCCCAACTGTGAAACTAATTTCTTCATTTCAAACCAATGTGTTGGCATCTTGCTATCTGTAGGTTGAGTCTCCTTCATCAATTGGGCAATGCCATTATAACATGCTTGTGACATGTGATACTTCGACTTAAGGTTCAGAAGACGGACAGTAGCAGATAACTCAGAATGGTTTTGGCACCCATCCCATAGAGGAGTTGATGCAGAATTCAATAGATTAAAAAATTGTTGTGCACTTTCATTCGGCTGCGCATCATTGTTGGAAGGAATTTGTGAGTAATTAGGGCCAACGGCATCTAATACTATCATTTCATATTGATTAATCAAAGACCCCTGATCAAAGTGATCAAATCCACCCACATATCTGTGTGTATTTGCTACTTCATTAAATGACTCTCCATGACCCGTCCAGTTCAAGTAAAAAGGCATTAACCCCCACTTGTAGAGATGAACTCGGACTTCGTCACACTCTCTAAACCGCAAATTCTTACACTTCCGACAATGATAGCGAATGCTTAAACCGCTCATTGTTTCAAGATAAGTGACAACGAATGATACAAATTCGTCAACCCCGAACTCCCACTCATGTGTGTAACCCGTTTGGCCTAACAAGAAATGGTTAAGGTACAACCAACTACGGGCCGACTCTATTACAAACTAAATCTATTGGTAATCATATAAAACACATAGCCATCAAAGTTGGCAAACACAAAATTATTATTTCACAATATATCATCTTAGACAACAAACCATGCTCATACTTACTATTAATAATGAACAGTATCCTTGGCACATATGTATCACAACAACAAAATATATGTATAACAACATTTTTCATTTCAATATGGCGCTTGTTTTATATTTCTTGGAGCATATATTGTTACATTACATAATTAGGTATCAATATTTATAACAACAAAACACATCCCTTCAATTATTATTACTATTAGTATCATCATCATCATCATCATCATCATCATTATTATGTTGGGTTTCGGGAGCCAAACAGCGCAGCGGAATTTAACCGAAACCCTTCAGGATTCAAGTGAAACGGGGTAAACCGGGTGTTCGAAAATTTCATACCTAATTTTCGGTTGAGATCTCTCACTCAACTGTAGAGTCAAATCACAAAACCTGAATAGTTGACGTGTTCAGGCTCTCTATGGTATCCACACGAGCCTTTCGGGATCACCACGCTTCCACCACGTCCCGGCAGATGCGTTTCTCTTGCGCTCGCAGTGCTAGCTTGCGTCCTCCAAGGAATTGCAAGAGAAGAGTGCGGCTGTCCTTTTGGGAGGCTAGGGCAAGAAGACCTACGAATTTCTCACTTAAAAGTTGTATTTATAGTGAGACTCAACTTCCAGGCCTAATGGGTTTCAAAACCCTAATCCAATTAGGATTTAATTTCGGGCTTAATAATGGCTCAACTCCTTGGCCCATTATTAATACGAAATTAAAGTGAAACCATAACCCAAATAATTAGCCCATGCACTCTAATGATCCAAATAGCTCTATGTGTGCGACCCAATAGGCTCTTGCCATGTTGGCAATGATCATAAATCACATTTATGATCATAAGCAATGAGCGGTGTCTAGCAACACATCATTGCTACCCAAGTGACAAGATTGTTGGTGAATCGACTAAACCTTTATGATCATCACCGATATATGCCATTGTCCCTTTGTCCAAGATATCAAGACTAAGCACGAGACATGGAATGTGTCACTCTCGTATAGCCCAATCTTTGGTTTCTTGATTACTGAGTAGACCAACTTAAACTGATGACTTTGATATCGTATATCAACTCATCAGAGCATGACCATGCATTTTCTAAGTCTCACTCTATCAAGGGGCCCGAAGATATCACTCCCATTACATAGGAGGGACAAATCCCATCTTGATCATACAAATCCCTCCGTATGATATGTGACATATCCAATGACCTCCTTCAAGTTCACTCAGTTACGAGCAACAAAGGAAAGTATCAAAGTATGTGACTCACATGTAGGAAACCTTGATGATCTTAGGTCGAAGGACTACATATATCATGATCACTATGAGAATCACTTATGACACTCATATAACGATCCATGAAGTGTTCTCATGGTGGGTCGGTCCAGTACACAAGTTCTCCAACTTGTACCCATATGTAGACTACATATCTCATATTAGTCTCCACATATGCTAGTCATTATGTATTATTGCAACCCGCTCCAAAATAATACTAGACTAGGGACGTTTAAGAATATCATTATTCTAGGGTTACAATTATGTTTATTACGTTACGCAGAAACAAAACAACAAACAAAATTGCTGGATTAATGCCTAAATAAAATATCATGACTCAATGTGCAAAAATACAATCATCTCATGATTGGCTTTTGGGCACAACACTAACATATTATTATGATTGTGCGGTGCATATTAGTATAATTATAATAATATAATAATAATAATACTAATTATTATTATGGATATTATTATTCCGAACATATTATTATTATGGGTATTATTATAATTATTTTCATTATTATCATTAGTAAAACTAATTTCTAACTATGATAATTATTATAATTATCATTGTAATTATCCCCATAATTAAGGGAACTATTAATGTATTATTATTATTATTATTATTATTATTATTATTATTATTATTATTATTATTATTATTACGTATTACTATTATCATTATAATAATAATATAATAATTATTCATATTTTATATTATGACTGTTATTAGAACTATTATTGTTATTATTATTATTGTGTACATATTATTATTGTTATTATTATTTTCGAGTATTAAAATTATTGTATCATATTATTGTTATTATTTAATTGTACATATTATTGTTTATTATTAAGTGTATTATTACATTATTATTATTCTCCTTCTTGTTGTTCTTATTATTAACATTATTATAGTAATTGTTATCATTATTATTATTATTTTCATTATTATTAATTTCTAAATATTACTACTACTACTATTATTATTATTATTATTACTATTATTATTTTATATTATTGGGTACATCTTATTATTATTTATTATTATTATTATTATTATTATTATTATTATTATTATTATTATAAAATTATTAATATAACACCATGACACAATATAACCATTAAGACTAAATCACTCAGACTAAACCGTAAGTCAACCATAAACTATGAAAATGTACAAATAATAAATTCAAACAACAATCTATATCAACAACTCAAAATACATATCTTTAACATAATTAAAGACCACAAATAAATTGCATCTTCACTTTTTCCTCACTAAAATTACCCAAAAATTAAAAAGAATTAACAGAAATTAAATGAAAAATACCCATCTCAAATATCCAGAGCAATGTAAGAACCACATTCACAATATATAAATTTTAATGGCAACATAAATAATAAAAAAAAAAATCTCAAAATAACTTAAAATTTCAGATATACTAAAAAAAATGTACCTCTTACAACTTTACAAGTAGAGGAATAACAATGCCCAACCTTGGAAGCTCAGAAAAGAAGGTACGAACTAAAAAAATGAAGCTAAAAAAACTCAATCTAAAGAAAATGATATTATATACTTAAAATTGAAGAAACCAGTAAAAATAAACCCTTATCCGAAATATTACCACCAGATCTACCAGAAAAGGTGAAATTCAACGCAATCCAGGCAGTTGACAAGCTCCAGCGATGGCAATGGGCACAACTGCAGCGGCAGAGACCTGCGAAGGGGGAGAGAGGAAAGAACATAAACTAAATTTGGAGGAAGAAGATGTCAAATTTTTTTAAAAAAGGTTACCAACAACTAGGCCGTTAGTAACAATTTCAATGAAAACACCATTTTATTTAAACTGTTACCAACGGTCTGGTTGTTGGTAATGAAGCCCACAAATTAGGCCCAAGCACAACCCAGGTTCTATCAACGCGTGCACGTTGGAAAAATACACCAACGGTCCCGCCTATTGGTAATTACTAACGGCTAGCCGTTGGAAAAATGTCTAAATTTAGTAGTGACACACACACACACACAGAGACATCCGTACATACATACATACATTATATATGTATATAATATAAATGTATATGACATATAAATATGTAATATATGAATTATTATTATTATTTGTTAAAAAAATGTTTGAGCTTTTTATATGAGCTGGCCCAATGGGCATTTTGTTATGTATATGATATATAAACATGATATATAATATGATTTATATGATTACTATATGATTATAAATTTATGATATATAAATATATATAGTATATACATGTATATATTATTATTTATGCAATCGAGATAGAAGAGGGTTAAATACCATTATATATCATTATATATATACATTAAAAATACTTAACAATAATAGCTTTATTAGTTTCCAACGGTCTTCACATTCGAAACTCAACCTTTGTGTTGGAAAATTTCCAACAGTTCTTCAAATTGGAAATTTCCAAGTGTTGGAAAATTTCCAATGACCTTTACATTGGAAAACATGTTAGAAATTTTCCATCAAAGTTTGCAATGCGAAGGCCATTGGAAAAAGGTCTCTGTTATTTCCAACAACTTTTCATGTTGGAAACAGAAATTTGGCCATTGGAAAATTTTCGTAGTATTATAAATTTTCTATATTTTTGGGTATATGAAGTCCTTTTTAATTTCAATAACTTCCCCATTTTGTTCTCTAAAATGAAGATTGAGATGAGAGAGAAGATCTTATTCCCTATATCTGCATAAATGTTAAAAATTTTGGGAATGAAAAATCAATAATTTTTTGACATTTTCTACTCTCTCAAACAACTCCAACAAACCAGCCCCTTTGATATCTAAGTGTAATTCTACTTTAATCAACTGTACATGAGAGTTAAAACAAGTGTTACCGGCGATAAGCGACGGGGACAATTCCAGCAGGTTATGTAGAACCTAGAGGAAGGTATTAATATTGACTAAATTCTATAGTTGAATCTGTCGATATTCTCCACGATGAAGATACCATTCCTTCATAGTTCCAACCGTTGAAGCAATGAAAGTTGCAATAACTCTTGCGACAGTGGCACCTTTATGCTGTAAATGGGTTTGACTTCATGCATGCATCTCCAAAAATCTATTATTCCATTGATATCATCAAGCATAAATTTTACTTAGGTGGTAGGTGGAGTCCAACAAGAGACATTAATATATATACTCAATACCACCAGTACAGTATTCTTCTTCAGAAATATGGGCAAGAGGAATGCCAATGTGGGTTGAGTCATGAAGGTTATTAGGTTATTCCGAAGATTCATCTAAATCCGTGGAGGTATGATCTGATTCAGAAGAGGACTCGGAACATGTTCTTCTTGGGTCAAATTGATCTGAGTTTCCAGAGAATTTGAGATACGATTGGTGACTTGTAAAGTTCATGGCCTGATCAGGTTCATTGATTTGAAACAAAAGAGGTGGATGATTATGAGGCACGGTCAGGAATAATTGAAGGGCGATTGGGTTGGACTGGTAATGATTTCACGTGAGAAGCAGGTGTTAAGAGTAGTGAATCCACATGGATGTGCTGACTTGGACGCTGATCTGTCAAAGTCCAAATCTATAGAAACACAGATACAATGGAGAACAACCTGATTAGGATCAAACTCTTTTATCCTTACTTTATCGTTACTCTATTGTTGTTTATGTTTATCTCGCAACTGCTGGAATATGTATATATACGCATGAATCCTTCTAGTACGCAATAACAGAAACAAGCAATTATAAGCTATGCTCCTGTATTTTTTTTTACATGGTATCAGAGCAGAACACGATAACTAAAACATAAGTAGCGATAAAGATGGAGGCGCTTTGCCAAAGCTAGGAGGAGGGGGCGCCGGAAGTGGATCGTCGGCCAGCATCTTTCAAGATCCTACCTCACCATATTTTCTCACTTCAGCCGACTACACAAACTCCCCCCTAGTTCCAATACAGCTGGATGCGAACAACTACTCTAGATGGAAGAGAGCAGTTTTGAACGTCTTTAGAAGCAAAAACAAAGTTGGGTTTGTGGACGGAGAACTGCCGAAACTAGAAGAGGATGCAGTCGAAGTATTGGCATGGAATAAATATGATGGTCTGGTAATCTCATGGCTCACTAATTCCGTTTCTCCTAATTTACATGATTCAATAGCATATCATGATACAACATTTGTGCTCTGGCACGATTTAGAAGAACGCTTTGGGCACACCAATGAGCCACGTGCTCATGAACTAAGGAAGAACATAGCACTTGCGAACCAAGGAACGATGAGTGTTGCTGCATATTATACTAAGCTAAAAGGTTACTGGGATGAACTAGGCATTTATGCTCCTATACCTAACTGCACTTGTGTTGCAGTGAAAGAATGGTTGGCTGAGAAAGAAAAGGAACGAACACATCAATTCTTGATGGGCTTGGATAAAAAATTCAAGACAATACGTTCCCAGATTTTGGCAACATAACCACTTCCCACCTTAAACCGAATTTATGCAATGATCGTCTCAGAGGAAAAGCAGCTGTCTATCACGCAGGCAGAAGAGACAGAGTCAATAGGTGCCTTTGCAGCACACATGCGAGGAACGCAAACCAAAAAAATCCAAGCCAAAATAAATCAGAGAAACCATCAAGTTCCCAAATGCGAACATTGCAAAAAATTAGGACACGTCCAGGAGGACTGTTAGGAGATGAAAACCCACCAAGGAGGTCATCAAGTCCCCATATGCGACCATTGCAACAAATTAGGACACATCCAGGAGGACTGTTGGGAGATAATCGATTATCCCAAGAATTGGCAGCTAAAAGGGAAACCAAGACGAGGTAAAGGGAACGTGAATCTGTGTAGTGAGGGGGACAGGAAAGAAGACTTCAACGCCCCTTCAGTAAACTTAACCACCGAGTAGTACGAGCAGCTTCTTGGTTTGTTGAGCAAGGACAAGGGACAGAGTATGGCCAACTACGTAGGTAAGAAACAAAGCCAAACGTTTCTAAACACCACATGGATCCTTGTTACTGGAGCTTCCAACCACATTACTTCTAAGCGAGGTAACCTACAAAACACCAAAACTATGTTAAATCACAATATACGTTTACCTGATGGTACTACCAAGACCATTAAGGAATCTGGTATCTCCTTTTTGTCTTCAAAACTTGTTCTACAAGATACATTGCATGCACCTGGTTTTACATGTGACCTTGTTTCCATTAGCAAACTCACCAAAGACAATAACTGTGTGGCCATTTTTTTCCCGAATTTTTGTGTCTTATAGGACCTAGCCACTGAGAGAATGATTGGAGTGGGTGACTAGAAAGGAGGGTTGTACTATTTTAAGAAAGATGAAGGAAGAGTTCAAGCAAACATGGTGGAATTCGAGACGGCTAATTTATGGCAGCAAAGATTGGGACATCCTTCACATGATAGGACCACAGCCATTACAAGTCTTTCCCACATTAATTTTGAAGGAGTTTGTAAGGAATGTTTGGTCTGTCCCCTTGCCAAGGCCGCTAAACAACCTTTTCTTTTGAGCAATAAGAAGACTCATGGTATTTTTGAGCTTATTCATATAGATATTTGGGGGCCCTATCACACACCTGCCACCTTTGGAGCACATTTCTTTCTCACCATTGTTGATGATTTTTCTAGATCCACATGGACCTATTTGATGAAATATATGCATAAAGCGCCAAAGATCCTTGAGAATTTTTACCAACTTGTCAAGAGTCAATTTGGTGTCAAAATAAAAAAGGTGAGAAGCGACAATGCCTTAAAATTGACTGAAGGAATCATGGGTATTTTCTATAGGTCCAAACGGATAATTAATCAGACCATTTGCACAGGAACACCACAACAAAATGGTGTTGTGGAACGAAAGCACCGAGACATCCTCAATATAGCCAAAGCCTTAAGGTTTCAATCCAACCTACCTATACGCTTTTGGGGGGAAGGCATTCTTACAGCTACACACCTCATCAATAAGTTACCCACTACTTCCCTAAAGAACAAGACACCATATGAGGTCCTTTTTGGTCAGCCACCATAATATGATCCTCTTCGCAACTTTGGGTGCCTTTGTTTTGCAATTAATCCCATGCAGCCACGTGACAAGTTCCAACCTCGCTCCCAAAAGTGCATTTTCATTGGATATCCACCTAATCAAAAGGGTTATCGATTATATGACCTGGAGCAACACAAATTCTTTGTTTTACGGCACATTAACTTTCATGAACATGTTTTTCCTTTTAAGGAAGAAAAACCAAACCACACCAATACTCCCATACCTATGCAACAACCCGAGATTATAGAAGATGAACTTTTCACTCCCGATCTAACAGTTTCATCAGAACAAGAATAAAGTGACCATCCAGCCGAAATCAACAATGAGGTTATACCAACGCATCAAGACCTGCCTTGAAAAAGCAGTCAAAACAAGCAGCTACCAGACTACTTGAAGGATTTTGAGTACAACCTTCCTGGACAATCGGCCCACTTCAACTCAATCTCTTCAGGTAACCCATATCCTCTTTCCTCCTTCCTTACTTACAAACCTTTTTCTCGCAACCACCAATCCTTTCTTGCAGTTGTGATGGCACACTCTGAACCTTCATCTTACTCAACAACTGAAGAAGACTCATGCTAGCAATCGGCAATGGAAGCAAAACTTGAAGCATTGGAATCAAACAAAACGTAGGAGCTACAGTCATTACCAACTGGGAAGAAAGCCATTGGATGTCGATGGGTTTATAAAATTAAGTATAAGTCTGATGGGACAATAGAGAGATACAAAGCAAGGCTGGTAGCCAAGGGATACACACAGGTTGAAGGACTCGACTACCATGAAACTTTTGTTCCTGTAGCTAAGTTAACCACTGTGCGTTGTTTACTTGCAATTGCTGCCTCAAAAAACTAGGAGTTGCATTAGCTAGACGTGCATAATGCTTTCCTCCATGGCAATTTGCATGAAGACATATATATGCAACCGCCCCTAGTTACCCCCTTTCTAATGACATGTGTGTCTGCAAGCTTCGAAAATCCTTGTATGGACTTAAGCAAGCCTCACGAGAGTGGTTTGCAAAGCTATCAAGTGCCTTCATTGATTATGGATTCATCCAATCAAAAGCAGACACTTCTTTGTTCACTTGGCACTCTCACGACACATTTCTGGTTGTTCTAGTCTACGTCGACGATATGGTGGTAGCGGGCAATGATTCACAGGTGTGCTGCCAGCTCAAACAGTTTCTTTATACACATTTTCACCTAAAAGACTTAGGACGACTCAAATTCTTCCTCGGTTTGGAAATTGCGCATGAGGAGGGTGGTATATTCATCAGTCAATGAAAGTATGCTCTTGACATCCTGGAAGAAGTAAGTCTCATTAACGCCAAACCAAGTCCAACTCCTATGCAGCAACAACACCATCTTGAGTGTTCCACTACCACCATTCTCAAGGACACCTTTCCATACATGTGCTTAGTTGGGAGACTACTATATCTGTCGGCCACTAGGCCGGATATAACTTACGCCGTGAACATGCTCAGTCAGTATATGCACAGTCCAACAGTTGATCACTATAACGCTGCACTTCGCGTCCTCACATACATCAAGCTTGCACCAGGACAAGGGCTGTTGTACCCACGATCCAATGACCTGCAGCTACGAGGCTATTTTGATGCAGACTGGGGAGCATGCCCCTCAACTAGAAGATCCATCATCAAGTATTTCACCACCCTGGGTCTTGCACGCATCTCTTGGCGAACCAAAAAGCAAGTAACTGTGAGTTGGTCATCAGCCGAAGCAGAATACCAGTTGATGGCAGCTGTCACCAATGAACTCATATGGGTACGATCATTGCTGAGAGACCTTGATGTCGATCACACAAGGCCAATGCAACTTTTCTGCGATAATCAAGCCGTCATACATATCGCAGCCAACCCCGTCTTTCACGAACGAACAAAGCACATTGAGATGGATTGCTACTTCATTCGTGATCGCATTATTGCCAAAGAATTAGAAACTAGCTACCTCCCTTCTCAAGCTCAGCCAGCAAATATTTTTACTAAAGCACTGGGCACAGACCAATTTCATACATTGATGCCCAAGCTGGGTATCTCAAAGCTCCATACTCCAGCTTGAGGGGGATTGTTAAGAGTAGTATGTCAACATGGACGTTGATACATGCTGACTTGGATGCTGATCTGTTAAAGTCCTAACTTACAAAAATACAGATGTGATGGAGAACAACCAGTTTAGGATTAAACTTCTTTATCGTTACTCTATTGTTGTTTGTGTTTATCTCGCAACTGCTGGAATATGTATATATACGCATGAATCCTTCGTAGTGATGTATGCAAATAATGAAAACAAGAGATCAAAAGCTGTGCTTCGTTTATTTTTACAGCAGGTAACAGGTTGTGGCGTTTCTGGTCCACTTGTTTAAGCTGCATTATTGCCTTGTGCTGTGCTGAGGACCACTTGCGGAGGGGAATACCGAAAATGCAAATTTTTGTCGGTTGCCTTTCTTCTTTTGCTTGCCCATAATACCGTTCCTCTCCTGGTAAACGAAGATTAAAGCGGAGTATATTTGTGTAATTCTTTCTAGTTTGAAGACGCCAGAGGAAGAAACTCCCACAAGCTTCAGTCTTTCCACCAAGGTAAAGATTGCAACTTTATTGGGTCTGAAACTGTTGGGTTGCTTCTGTAAATTAACGGGCTGAATTTCTTTCTTGTAGCTTCAATGGTCAATCCAGTTCCTGGGGAGATGGAGTGGAGGGCTCACGGCGCCATGGCTGTGGTTCAGTTGGCCTACGGATGTTATCACGTTGTGACCAAAGTTGCCCTCAATGATGGGATCAACCAGCTTGTTTTTTGTGTCTATAGGAATCTTCTTGCCCTCTGCATCCTTGCCCCCATCGCCTATCTCAGCGAAAGGTTCACTAAATCTGGAATGAGGATCATAATTTGGGTGTTTATTAGTTAGACTTGAATCTGGAATTTCGAATCTATGAACACCCAAATGCTTTAAGTAGGTACTTTTAACAGAAATCACTAAATATGCCTCTTGCTCCTGTTTGTAGAGGCATTCGACCACCTATGCGTAGAAGCTTCCTGCTCTCGTTCTTCTTTCTTGGTCTAACTGGGTATGTTTCCTGCCGTAAGATGTTAATATTCTCATAACTACTGGGTCATAAATGTTCCTGCTAATCGTCTTCCTTTCTTGCTGATCTTCTGCAGAATATTTGCCACCCAACTCCTGTTCCTGCTTGGACTAAGCAACACCAATCCTACATATGCTGCTGCCATACAGCCCTTCATCCCTGTCTTTACATTTCTCTTAGCAGTAGCCATGGGGTGAGTGCTTTTGATGCACGTACTTGGAATGTCCACTTCTCTAATCTCATGCATGAACTTGTCACGCAGCACAGAGAGACTAGATCTGCTAAAAGCTGAAGCTCAAGCAAAGTTGGGAGGCACCATAATCTGTGTTTCTGGAGCACTTTTAATGGTTTTGTTCCGGGGTCCGGCTTTGTTGGGGAAAAATGGATCATACTTTAAGACACATAATGGAATAATTTCAGAGAGTCACCCGTCTCCTGTTGGATGGTTTATGTCTGATTTTCTTGAGTTTGGACTTGATCACTGGCATTTTGGGGTTTTGTGCTTGATAGGGAACTGTATGTGCATGGCTGTGTTTTTGGCCGTTCAGGTATGGAGTACTCAACGTACTGGCTTTACATATTACGGTTATGTTTTTTTTGATTTGGTGCTTCCAACTATTCTTCCATTTGCAAATTGATTCCTGAAAATTCCTGCTAGATTACATTACTCGTCTATGTATTGGCACTTAAATAGAGTACAAAGTTAGGAGGTAGTATATCTAAGGGGTAGAGAGAAATGCCAATTTATTCAGGGCTCAAAGAATTACCGAACCAATATAAATAGCATTATGTAGGAAAAGTGGAAGAGGTGGGAGTTGAATCCCCCAAGCCCGCTTTCCCTTTGTGTCCCTTATGCCACTCCACCAAACAGCTGGGAACTTAAATGTTTCTTTAAGTTGTTCCTCTGATGTCTATGCTATTCCCAAGAGTTCACAGGCTATTGTAAGTTTTCCGGGAATATTGTGCAGTACTGATACTTTAATTTTTGGTCTCGACTAATTTGTTTAGGATTCTCATATTTATTTTCGGCTAGTAGTGATGATGGAGAAAGTATTGCTCATAGCTGCTGAATATGACCTCATTTTCATTTTGTTGGATCTTGCCCTTTAGCTTTGCTGGGTTCCTTGAGAAACCTGTATACTGGAAACAATAGTCTCCATACCTTCATATGAAGTAGCATGCATGGCAACTTTTAAGAGCCATGTTTTCACATTTCATGATGTAAAACATGCATATACTCTCTTTGCTCGTCTCATATCTATTGAACCATGTGGTGTAATATGGAGATTAAGGAAGTAGAAAAAACTTGTGTTTTGTTTTCATTTTTACCCTTAACATTTTTGCAGAGAGTTGGAAAAGGTTGATATTAAAATGATAATTTGAATAATAGGATGACAAAATAATTTACAAATTATGGAAACATAGGAAAGATTTGAAACTGCCCAAAGTAGAATATGTTGCGACAATTCTAGTCTCTTCCTCACTATAGCTATTCTCTCACCCTCAAGCACTACTTTTAGTTTTTTATCTTTTTCCTTTCAATAAATTTTCTTCAGTTTAAATCCCTTGTGTTGACTTGGGAAATTATCTTCAGGCTCCCCTTTTGGCAAAGTATCCTGCCAACATTTCAGTTGTAGCATTATCATACTTTTTTGGTGCTTCATTGTTGGTAGCAACCGCAATTTTCACCATCAATGAACCAGCAGACTTGCTTTTGACACGGTCTGAGCTTCTTGCTGTATTGTATTCGGTAAGTTCTTACCATCAAGGAAAAGAAGACTTAGCATAGTTGCTTCTTGACCTTCTCGTTTTATTTTCATTATGGTGCTCGACATTTAATTCGTAAAGAACTTGTTCTGCGCTACTAGTAAAGTGCCAAATAACATGGGATGGAAAAGGGGAGGTCAGTGGTGGAACGGTACCAGGATTTCAGGCTGGAGAGAGAGAAGTGGCGAGCGTGGGACGAATTCTCAACTTGTACAATAGAAAACAAACCAAATACTCCACCCGTCCTGTTTTAATTGAAACATTTTTTTGAACACGGAGATTAAAGTATTTGTATAGTAAAAGTTTAAATAATGATTAAAAATAAAAAGATTCTTTTTTGGATTTTATGTAATGAGAATATAAATGAAGATTAAAAAAAAATTATTAGATTTTGTATAATGGGAGTTTAAATGAGGGCAGTAAGGTAAATTAGAAGTTGAAAACTTTCTAAAATAAGAAACGTTTCATTTTTTTTTTACATAAAAAAAAAGGAATACGTTTAATTCTTTTTAGCACAGAGAGAGTAATACAATTCATATAAGTCCAAGAAATTTTAAAAAGTATATAAATATAATTAAGTCTAATTGCAAAAGTTCAAATCCACAATGTAACAATCTTTGCATACTTAAGCTAGCATAAATCAGAGAACTAAGCATTTTGCAAACTACAGCGATGAGGAAAAGAAATGACAAATCAGAACCATATAAGTTAAGCACAATCAAATTCTCAGGCTATCTCCAATTCTCTTTGCGCGAGACAGGGAAAGAGAGCAAATTTTAGGGCTCTGGAACAAAGCAGAATATCAAATTTGAAGTCACTGACTTATAAATTCAGACTTTGGAAACTACTGCCTCCGTTCCACTTTAATTCTTTGTTTTATTTTTGTATTTGTCTAATAGTTTAACTAGAATATATTCATATTATTGTTTATTAGAAAAAATTAAAAAATGTATATATATTTACAAATTATAGGTCCTGATTTATTATTTATATATAATTTTTTTTATATACTAAAATGTTGAAAATAAAAAATTATAAATTAATTTTTGAAAACTGAATAATGCAAAGAATTTGAGATAAAGAGAGTAATACATTGTTAAGGAATTAAAAGCTACTCCTACTGATTCTCTAAAACAGTCCCTTTAGTTGTTTTTTTCTTAAAACTCAGTTCTTATATAATGTATATCCTCGCAAAAACTTGAAGGGCGGTCCAATGCCTTTAATGAAAATGCTGAATAAATTATATTCACCCTCTTTTTTCGTAAGCTTAAGATTTTAATTGCCAATTGCAGTTTTGTAACAATAAAGAAAAACTCAAACAGCTTTCAAGTTTCAACCAAATAAATCACAACCATCTGCACATTCCTCCTGAACCAAACCAAATGAAATAATGCTTCCTGGTAGTGTACCATGTATTATGTAATCCAAGCAGACCCAAATGAAGATCAATGACAAACAAAACAATGAAACAAAAACCAATATTAGAGACAAAGGAACAAAGAAATTAACCACTTACCAAGGAGGAGATTAGTGTAGAGAGTAGGGATGACAGTGAGTCGGGTGGAATCCATAACCCCACAGATACCCAACCCAGGAGTTATTAATATTTGGTGAAAATTGCACTTGTCTACTTGACACGAATTTTGATTTTGTTCCATGGGTAGACCTGTCATGCTCACAACCGCCACAATTTTCCTTTGGTTGTCAATGATTTAAATGTAACTTGTCAAAATAATAGACTAACATGAAACAAATAAGTAACTCAAGTGATCAAAGTGTAATTTAACAAATATATAAACCTAAACCCTGTATTCTGCCTTATTTGTTCCTTTTCTCATCTTCTACCTCTGCTTGTTCTTCTTCATCCCATCTTTCATATTCGTCATGCCTTCTTGTCTCATCTTCTTCTTCTTCATCCTTTCTCTAATCTTCTTGATCCTTTCTTTTCTCATGTTCTTTGCCTAACATAATTTCATCTCAACTTTCTCATCTCTTTTTTCTTGATCCACCAATTGACCATCTTACAGCCATTGAAATGCATCTTCTTTCCTGTTGCCGGTGACATTGATCACAGGATAGATGAAGAGGGGAAGTCCAAACCAGTCACTGCCACTGTTTCATGGGTAATCTGTGGGGAGTCCCTCACCCACGGGTGGCAGACACAAACTTCTTTTCTTACCCGTCAGGCTTGGCGGGCGGGTGGTAGGTGCAGTGGCTCCACACTTGATCTGCCCCGTTGCCATACGTAGTGGAAAGTGGACGTCCCCTAGTAAGACGCAATGAGGGATGCTGCTAGACAGTGATGGGACTACTAAAGAGGCGGAGGCGAGATGAGCGACGGAGTGAGAGGAAACGAGGATGGTGGCAAGGTCGAGCAATGAGCAGAGTAGGTCTAGTCAATGGTAAGTGGAGATTTGGCAATTTAGGGGCTTGCCTGCGACTTGTGAGATATTGAGGAGGTTAAGGAAATAAATAAATGACACCGTTTAGGTTTAGAGAGGGAAGGTATAATTACAATCTCAGTCCTCATGCTTTTGAATGCATGTCTCATTACCTCTTATCCTTATATTCTTCCACCAGTTCGGGAGCAAAATTCATACTTGGTTCCTAAGTTCTCATAAAATGACCAACTTAATATTTCATATTTACACAATTTCAAAATTCTTAAGAGCAGTAGAGGCCACTGGGGGAGGTTTGGGAGTTCAAATCTGGCTTCCCCCATTTCCTCCTAAATGGTGCCATTTATACTAATTTGAGGGTCTTCGGGTCTAAAGAAAGTAAGCACATTCCTCTCTTTTGTACATATAAATATCTCTTAAACTCTTGTATTTAGTACTAGCTGTTTTTGATTAACAAAAAGAAAGCCTTATTAACTTTTGGTACTCATAATGTTTCAACTTTCAGAAAAGACGTATTGTAGTTGGGAAGATGTGTAAAACTACAATGTTCTATGTTAACGTCCAGCTTACTGTCTACTTTGCAGAGATTTTGAAAAGGTGATTAAATTTCATTATTTTGATATATAGTGATTTCCCCAACACCCTCAAGTTGTGTACCAATTGAAATTCTAAACTTTAAAAGTCCTAAAAACCACTTTAAAACATTTTTTTGAAAAATGCAAGTATTTTTATTGATTTTTCTAAATAAGGAAAACAATCATGTAATTAAGTTGAGTACATTATAAAAAAATATTATGCAAGAAATTAACCGTTTCCAGGACTTCTTTCACAGGGAATGGTGTAAGTTAGTTTCTCCACTCTTTCTATTTCTTATGTGTAGCTTTTGTAAGTTGACCAAATAAAACATTTTTCCTTTGTATTTGTTTTTTTTCTTTTCCGTTTTGTGTTATAAATAGCTGAACAAAAATAAACTTCCTTCTTGCTAAGTAAAACCTGTTATTTTTTTTCTATTTGTTTCCAGGGAATAATTGCATCTGCTCTTAATTATGGACTGATGACATGGAGCAACAAGATCTTGGGGTCTACTTTAGTGGCTCTCTATTATCCTATTCAGCCTGGAGCATCAGCCTCATGTCAAATGTTTTCCTTGGGAGTCCTATTTATCTGGGAAGGTTCTCATCTCATCATTTTCACTATGGCCTCATCTGCATTGATAAAAATGATTAGCATTAGAATTTAAGAAAAATCATCTGAAAATTGATGTTAATCTCTTTGTTAATAAGTTATCCAAAATACTAGCACTAGTCGTAAAACTCATTTATGAATGAGGCCTATAGGTTAGAGTTTGCGTTTGCACTCTATCAAGGATTCTAATCTCATCCAAGTATTTTTGTTTTACACGTTGGTAACAGTGTTATTGGAGGAGTCTTGATTATCGCTGGCTTATATTTGGTTACCTGGGCATCCTTCAGAGAAAGATGCAAAGTTGTAGGGATAACTCCTCAGGTTATTCATGCCTCTGAACCGCTGATTCATAAAGACGAACCACCAATTGACGATTTTTCATTAGCAGAGAAAGATTAAGTTTGATCAGAGGGATTTGCCTTCTCATGGAAAATCTATGGTTATTAGTTTGTAATATATGGCCCTATCATAAGGTCTGTAATTCTTAATATGCAATACATGGCCCTGCAATTTTAGGTTATATTGGAAAAGCCAATAGATAGGCAAATAACAGATAAGGAGCTCTTTTTAATCTATTAGTAATACTCTTTGTAGTATGTTACGTTAGTAAAATTGTTTCCAAAACCATCAGTTTTTGGATCAAGAGGATGTTTGGCCAAGTTCCGAGTTCTAAGTTCTAATCTAGGTGACGCAAAGCAGGAGTGAGAGTTGGAGCGGGAGCGTGAAAGCATCTATTTATAAAATGTACATATTTAAAGTTATCATGAAGATATTTTCATTAAATTACTATTTATATTAAATTTTATTTACATAAAAGTCACTAAATCATATTAAAATATGCTTTAACCAAAAGTTGTATGTTACTTTTATTTAGAAACTATTGACACATAAAAATCAACATGACAAACTAATAATTTTTTATTTTCTCTTTCTTTAATAATTTTTTATTTCTATCTTCTTAAAGTCTTAAAAGAAGTTATCCGACTAATTAATTTTTATTAGTTCCTTTTTTTTTGAATTTTTTATTGTTCCTCCCTATTTCATATTTACGATCTCTATTTGGCTCACTTTATCACCTTCATCATCTCGCTCTCTCATCCATTCCTCCCTTACTCTCTCATCGCATCTCTCTCTCTCTCTCTCTGGCTTGCAGGCTCGCAACTATCTCCCTCTAATTTCATCAGATCTCTTCTCTTTAGCTCGCAACTCTTAGAGAAAAGGGAAATCGACATTTTTTTTTCTTAGAAAAAACTGCAGTTTTTGAATGATTTCCTAACAAAATCATGGATTCCCACACAGTGCATGCCAATGGTCACCAGATTTGGCAAATTGTGTCACTTAGGTTCTAATTAAGTTCGCCCTTTTTGGCTTTCGTATGCTTCTGAATTAGGTGACAAATGGTGTACTTCATTTTTAATCACTAAACTATGTGTGATGTTGCACATTTATCCATGAGCTAATGGTATGTGTTAGTTCTGTAAACTCTCCACAAAAAGTCCTAGCTGGCATCATGAGATTTTTGTTTTTTTGTTTTTTGTTCATACGCTTATATAAATGTTTATAAATTTAAAATTTCTAATAAATATAAAACAGTGAGTACATCAAATGCAGCTCATCAAAATTACAGAACTTGCCACTAACTCTTTTTTTTTATATATATAATCATAATGAAAACTAGTTTCATAACTCGTTAAACGAGCGGGTCACTATTTCCAAATTATTCTTTGGATTATATCATAGAATGACAACATTCAGTGAAATTACAATTAAATTGTAACTACACTAAGGTTGAGGGCTATATCACAGGTAACAAGGAAAGAAGGGGGATATGTGACAAGATGGAAAAAGATGAGGGACATTTTTGTTATTTCTGGTAGTATAAAATATAAAGTTCTTTCAATCTGATCATCTCTTTCTCTTCTCTGTCCAGTTCTCTTTTCTCCAAAAAAACTCTCTCCATCTTCTGGGTTTGGAGGCATTGAGCAAACAGGCGTTTCCGTTGTGGCAAAGCCGTGCCGGTGGAATTTTTCCAGAAACCAAAGCATTTTACATGGTTCGATTTATTTTTATTTTCTCTTTAACTATCTCTTAAACACTTTTTGAAAAAAAGTCACCGTTTTTTTGTATATTAGGTTTCAAACTGCCAGGCATATTTTTTTTGCCAGGCGTATGAATTTCTCGATGATTGTGCTGCCAGGTGTATGTATTTCCTAGTGGATCTGCCGCCATTCATATGAATTTTGTGGCCGTTAGCCGCCGCTTTGAATTTCCCGTGGCGCCACCGCCTTGCCGGCAAAATTTTTACCAAAAACCAAAACATTTTACATGGTTTTATTTGTTTTTATTTCCCTTTTAACTTTCCCGTGAACACTTTCTCGGAAAGAGTCACCGTTTTTTGTAGATCAGGTTTCAAATACATATTTTTTTTTATAGAGAAAACAAAGATTGTATACTTGTTTTCGGTCGTCTCTCTCCTTAGTAACATTTGGCAAATTGATTTGTTGTAAAACCAAATCATTTTAAAAAATCCTTCTATGATGGTTTGAAACCCTAGGTAATAATCTTCCATGCTGTATGTCCTTTTTCACTTATTAGCTTTCTTTCGAACCTTGTCCTATTAATGAAAAATGGTCGTCATGATTCCAACGAATGGCATGCGTTCTGATGCCTTGTCGCCGCGTGTACTTCACATGCCTTCTTAGGTGGTGGGCTATAAGAACATCATTTCCCTAATTTTTTATTTTTCTCCCTGACATCTCTATACTATTTCATATTTTCCATCTTTCTCCTTGACATCTCTATAGTATTTTCCATCTGAAACGTCTATCTAACTTTTTTTTTTCTGCATGCCATGTTCATTAAGCAAAGAATTCCTAAGGCACTGTGCTTACACCACCATTAGAAATTAGAAGATGGGTAATGCTGTAAAGATTGGGGTGGCACTAGACTTCTCAAAGAGTAGCAAGAATGCCCTATAGTGGGCTATTGACAACTTGGTTGGCAAAGGGAAGATGCTTTTCATCATTCACATCAACCCCAATTTGCCTGGAAAATCTGGTGCTGCACTTCAACAATTATAACCCAAGTATAGATTGTTGTAATTTGTAAAATCTCGGTAGTCTAAGTGCCAAACCATAGAAAAGTGAATTAAGAAATATAAATTATAGATTTTTAACAAAGAAAGTTTTTGCATAATGAGTGAACAAGTGTGGATTGAAACTCTAATTCAAAGAAATAGCTAAGGTTAGGTGTTCCATTTTTGGTATATCAGTTATGATTAATTTTAGCACATTTTTTCACTTAATTGAGATCCACACATAAATGAGGTCATAATCAGGGAATTTGGTAATCAAATTCCAGAAATATTAGGCATGAGTTAGTATTATTTTTCATTAATTCTATAACACCAACACTTGTCAATAGGTTCAAGTATTCATCATGTCAATTTTTTCCACAGTAACTCAAGATTCCAACATATCATAGTCAGAAGAGCCACGTCATATAGAAGGAATCAAGTAGCCTTTGTGTCAATGATCGATTATGATGGATCAAAACTCATACTTAACCATGAGGGTAGCTAAGTCGATTAAGAAAGTAAATACCAATACCATTAAGATCCATTTAAATTAGTCATAACTTTTATACCAAAAGTTTTACTATTTCACTTTAGCGAAATAAAAATTAGTTAGTCACGATAAGAGTAAACAATATGCATAAAAATGATCCTCAAAACTACCTTTTTCATGTGTGGATTGAGTCTCCTTTGATGTTGTTAGCATTATTTAGCATTATCCTCCAAGTTTATTCTATGTGTATAAACTAAAAGATAAATGCCTTTTAGGTCCTTTAATGTCTAGCCAATTGCATTTTTATGTCTCTTAAGTAACTTAATCAACTTACCTTCTTTTTCTTGCTCAAGAGTAAGAGTAGATGAAATTACCATCACATAAGAAGAATTTTCTCCAAGAAATGCGTAGTTCAATTCTTTGGACAAGGGCTTCAATTTTGGAGTAAGTATTTTATCTTACTCTTCATCTTTGGGTTGTTCTAATTCTTCAACTTTTGGTTCCAACATATGTTTCCTTCTACCTATGAAGAATCAAACAATGCACATATGTTAGCAATATCCTAAACCATTTGCATACTAGATTTAAATGAATTAACTAAACAATTTTCTAGATGATCAGAAATGCTCCCTTCTTGAATATAATTTTCCACAACAATATCAATGATGCAGAGTTCTTTCTTTTATCTTCCTTTCCATGTGGTTGATTAAGTAAATTGAAAATATTTAGCTCCGATGTCATATTCCTAAATAACAATTTCATTAGCCAATTCTGGCAATTAATCAAAGCATTCGTGGTTGCTAAAAATAGATGTCCTAGAATAACATCTATTGAATTTTTAATTTCCATTGGTAATGTATCCAAAACAATAAAATTTACAGGGTATATAAATTTATTAACTTGGACTAACACATATTCAATGATTCCTTTGAGTACCTTCACTGATTTTCCAACAAGAAAAAGAGTTACCTTTGTTGGTTGTAACTCACCAAAATTTAGCTTTTGGTAAACTAAATATGGAAGTAAGTTTACACTAGCCCTGAGATCAAATAATGTTTAATCAATTATATGTCAATGAAACATGAAATTGTTGGACAATTAGAATCCTTATATATCAAAGTAGTATTATTTTGAATAATAAAATTACCTGCTCAACCAAGAAGACTTTCTTTTTCACATTTAGTTTTCTTTTAATAGTGCACAAATCTTTAAAAATATTTGGCATAAGAAGGTATCTATTTTATCACATCTAAAAAAAGGATATTGATCTTTACCTGCTTGAAAATATCAAAGATTTAAGGATTATGATTTATCTTCCTAGGGAAAGTTAATGTCTGAGGAAATGGAGGTGCAAGTGGAAATGCAATCTATTCTTGCCTAATATAGGTTTAACCCATTCTTTATTCTTAGAATTTGATTGATCATCTCCTTTACAAGAATCATAAATGGATTTTTCAATAATCTTACTACTATAGAGTATAAAGATTGATTTCATTTTATCCATAGTTTGACTCTTGGGATTTGATTGTGGTTGAGAAAGAAATTGCCATTTCTCCTAAATGTTGAATGTAGATGCAAATTTTGCAAGAGTATCTTTTGAATCAATAATGATTTGACTTGTTTAAGCATTGATAAACTCTTGTTTCTTATTGAATAAATGCAATGTATCTTCAAGGCTTTTCCTAAAAAAGAGGAACATAGGATGCATACCATTGAGATTGTTGAAAATTCTGATGGGTGTGGGAAGATGGTTGTGATAGTTGAGCATTACCATCACTTCTCCAACTAAAGTTTAGATGTTTCCTCCAACCAAGATTATAAGTCTGTGAGTACAGAGTTTGAGTTGGCTTTTTGAAGTTGTTCAAAGCATTGAATTATTCATGGAGACATTCTTTGAAAGACTGTAAGGTTAGACAATTGCTAGTTGAGTGATCACTGGTCTCACAAATGTGACACACAACTTCTTCAACGGATGTCAATTAAACAATTTTCTTCATTTTTAATGTCTCAAACCTTTCTAGCTAAAGATGCAAATTTTTCTTGAAGATCATTATCTTCCTTAAGATGGTAGATGCCTTTACTAGATACAAAGGATTGAGTCTTATCTGGGGCCTCATAGGTACCGACGGTGTCCCAGTTCTATGCATTTTCTACTAGTAGGTCTAGATAATTCATTGCATGTTAGGATCTTTATCCTCAAATGTTCCATTGCACATTAATTCTACCGTTTGTTTTTTCCTGGGTGTCAAACCTTCATAAAAATGTGAGATTATTCTCCACATCTAAAAACCATGGTGTGGGCAAGTATTAAGTAAATCTCTATATTTATCCCAATACTAGTAAAAGTTTTCCTGGTTTTTTTGAAGAAGCAGTGATTTGCTTTTTAAAAAACTTTGTTCAATAGGTTGGAAATTTTTTTGTTAGAAATTATTGTTGTAATTCATCTCATAAATTAATAAAGCCTAACTTAAGACTCTGTAGCCAAGTTTTAGCTTTATCTTTTAAAGAACAAGGAAAAAGCTTAAGCCTGATGGTGTTCATGCCATAGTTTAGATTATTATATATGTGACAAACTTTTTCAAATTCTCTCAAATGCAAATATGGATTTTCATAATTAAAGCCATAAAAAGTTGGTAGAAGTTGAATGATACCTTGTAAAAGCTCTTTAAGTACTTCCCCTAGTTTAGAGCTAAGGTAAGTCAATTCCAAGGTTTTTTTTTCCTCAAATAAGTTTGATTAAGCATGGAAAGAAAGCTAAGTAAGGTTAATTTGAGTTTTAAAGCGCAATTGGCACCTAAGGGATGAAAAAGGGCAGTATGATAATTTTGGCCCAAGTCAATGGCATGGCTGTAATTTCTGTAGAATTTGGTTCATGCAAGTATTTGAAGATAAATAAGTTAAGATCACAAGTGTTTTTAGTCATTTGAACCAAAAATGGAAGTTAAAGGTTAAAAATGCACTTAGTATGAAAATTAAGCTATTATATCTTAAAATGCAAAAGATAGCAAAAGAAAGCTAAAGGGCTAAGTGTACAAACATGAAAAATGTTTCTTGGGACTAAGAGGGATGCTTTAGTTGAGGCTTAAGTGGCCCAAGTTCAATAAAAACAAGATTTGAGGCCAAAGTGACAAGAGGAGCAAAAATGGGCCAAGTGGGAGTAGTTGGTTGTATAATTGGAGGTGATGGAACTATTCATCTTTTCCTTCATCCATCATTTTCATGGCTGCCTCTCCTTCATAGCTCCCCATCATCAAACCTCCTAATCTACCCAAAATTCCATGAAAATTAAAGGTCCCAAAGCCTTCCCAACAAGCCCTTAGCTCATCTTTGGTGTATTTGATGCATTTGAAATTTTTTTAGCAGGTTTTTGGTTTAGACCCTAAGTTAGGCATCTATGATCCTTGTGGGTTAGTTCTAAGCTTGTGAAATGGTTAGAAATGGTCTTAATTTTGTGCCCTTAATGTCCAATTTGGTTGAATTCAAGCCTGGAACTCAAAGGAACTCCATTGAGCTCATGTATGCTTGTTGCTTACTTCTTGCTTTAAGAATGATTTGAGGTAAAGGATTTATGTTAATTAATCTCAAATAATGCATACAAATGTAGTATTATATGTTAGAATGAAGTAGAAACAAGACCCATGTGAATTGGCTTTGGGGATTAAAAGATTGAGCAAGTTTTGTGCAAGATAACACATGGTCACGAAACGCTGGAAAGGCATTGGCGACGGTGCTCGAGGCAACTAGGAAGTTGTTGCCTTTGGAGACCTATGGGCACCCTAAGGATGCCTCAATCTGTCGGTTATCACCCCTAGGTCATTCTAAAATGTTCTATAGCCTCAATTGGGTCTATAACTCATTCATAAGTTGTGAATTATGCATTATTTTGGTGGTAGCTAAATGGTATGGTTAAGGTAGGGTAAAGAATGGCAGCTAAGGGGGATAAAGTGCTCAATTTGTTAAGGAGCACTAAGAGGATCTCGGTGAGTTTCAGATTCTTTGTTAGCCCAAGTGAGAGGTCATAGACCTTTGGGCAATGAAAAGGAAACCTAAGAAAATCTCAACCAAACCTTGTGGTTTGGTAAGTAAGCCACTAAGGGGGCTTAAGTTAAGCTCCAAGAGCTTGGCAAGTCGGACCACATAAGGTAGCTACCCTAGACAATAAGTTAAGGGGAAGAAAGATGGGTAAAAGGGGAGTAAGTGATGACTCACTTTAAGTAGCTCGTTAGAGGTGGGCAAGAGTTGAGTAAGAGATGACTTATTCTAAGACTCCCGTAAGAAGACTTCATGAGGTTGGTTGAGTGCTAGGATACGATACAAAGGCCAGTATTCAAGTACCCCAGCCATAAGAGCTCACGACAAGTCTAGCATCTACAGGTGTAAGAAAGTCCTAAATGCATTAGCGTATGCATATTTCCTACATCCATCCATCCATCCATCCATCTGGCTACTATTGGTATTGTTTGTTATTCTTATTCTTGCTTCTGGTTGTGTTGTTGGTTGCTTGATTTGTTCTATATGTTACACACACACACACACACACACACACACACACACACACACTAGTAATTGTATACGTGTATTGCACGTAAATCAAAATACATATTTTAACTTAAATAACTCTATTTTAATTATATTGTTCAAAATAAATAGTAGCAATTATTAGTTTCATTTTTTTATTTTTTATATAGTTTTTCTTATAATATTTCATCGTAACTATCCTCACTTGCGCCATCCATTATAATAGAATGCTTATTGTATTTGATTTTTTTATTATAAATAATAATAATAATAAATAATAATAATAATAATACAATGTAGAATATGCTACAGGTAATACTGATTGAAAAAAATTGATAATTTTTTTTTATTTATGATGGTAGAGTACTTGTAAAAATTTATTTCTTGTGCATTTAATATCTTATCAAAGATGTTAAAATTTATTTTAATCCTTATGAAGATATTTTAATTTAATAGACTTAATGATATTATGTATTTACAAAAAAATATAGGTTAGTTAATTTATTTAATTTTTTATACTTTAGATTAAAAAAGCTAATTTTTAAAGTAAAAGTCTTATATTAGTTGGCTTAAACAATTAAATAAATTTATCATTAATGTATTAGCATAACATTGACTTTTTTAAGAGATATAAGCCAGATTTTTAATAAATTTTTTGAGGTTTTGTTTAAAACACAAAAAAGAACATGTGCTAAGTCACAGGTGAGGCATTCAATAAGAAACTCAAAGCAAAAGTGAATTTCTTTGATAAGTATGACACAAATATGGGTTATGATATCAAAGCATAAACTTGGTAAGTAAACTTAAGTTTTTCCAAAGACATGTAATTGTAAGTAACTACTAAAAAAACTTAACTACCTAACTATTGAATTTTAATAAAAAAAAATACACTCATTCCAAGTTTTCAAATCTAAGCACATTCTCTATTTTATGGTTGAGTCAATATAATTATTCCAAAGATCGATGTCAAGTATTTTATAGCTTTTTTATCTTTTTGGGTGAATCATGCTTACCAACTAATTTAGAAATTATATTCACATAACTAGGGTTTGGAAGTCTAGTCTTACCCATTACTCATATAATATAATTAGTCAGCCATAGCAAATAAAATCATTAAAATAGACTAAATTCATAGTACCTAAAAGGAAAACTAATAACTTATTATTTAAGGTTTACTCACTTTATATCTTTGAACTTTTTATTACATAAAGATATAAATATAGATATATACAGATATTAAGTTACACTTTTAGTTTTTGATAAAAATATATAAAGTTTAAAACATAAACAAGTTGATAAATATCATGTTATTAGGCATGTTTAATAACCGTATAAATTAAAGACATGTTTGGCATAAATTTTTAATTTTAGTGGAATTTTTCAGTTTTTTTTCCCTAAAAAACTTATAGAAAACATATAAAATAATTATTGAGCTTTTTCTATTTTTCCTTTTCAAATCCTAATCTCATTTTCCTGATTTAAAGAGTTTATAAATGGTACAAATGTGTTTAAATTTTAAATATTATAACTACATTAAAATTTTGATTAATCAAATAAAGAAAAATATTTACTTATTAACCTAAATATAATAATACAATTTTTTAAAAAATTAGAAATTTTCAAAATATGTTTCATATTTGAAGAATTTTGCATATCAATGTCAAATATGATTGTATAGGAATTCAACATTATGACAATAAAAAAAATAATAAAATTTCAATAAAAATTTATTTTGGATCAAAATGAACAAAATTTTGATCCAATACGTAGAGTACATGTTGAGAATTTTTCTTATTCTACCAAAATTTATTTTATGTCCTCCTAAAGATCTTCCAATTTCTTTCTTGATCATATAATCCTCCATGTGGTTAAGACCAGCAGTGAGGATCTAAAATTATGCAATTTAATTATAAATTTTGAACATATAACTGCCAAACTTCTTTCTTTGTTATACTTAATCAAAGATAAAATAAAAACTTGCATTTAGAACATAAAATTATTAACTTAATCTCTTAAAACTCCAAAAATATTTTCAAGCTATGGGCCTCTACCATGAAATATAATAGTCAAACAAAAATTACTTCTAATTTGATACAACTTGTACAATTTAATAGGCTTTAAAAAAAATTAAAATTACAAATAATATTCTAATACTATTTAGAAAAGAAAAAGAGTTAGTTGGTAAGAATAAAAAATTGTGCTACAATATTAAAAGGGATGACCATTTGGAAAAAATAATTTTTATAATTTTTTAAAAATTTAAAAATAATGAAAAATTTAAAAAAAATTACTGCTAAAAGCCCCTTTATTATAGTGTAAGCAACTAATTCTAATAGCAAGTACTTTTTTTCCTAAAATATTTCATAATGACCTTTGCAATAATTATATTTTTTTTATTTTTTTTCACAAAAGATCCTTGAGTCATACTTGAATTATATTATTGCTCTAAGATAGAACAAAGATGTAAGCTTTCATATAATACATATTTATCAAAGTTGGAAAAAAAACTTAATTGATAAAAATTTTGTATTCAAAGACCATACTTATTAAGTTGAAAAAAAAGTTATAGCAGAACCAACTTAGGTCATACTTGTTAACTCGGAATTTTAAGTTTGAAAAAATATTTATTGTACTTGATATATTATTAGAACCAAGGGCAACATGTTTACTGCAAGTGTAATGCCCCCAATTTTATGAACCTTAATTTTAAAAGATATCTTAAATTCCAGAATTATGAAGCATTTAATTAAAAATAATTAAAAATGATTTAAGAAAAATGAGGTAAAACATTTTCTTTTAATTTATTTTCCAAATAATAAGAGTATTGAAGGAAATCAGAGTAATTAAGTGACAATCCCAGGAAAATTAACATACGAATAATGTGCCAATTTTAAACAAACCATATGTTTCTTTTAGAAATAAAATAACCCAAAATAGAAATCCAGTCCCAACCAGTTTTATTTTCGATGGGCTACAGCGTACCCTCACTCAGTCTGCTGCACATCCTGAACCTCATCATACGGTTCAGTGTACTTTGTCTCCTCATAGTACTCACCTAAGAAAACATGTTATAAGGAGGGGTGAATACAACTTACTCAGCAAGAGGGAAGTATCAAGCCTATCACGTGGGTCCTAATATTCCTGCAACAAACAATAATGAATAATAAAATTTAAGTTATAGCAATTTAATTATAGAACAATTTCATACAGCATCATAATAACAATATTAAAGTCCTATTAGCATGCTTGAACTACTATGCATATGCATCATTCCTTTTACCGATTAAATCATATCTTATTGATCAATCATTTAATCCAATA
>SMDT01001001.1:0-118859 GCA_005392925.1 Aquilaria sinensis
ATCCATGATATCAATTAATAGAATTGAATGCTTATAGTAACTGTTATATGTTCAATAAAACTAACTAAAATTATGTTAATCTGAAAATTGTGCAAGATTTTTACCATCCTATATGCCTTTGTCAATGTTTTGTTTTGCAGCAATGTCAATATCAAGCAAGGGTCTTCCATATATGGAGGGGTCAAATACACATCCTATTATGGATGTTGATTATATTGATATCACCATTAACACTGATCAAGCTTAAATTTCAGAAATGGTAGATATTCCTGTTGAGGTAATATTTGACAAAAATGATGGATTGAGTTTGAAAAATGAGGGTAAGAATAAGGACAAAATGTTGGGGCTAGTGCTAGTGGTGAGACTATAGTTGGTGGGGCACTAAAAAAAAAGAAAGAAAGAAAGTAGCAAAAGATCTAGTGTTTGGAAGGAATTCAAAACATGTACTGATTCAAAAGGATTAAAGAAGGCAAAGTGCATGCATTGTGAAGCACTTATACCCATGAGTAAGTCTTCAGGCACATCGCATCTTCGTAGGCATTAGAAAAAGTGCACACAAAGAAAGCTTTACATTAAACAACGAAGACTTCTGAATTTCCTACCAGATAATACAAGTACTGGTGATAGCTTGCATAACCTTGCACCAGCTATGGTAAATGAAAAATATGATGTGATGAAGACGAGGAAAGCTATTGCTCATTGGGTATTGATGCATGAGAAACCATTCATGGTTGTAGAGGAGGATGCATTCAACTTTATGGATGAGGATTACAATTCCTCATTGAGAGAACATAAGTCAAGTCACATTGAGGTCAGATTGAATAAAGGTTTATCAGCATGAAAAGAAAAATATTGAAGGGGCTTTTGATCAAAATCCCAAAGATTAGCTTGACAACAGATCTATGGAAGTCAAAAAGGTAAAAGATAGGGTATATAGTAGTCACTAATCATTTTCTTGTCTTGGATTAGAAGCTTAATAAATGGGTTTTGAATTTTATTCATATTCCTCTTCCACATCATGGTGTTAACATTTCAGATGCTTTGTATAAATGTCTAGAGGAGTGGGGCATCAAGAACAAGATTTACACCATATTAGTGGATAACTGTTTATCTAATGATTGTGTCATTAACAATTTGAAAGATTTTTTAGGTGAACAGGAAGTTGCTTTCTGGTGGGAAATTGTACCATATGCGATGTTGTACGCATATTTTTAATTTTATTGTCCAAGATGGTTTAAATGGGATTAAGTATGTGATTGAGGATGTGAAGGAAAGTGTTCATTTTATTAATTAAAGTGAAGCAAGATTGACGACATTTTATGAGCTTATACAGTAGTTGTAGTTACCTTATAAAAAGCTTGTGCTAGATTGTAAGGTTCATTAGAACTCATCCTATAAGATGCTATCTTGTGCTTCCAAAGTTAAAGATTGTAACAACTCTCTTAGTCAATGACTGGTTTTGACCTAATAAGTATGTTTTATTTAAGTAATTTTATCTTCTTAAGTAAGAGAGACAAGCAAAGTAAAGATGGGTTCCTAAGAATGATTTGGCACCTAAGACTCATAAGGGTAAAAAGTTAATTTTGAGTGAATGACATGACTGTAATTTTGATGAAATTAGGTTCATGTAAGGATTTTTAACTTAAAAAGCCTCTAACTCATTCTTGGTGTATTTGCTTCATTTAGTTCTTTGTTGTTTGTTTGGGGTATAAACCCTAACGTAAGCTTCTTAATTTAGATTAAGCTGGTTCATAGTTGATTGTGTGGCTAGAAATAGTCTTGATTTCAAGTTTTTGGTGCCTTATCACATTGGTTTTAGGTCTGGAACTTAAGAGAGCTAAGTTGAGCTCAAGTGTGCTTATGGTGCTTATTTTTTGTTTTTTCTTTGTAGCTAAATTTGAGGTATGGGTTCAAGTTAATTTAGCTCAAATAATGCATACAAATGTATTATTACATGTTGGAATGAAGTACAAATGAGAGCCATTTGAATTGGATTTAGAGATTGAAAGATTGAGCAAGTTTTGTACAAGATAGCATAAGTGCACGAAATGCTGTCAGACCATTGGCAACGCGTCATCAACAAGCTTCCAGGAAACTAGAGGATTGTTACCTTTGGTGATGCATCACCAAAGTCGAAGCCCTTTAAGCTTGAGGCACCCTAAGAACGCCTTAATTTCTCGGTTAACATCCCTAGGCTAGTCTAAGATGTTCCACAACTTTGGTTGGGTCCAAAACTCATTCCTAAGTTGGGAATTATGCATTATTTAAGTATTAGCTAAGTTGTGTGGTGGAGGTAAGGCTAGGGTGGGTAGCTAAGGGGTTAAAGTGTTCAAGTTGCTAAGGAGGCACTAAGGGGATTGAGTCGGGTTTTAGAGTCTTCATTGGCCCAAGTGAGAGGTCTTAGACCTTTGGGAATAAAGAAGAAACATATGAGGATCCTAACTAAACCTTGTGATTGGATAAGTAAGCCACTAATGAGATCTGAGCTAAGCTCCTAGAACTTGGCAAGTTTGACAACATAAGATGGCTACCATACACAATAAGTTAAGGAAAAGATGGGCAAGATTTAGGAAAAGGTGACGACTTACTCTACGACCCGTAAGTGAGACTTAAGGGAGGTAAAGGATTCAGGATATGAAGGCTAGTGTCTCAAGTACCTCTGCCATTTAAGCTCACGAAAAAATTAAGGCACCTAGGGTGTAAGAAGTCCCAAGGATTTGCACTTGTTGCATATCATACATTCGTACATTGTATATTTATCATGTTATTTGTTTGTGTTGATTGCTAGTTAGTTGTTTACTTCTTTGTATGCCATATTTGCATGCTTTCTTGTTATCTTCTTTGCAGGTATCCTAAGGGAGCCTTACTGAGTACATACATGTACTCACTCCTTTAAGTATGTTATGCAAGTTCTAATGTCGGGCCTAATAACTAGGTGGATCGTTGTAGGCTTAGTTCCCCATTTTACAGGTACTTATTTACTTGAATCCTTGAGAATCTAGAATTGCTTAAGATATATGCTTTGTACTAATTAAGTATTTATGCCTATACAGTTAGATGCTAAGTGTTGCACAAAGACAAGTAAGGACTTTGCACTTTGAGCTTGACAACTCAAAGGTGGGAGCTCAATTAGATGATCTTAGTAGTATTTTACCTTGTATATATGGTACCTTGTAACTAAGATATTGCTTCTATTAGGATACATTGTGGTGTAAGACCATTGAGTTACTTTTGGGTGCATTTTAGTGTTAAAAAATGTGCACAAACTATTACTTGAAGTTGAAGTAACTAATGTTTTATTTTCTTGGCACATTTTAAGTATGTTTAAAAATGATTGCTTGAGCGATATTTTATTTAAATGGTTTACTTATTTGTTTTGCATTGTCAGGATAAAACACATGCATATCTTTTTATAGGGTAAGCTAACTAACTAGTTGCACATAAATTGTCTTAACTTTCCTATAAGTAATAGTTAGCCAATCGTAACTAAGTGGGCTCACAATCCCTGACAAACCTACAAGATAAATGATTCGGGCCGTTGGGACCCTGCTCTATGACAAAGATATTTTCCCAAAATACCAACAAAGGCAAGTTAGTTATATCTCATGTCCAACTAAAGAGGATTGGGAGAAAATAGACAAGATATTGGAGATCTTAGAGGTATTTGGTAGAGCCATTAATGTTATTTATGAGAGCACTTACCCAACATCAAATTTGTTCTTTTCCAAAGTGTACAAGGTGAAACAGGTTTAAGATAGTAAGGTAACTGTTGATGATGCCATTGTGAAGGATATGGTGACTAAGATGAAATTGAAGTTTGATAAGTATTGGAGAGAGTATAATTTATTGATTGCAATTGCTACCATTTTGGATCCAAAAGTTAAAATAAAGGCTCTTGAATACTGTTTTCCAAGGATATATAGTCCGTTAGGAGCACGAGAGAATATTGACAAGGTGAAGTAAGCTTTATATGAGTTGTATGACGAGTATATGACTCTGTACGACCAAAGTACAAACCAAATTAAGGAATGGCAAACTTCATCTTCCCAATCTTCTTCTATGTCATTTTCAGCACTCTTTTCAAGCTCAGGATTTGTAAAAATCCAACAATATGTAATGACAACCAAAACTTTGGTGCCAAAGAAAACTGAATTGTACATGTACTTCTAAACATCATGGGAGGATATCTTGGTTTCATAACCTTTTGGCATTCATTTGATTTTTCTGTGATTTCTAGCCCCGCTTAGAAACTTAAAGGCATAAATGAATGAGAAACATATGTGGAGACTTGAAAGTAATCTTTTTTCAGTGTTTTGTTGCTGCTTTATGATGCTGCTGCCTTAATTAAGTCTGTGTGCTACTACTATCCTTTGCTACTTCATTTTGCTGCTACCTTTTCCTGCTTCATGTTGTTGCTATGTTTTGCTATTGCCTTCCAGTTGCACTTTGTTGCCACTGCCTTCCAGATGCTCTATGCCACTGCTGCCCAATGTTTCGCCTAGTTGTTGTTGTTAGTTCTTTTGTTTGTATTTGTGTTACTGATCAAGGGAAGGAGTTTCCCCACTTACATTGCTCTAGTCACTTGTTATTGGCGTTGTTTGTGTTGCTTGAGAGTTTGAGACTTTAAACATCACATGTTGCAATGCTTTTTCATTTAGATGTTTTGATTTCGTTGCAAACCTTGATAATTATGTTTGTTTTGTTATATTACTTTAGAATTCAAGTTATTTTTCATATTATTATCCATAAGTCAGACTATTGTTTGAGCTTGGAGGGCTTTTGTGTCGAGCTCTAGCCCAAAATTTGGACTTGAGCAGTTTGAACTCAAGCTCAAGTAGCACCAAATGAGATTAGATTGTTAATAATTGTCAATGACTGTACCTTCAATGGTCAGCTGATGGAAATTATAAACGGTCATTGGAAACTTTTTTTCCAACACATTGTTTGCCAACAGACTGATTTCCAATGGCTTAATGTTGAAAACTTGAATTTCCTAATGTAAGGCCATTGGAAAGGGTAGTTGGAAAACATCATTCTTTAGTGGTGATAGCTCAAATGATTTACTTAGAAGAACCGTATAAATTTCTGTGTTTCAATTTTCTTATTGTCACATATAAATGTGGGATTTGTACCCAAAGACCGAATCCCGAAAGTAGGGCATGAATTGTTGCAATGCCTGAGGTGCCGTTATATTGGACTTGGCCAACGGTCACATATACAAGAAATAAAAGTGATATTTCAATGCTTTCATTTCCAATAGTTCTAGATGTCCGAATTACAATATGTGGAATTAAAGATTTAGCTAAATTAACAAACCTCCAAGTCCATGCAACTTAGAGAATCTCAATGAAATGAGCTCGAAATTGTAGAGGCATTTTTGTAAGTTTTCCAGATAATGCTATATATGTATCCTTAACTTTGGGAGTATAGCTAGGATTTTTTCTTGGGGCCAAGTTAAAACTAAAGATGTAAGATTTTCTAAACATAAATTTAATTATATCTATATATATATAATTTGATTATTCTTATTGGAATAAACATAAATGAATATCAAAACTATATTCTTCGAATAATAATATTATTTTTAAACTACAAAAACTTATATCTATATATTTTAATTTTTAAAATATTCTTAAACTAATTTTTTAATGTTGATTATGAAGTGTTAAAATAAGTGGAGAATAGCATGTTTGTAAACTTAGGGATAAAGGTATACATGGTACGAAAGCTTTGGGGTTGAAACTAGCAAAAACCATACACAACTAAGCTATCAACCAAGATATATGAAAATCCTCCTTCCTTCTCTAGATGGGTTAAAAGTGGAGGACACCTCCCAGCTAGCAAGCTAGGGTTTGAGTGATGTCATGTTCCCTAACAAAAAGTAGGCCATCTAAATGCAATCAAATTGCTGCTCAAGTCCACCAAGTTTGATGAGGCAGATACTTCAATGGCTAAGATTTCTTCTAATAGATTCTCATTCCTTATACTTGTAATGATCTTGAATAGAAGAAAAACCATAAAAATTGGTCCTTTGATTTCTATGCAACACAAGTGGTTCAAATGAGAAATGAAATGAGAAATTATCTCATCCTTTCAAATATTTAAGGGTTACTAACAATTTGTCATTTGAAGTTTAGGAGAAATTACAATTTGCCCCTCCTATTCAAAAGATATATACTTTGTCTCTTACCTTTTTAATACAATCCAGTAACAATTTCTGAAATCTTAATTTAGACTGTACGGTTATCATCTTCGAACAATTTCAATTTATATAGTATTATTTATAATTAATTGATATTTAAAAAATACTATTTTAAGAACTGAAAGAAATATAAATTAAAATTACTAGAAGATAATTATTGTAATATCTAAATTAAAATTTTAGAAGTTATTGTTAGAGTTTGAACTGCATTACAAAGATAGGGGACAAAATGTATATTTTTTAAATAAGAGGGACAAATTATAATTTTACCTAAATCTCATGGGGCAAATTGTAATTATCCCAATATTTAATTAGTTCACTTTTATTATTTTCTAATTGAGATGATGTCTAATTAATTGCTCTGCTCCAAATCTTCAAAAAAAGGGTGCTATAAGTTGTTTCCAACTTTTACCTAGCTCTCTGCCGCCCCTTTCACTTCCTTTCTTATCTGCCATCTCTCATACCTTCATTGATCATTTTTGGTCAAATTTGGACTTCAGTCCATAACTAACTGGTCCTCTTTCCTTTTATTGCTTGATTGATATTAATTGACATCATCTATTAAATTTTATAATTGTTACAATCTACTTTAAATTTTAGTGTTCAAGAGTAATAAGAAATTCTCATAAAGCAGATCTTCAATTAGATACAAACAACAAGGTACATAGGTTTCAACTGGGTTTATTAAAATATTAGCCCTACTAAAATGTCTAAATACTTTAAAACAAATATAGAGGTGATGACATGAGATTACCTACTTATTCTATCTTTCTAGGCCATTGGCTTGGCTGGGCCTGCCCCCACCACCCTAAATTTGGAAGAACAACCAAATTTAAAAGTCATAAATAGTTTTGACTACATGGAACGTGAGAAATAAATGCAGACTTTATAAACCTAAGTGTGATTTTATAGTTCTAATAACTATTGTTTTTCATTTTGAGCAAAACAGTCTTTAAAAAAAAAAAAAAAAAGAGTCCCGCTTGTTACTCAATCATCCAAAAAAATTTCACTGTGACAAAAAATACATAGCATGTGACTAATGGTCCCGTGTCAATTGGTATATGTCCATGTTTACCAAATTCCTGGGGTATCTGTGCCGATTTGAAGTTTAACGGATTATGTGCAGAAAGGTGTTAACTTTTATTACGTGGAAAAGTATAAGTTTGATTACCTTTATGCGCTTCGACCTTATTGATGGAAAAGTATAAATTTGATTACCTCACCCTAGTGACGCTCAACTCCATATACAAAATCAACTCAATCAGAAAATGATTAAAAAATGGCAACCAATAATACAGGGTATAGAGAGATATCTATACCATAGGAAAGGGTGCCCGACACATATTTAGAATCTTAAAAAGGTAACTGAAACAGTGTTGAAGGTATTTATGGAATTGGGGGTGGAGGAGGTGACTCGAACTTGAAATCCCTGGTTTACTATCTCCAACACTTTACCGTTTCACTGACTGTGCAGGAACTTATTCTATAATTTTATATCATATATTGATACATGTACAGAGGATTAAAAAAAATCCTCCTCTCATATATAAAATAAATAGGTGTTAAGTGATATGGGGAGGTTAGAGGTTTGAATCATAACCTCTTGTTCCCTCATATAATGTCCTGATATTGGTTTGAGAGCGTTTTAGATCCTAAAAAAATGGGAATTCCCTCATACCCATATATATGAATACCCTTATACCTTATATAAATGCTTTTGATAACAAAATAAAATAGTGGTACATAAAATTTTGTTTGTAATCATTATTTGCAGTTCCAAAAAAAATTAGTAGAAGTACTCTTTGAAAATTTAGCATTTTTAGTTTTAATATTTCCTTATTTCCTTTCATATTAAAAAAAATACTCTAGTAATGATCATGTTATGTTAATTTGAGATTTGAATATGTAATTAGGTTTTGTTATGAACCAAGTCATTTAGTTCTACTATTCAACGGCCGAGAAGATCACATTATACGTCCAAGTTTACCAAGTTCTAGGGGTTATTTGTGCTAATTTGAAGTTTGAGGGATTATGTGCATGTTTTACTTGTGTCTAGAGGTGTATTTTAATCAGTATTGTCAAAACTGGATCAGACTGACTAGTCAGATTATTAGCACCATTTGTATTTGGACAAAACTGGCCATAAGCCAGAAAAATGGGTTAAAATTGTTGAACTGATGAATTGTCAAACCTAAATAAACTGACGGCCTAAAACAATTATTTAAAAATCATAAAAACAAAGGAAGACTAATCAAAAATGGGGAAAAAAACAGAACAAGAAGAACAAGAAAAGAAGAAGATGAAGAAGAAAACAAGACAAAAGAAGGCGAAAAGAAGAAGAAGAAGAAGAAATTAGAAAAAAAAAAAAGAAGAAGAAGATAAAGGAAATAGGAAAAGAGATGCAAGAAGAAGAAACCTAGAAAAGAAAAAAGAAAAAAGAAGAGTCTACACGGCGCTTATGGTAGAGATGCTAAGGTTTGTGACTTGATAAATTAGCTAATAGTTACAAATTTAGTTCTTATGTTAGGTACAAAATTTTATTTTAGTTCTATCCTTTACGTTTTTATCATATCACTGATTACTTATGCAATAAAAATAGAAAAAAAAATAGTAAACTGGTTTTTCAATCAATTGAAGCGTGACCCAAAAACTTCGGCGTCCGGCGTCCCATTCCATTATGCGCTTCGACCTAATTAGTGGAAAAGGTGTAAGTTTGATTACCTCACCCGACTGACGATCAACTCTATCAAAAAATGGCAATCGTACGTTGTCAAATACTTAAAACTATTGGGCTACGCATTCTATAAAAATATTGCTACATGTACGAAAGGTTAAACAAAAAGCTCCTCTCATATATAAATAATATATGTTAATTAATTAATTAACAATTTAAATCTGACGGTATATATTTTTAGCCCTTTGGCCTAACTGTTAAGGGATCAGATGAAAATAAAGCATGTTAGGGATTCGAATCCTGACTTCCAGATTTTCCAATTAAGTTCTCGGATGCTGATTCGGGTATCTTCTAGATCCCAAAAAAAAAGGAAATTATGTACTTTTTATAGATGCTTCTAATAATAGGTTAAAAAAAAAAAGGAAATAGTGGCAGATAAAATTTTGTATGTAATCATTATTTTCAGCTCCAAAAAAATTCAGTAGAATTTAGTACTCTTTAGATTTAGCATTTTTAGTTTTAATATTCCCTTATTTCCTTTCATATAAAATAAAGATCCAGTAATCATCATGTCTTGTTAATTTGGGATTTGAACATGTGATTAAATTTAGTTCTGAACCAAGTCACTTACTTCTACAATTCAACGACCGAGAAGATAACATTACCATTATAAATGCCCTTTTTCATAGCTAGACCGATCAACGAGCCATTAGCAATAGCCTAAATTAAGCAGACTATTGTGTGCAAATATAAACAGAATGAGGTTTCTCAAGCTTTCCAAGTGGTTGGGAGCCCTAGCCCTAACCCTAGCCCTAGTGTGTCCTGCCAATGCTCAAGACTCGCCACAAGACTATGTAAGGGCACACAACCAGGCTCGAGCGGCGGTTGGTGTTGGGCCCTTGACCTGGGACGACCAGGTGGCCACCTTCGCAAGAAACTATGCCAATCAGCGCCGTGGCGACTGCTCGCTCGTGCACTCCGGGGGCGGAGGACGCTACGGGGAGAACCTTGCTGGGAGCACCGGGGACCTGTCGGGCGTCAGTGCCGTTAACTTGTGGGTGAATGAGAAGCGAGATTACGATTATAATTCCAACACTTGTGCCCCCAACAAAGTTTGTGGCCATTACACGCAGGTTGTGTGGCGCTCATCGGTCCGCCTCGGTTGTGCTAAGGTCAGGTGCAGCAATGGTGGGACTTTTATCGGTTGCAACTACGCCCCTCCTGGCAATTACGTAGGCCAGAAGCCTTACTGAGATAAAGAGTGCTTTGAACATCGTCTGATGCGCGATAATAATCAGCACTTACGTAATATTAACCATACCCCTAATATGGTGTAAATAACCAAGCTTTAGCCAAGCTGTTAAAGTTTGTGATTGTTACAAAGTTAGATACAAGTTCGAGGTTCAATTCCACAATTTCCTTCTGCATCCCTCTTACATACCAAAAATAAAGAAACCTAGTACGTGATATATATGTTATACTTTCTGATAGATTATTGAAGAAACCTAGGCCAGAAGCCTTACTAAGATAAAGAGCTCTTTGAGCATGATCTGATGTGTGATAACAATAAGCACTTACATAATATTAGCCAAACCCCTAATATATTATAAAATAATCAAACTTTAGCCTATAGCCTAGTTGTTAAAGTTTGTGGTTGTTATAAATTTCAGTTGCCGTTTCGGAAAAATATTATGGAAGGAAGTTTTTGTGGTGAACTTGAAGGGCACCATATTGAGCTCTCGATGTTTTGAGAAGTCGACACACTCCGGATGTTCGATCTATTTCGAAACAGTATTTTTCGCTGAGCAGAAAATCAATGGCCGTGGTTGTTATCCTAGCTGCAAGCTAAGTGAATTTCCTAAAAATCTAAGAAAATTTTGGTCCACATTACTTTGACATTTCTATAAACAATTTTAGTGGTGAAATCCCTTCCTTGAATGCTCAAATTAATTATTGGGTTTTTGGAACCAAACATCGCAACCAACTAACCAAAACTTTCTATGATTTATGTGAGACTGGATTAATTGGGTGTTAAAAATTTTTATACTAATTAAAGGTTGAGATTTGTCGCCCAAACTATTGAGTTAAATAATAAAATTTAAACAGTTGATATATTAAAGTTCTGTAAGCTACCCATACACGCTTGGTGGTACATCACATTGTGTTCGGCACAAACTCGGGTAGGACGATTTGCAAACTTAGGGCGTCGACGCTGTGAAAATGTGGTTGAGTAAGAAGGCTTATTATGATTATAATTCCAACACTTGTGCCCCCAACAGAGCATGTGGCCATTACGACCAGGTTGTGTGGGGGAAATTCTGCTTTGTCATAGCGGCAACTTACCATAGCTGAGAGGCAGAAACGACAAAATGAGAAATAGGGAAAAAAATGATTTATAACTTATTAATTGCTTCTCCAGTTGTAAGGGTCTGTAAATAAATTTTATATGCAACTAATGAGGTTAAAAATTTATAAAAATAGGAAATAATTATCAATTTATGTAAAATAAAATGTATCATAAAATGTTGATATTATATTAGTAATATTGCTGGAAAAGTATGGTTAGAATTAATAATTTTTTCAAGTTAATGAAGATTACAATTAATAAATAGTAGATATATATATTCATACATACATATTTATGATACTAGTAGAATATGTAACACTACTAGATAAGAATGGAAAATATGATGATAAATAAATTTTAAAAAATAGGAAATAAGTTGCAAGCATTTTGATATATATTATTAAATAATTTATTAACTATTGTACTTAAAAAATAATTAAATTTGGTGAATTAGCTATTATATTTAGTAAAAAGTGTTTAGAAAAGAGGAAAAGTGTTTACGGGAGAACAAAAGTGTTTGGGAGAGAACAAAAGCGCTTGGTTGAGTACAAAACTGTTCAATAAGAGAAAAAAGCACTGCAACCATCCATTTGGGGTTAAATGACACTTTTAGTCCTAAAATTTTTAGTGTTTTGTCAAATTAGTCCTAAATTTATGAAGTTTCTAATTGAGTCCTAATTCTTCTAAAATAAATTGGTTTACATTCAAGTGCCTGAAGAAAAACTAGTGACCTCCCGAATGTGAACCGATAAGTACTAGTTTACATTTAGGGGGTTATTGGTTCACATTTAGGAGCCAGATGGAGAATCAGTGACCCACCTGAATGTGAATTGGTAAGTACTGGTTCATATTCAGAGAATCCTTGGTTCACATTTAGGGGTTTGATAGAGAACCAATGACTCCTTAAATGTGAACCGGTAAGTACCAACTCACGTTCATGGGATCCCTGGTTCACATTCAAAGGCTTGATGGAGAACCTGTAACCCCCCTAAAAGTGAACCAGTAAGTATTGGATCACGTTCAAAGGGTTCAAGTTCACTTCCAGGGGCCTAAAGGAGAACCAATGACCCTCAGAATGAGAACCAAAAAGTACTGGTTCATGTTCTGGGGGTCCCTAGTTCACATTCTAGGGCCTGAAGGAGAACTAGTTATCCCCCTGAATGTGAACTGATAAATACTGGTTCACATTTAGGGGGTCCTTGGTTCACGTTCAGGGGCCAGAAGGAGAACAAATGACCTCCTTGAATGTGAACTGGTAAGTATTGGTTCACATTCAAGGGGTTCCTAGTTCACATTTAGGGGCTTGATGAAGAATCAGTGACCCCTTAAATGTTAAATGATAAGTGTTAGTTCATGTTTAGGGGGTCCCTGATTCACATTTAGGGGGTCTATGGTTCACATTCAGTGGCCTGAAGGAGAACCAATGACCCCTTTGAATGTGAACTGATAAGTATTGGTTCATATTCAAGGGGTCTTTGGTTCACATTGAAGGGCCTGATGCAAAACTAATAACACCTTGAATGTGAACCAGTAAGTACCGGTTCACATTCAGGGGGACCCCGATTCAAATTCAGGGGGTCCCTAGTTCACATTTAGAGGCTTAATAGAGAACTAGTGACCCCTTGAATGTGAACCGGTAAGTACAGTTTCACGTTTAGGCTGTTCCTGGTTCACATTTAGGGTGTCTCTTGTTCACATTCAGGGGCCTAAAAGAGAACCAATAACCCCATTAAATGTGAACCGGTAAGCACTGGTTCATATTCAGGGGGTCCCTAGTTTACAATCAGGGCTCTGATGGAGAACCAATGACCCTCTGAATGTGAACTGGTAAGTACTGTTTCACATTCAAGAGGACCTTAATTCATATTCTCGGGGGTTACTGGTTCTCCTTGAGGCCCCTGAATGTGAACCAATGACCTCCTAAATGTGAACCAATAAGTACTGGTTTACATTTAGGGGGTCCCTGGTTAACATTCAGGGGGTCACTGGTTCACATTTAGGAAGTCTGTGGTTCACATTCAAATGCCTGATGGAGAACCAATGACCGCTTGAATGTGAACCATTAAGTACTGGTTCACATTCAGGGGATCCCTAGTTCATGCTTATGGTGTCCATGGTTTACATTCAGGGGCCTAAAGGAAAACCAGTGGCCCCCCTGAATGTGAACTAATAAGTACTGGTTCAAATTCAAGAGGTCCCTAGTTCACATTCAGGGGAGTCACTAGTTCTTCAAATTCAAGGGGTCCCTAGTTTACATTCAGAGGTCTGATAGAGAACCAGTGACACTCTAAATGTAAACCTATAAGTATTAGTTCACGTTCAAGGGGTCCCTAGTTCACGTTCAGAGGGTCTCTGGTTCATATTTAAGGGCCTGGAAGAGAACCAGTGACCCTTCTGAATATGAACCGATAAGAACTGGTTCATATTCAGGGAGTCGCTCATTTACATTCAGGGGGATCACTAGTTCTCCTTCAGGCCCCTGAATGTGAACAAGAGAACCCCTGAACATGAACCATGGTCCCCCTGGACGTAAAGCAGTACTTACCAGTTCATATTTAGGGGGGGTCACTGGTTCTCCATCAGGCCTATAAATGTGAACTAATGACCCCCCTGAATGTGTGCCGGTAAGTACTTGCTCAAATTCAAAGGGTCCCTGGTTCACATTCAGGGGCCTGAAGAAGAACCAAAGACCCCTTAAATGTATACCAGTAAGCACCGGTTCACATTCACGGGATCACTAGTTCACATTCAAGGGCCTGATGGAGAGCTAGTAACCCTATGAATATGAACCTTTAAGTACTGGTTTACATTTAGTAGATCCCTGGTTCATGTTTAGGAGGTCACTGGTTCACATTTAGGGGCCTGAAAGAGATTCCTGGTTCATATTCAGGAGCCTGAAAGAGAACCAGTGACCCGCTAAATGTGAACTTGTACTTACTGGTTCACATTTAGGGGGTCACTGGTTCTCATTCAGGCCCCTAAATGTGAACCATGGACCCCTTGAATGTGAACTAGAGACCCGCTAAATATGAACCAGTACTTACCGGTTCACATTTAGGGGTACTAGTTCACATTCAGGGGAGTCATTGGTTCTCTATCAGACCCTTAAAGATGAACCAGGGATAAGTATTGGTTCACTTTTAGGGTCCCTGGCTCGCTATCAACCTAGTTATCCATCATGTTTTCTTTTCTTTCATAGCTTTTTTTTCTTACGTTGTAGCTTTTTATTTCAAGTAACCACTTTTGTGCTTGCCCTGTCACTTTTCTTTTCATATTTACGCATTTGTTGTCCCTGACTTGTTTTTGTTCTATTGGATTCATTCCTTCTCATGCCACAAACCAAAAAAAAAATGATTTGGACTTGATTACAGACTAGATAAGGTTTACGACTGATTTGGAAAATAATAAAATGTTAGTGCATATTGTGTTATTTTCCCAAAAAAGGATTGCCAACGCTTTGAACATATTTTAAAAGCTTTTTTTCTCAACTAAACGCTTTTTCCTCTAGGTTTACTGCTTTTTATTTTATGAAATCACTTTTTTGGACATATTTCAAAAATAAAGCACTTTTTCGCCCACTATGGCCAAGTAAAGCTTTAATCTTGCTCATTTTAGCTCTCAGTGCCACAACCAATTCTTTTGTAACTATCAACCCATTAGCCTCTGCATCTAGCATGATACGCTCACTTTAAACACATTTCCCACTTACTTATCCCATTGTAAAAAATGTAAACACTTTTCCTAATTCAAAAATGCTTTTTTACCAACTAAAAGTGTTATTTTACTAAGTCTAAACATATTTTTTTAGTACAACAATCAATCATTTTCTAATATTTTGATCGCATGTTCATCCACTGTATATCTTTTTTCTCGTGTTCTTCACATCTTGTTCTTTGTGTTTCTCAAGAACCCATGTTGGAAAAAAGCAACTTAGTCAAATACAAAGAAGATTTAATTTCACAAAAAGCGATTACTTGCCAACAAAAATTTCCATTTGATTCCTTTTAAACTTATCTTCATCTAACTTCTCAAAATTAAAAAAAATACCAAATTTTACAAGACCACTACTGAATTGGATATGTTTCAGAGACATTTGCCTTTGATCCCTCAGGCCTTACTTCATCTCTTGTATTTCTCTTCCATACTAATGGGATGAAATTTATATATTTTCCTTTATGTCACTACAACAAAATGGTTCATTAGCAACATTTTTTTCAACTTTTAGTGACGTTTTTAAAACGTGGCTTCACCTTCTCCGACAATTTAAAAACGTCACAAAAAAATGTTGTCTAGGTACACGTTGGTAAAGGTTTTAGGTATTTCCCTGCGTTTTATAAATGCAAGTAAAATACAACCAATAGTAACGCTTTTAACAAGAAACACCTGTAAATTTATCATATTTAGTCACTTTTTTATTTTTAAAACGTCACTAATGTACTGCACTCAATAGCATTTTTATTCAAAAAAACGTCGGCAATGTACATGAATTTTCCAGCATTTTTGTAAAAAAGCGCTGCTATTAAAGGATAGTTGGAATATTAATTCTCTCCTAGTATATCATTGTTCACTTATTTCGTAGTAGGAAATCATAATACTACACTATTATCATCAATAAAAATTACACGAACATTTATGTCGAATAATGAAAATTTTTAATTAATAAAAATTGTTTTAAATTCATACATGTAGAAACTCTAAACAATTATGAATTATTATTGTGATAATAGGATGTCTAAGGTTCAATACAAAGACTAAATCAAAAAATGACTTCAAGTCCGGCGGCCTCACTTCTCTGGGTGGCTCTCTTCCTTCCGTCACATCAAGTGATTGGCATGAACTAGGTACCACCAATAATAGAGGAGAATGCTCAAAATTGGTCCACAGATGAACTTGTCTTTGATCCTAGCAAATCGATACTAAGTACCAAATCGATAAAGGTACCTGAATTTGAAAACAAGTACAAATGCATTTTATGAGTTCCATGAGGCTCTAATATTTTCTCATCTAAAAATAAAACTAGACGCATAGCTTGTCGCATATTTAACCACAATCATTAAGCAAATTAACTGTTCATAATAACCAGAAATTTTGGACTTGTAGGCTCAAGCCGAATGCATTCTAATTAAACTGCATTCTAACTACTAACACAAGATTACTGTTCATAATAACTAGAAATTTTGGTGTTGTTCATAAGATACAGCATGGAGAGATTAATTTTTGCAGAAAGCAGTTCCAAGTTTGTGCAAATTTTAAACCCAACCATGCATCAGATCAACTAGAATTAATGGTAAGACAAGAGGTCTCAAGAAGAGAACCACCAACAAATAATCTCAGATAATCTTAGGGGGGGAAAGTGATTTACCTTGAGGCCTTATGCTTGACATCTACTTATCAACATGAAACATCCTCTTCTGCTTGGACTTTTTCTTCACCTAATAAAATAGAATGCAACAACAAATTATGTCATGTGTTGATGTGAACATAAAAGATAACTAGTTAGAGTTTAACCTTTTGTAGAAGTAGAGCCACTTGTTCTTCCAACTTCTCCAAACGATCATCTTTTTCCTTCACTTGTTTCTCCAGATTTTCAACTCGATCATCTTTCTCCCTCATTTCAATAATAAACTAGACGCATATATTCATATTATTCAGTAAAAAACTACTCGACATTTAAGCATAAAATAAGCATTAAAACTAGACGCATTCAATAATCTTTGTATTCACCCTACTTTCATTCATCCAAAAATACACTTAGACGCATTCATTAAAGTCAGTGAACTAAAACTAGAAGATAGTGAAACTTACAGTTTAAGAGACTGATTACAGCAGCAAGCAACAGTGCAAAAAATGAGGAGACTTCAGAATCAGCTGTGGAAACTTCAGAAAGGGTGCTGGAGTTGATTTCCAAGGAGACCAGAACAGGAAAGGAAATAATTTTTTTTAACAAAAAACACAAAAACAAAAGTCAGAGCAACAAACAAAAAAAAATTATGAACTAATTCAAGATTTCCAAGCATTATTTACCTCATGCATTAGGTCTGATTCAAGATTTGAGCACAATTCAGTTCAACAATCAAGGTCATCTTGTCAAGGAACTAAGTAGCAGTAAGTAGGTGAAGTCCTTGCACACAAAATTAAATACAAATCATTAGCTAGACCAAATATAAGGGATTGGAGGCAATTCTTTGAACTGACTTTGAACTCTACTGGCACTTGGGCATACACAGATTTTTATTTTCACAAAATTTAAGCATTTTTTTATCAAATAACTAATTTTCAATACATATCACAACAATTTCAAATCAAACCCAGAACTGTAATTCCAAATCCTTGATCAAATAATTAAAAGTCCAAGAAAAAAAATCAAAAAGAAATTAAAGAGAAATGATCTGATAATAATTAATTAACAAATTTAATTAATTAACATACATGTTAATTAAAAATAAGTCAGTTCTATGCCTATGTGCAGGAACAACACTAATAGAGAAATGAAAAGATTGGGGTAGAATTCGGGGTAGAATTCTAAAGAAATCAGACACTTGTGTGCACATGTCTTGACTGTGAGATTTAGAAAAGAAATTTATTCATTCTTCTAATTTTACACTGGAAATGAATCTCCAGGTTTGACTAGTAAAAACATCAATTGTTGAAACTTCCAGTGTATATTCTAGCCCATGTAGAAAACATATGGTTATGTGGCAACATGACAATGTATTGAAATTATTCAACAACCATCAATTTCATTCACTTTCAGTGAAAGACAGAAAAATAAGTTACAAATTTTAGAAAACTTCACTGTTACTTTGATCATGTACAGGTTGTCCAAAATCAAGTTAAAAGCATCAGGCAAGCAAGCAATAATGCAAGACATAAAAACCAGCTGTTGCAGAAGGAAAAAATGAAAAGCACTTGGACTGGCTGAGAGAGACAATAAATCAACATCAAGCCTCTTGATGGGAATAACCATAGCAAAGGACATCTCAGAATTCAGCAGGTTTATACTCCAAGAAAGTTTCAATGAGAGAACAATTGTTTTAGGAAGAAACTGCTCAACAGTAGACTTAGAAAACCAAGAGAGAATGCTGTTGGTTCCAATACCATAAAAACCCATAACCATTTTCAGTTCTTTCTTATGTTGCTTTAGCAATATGTATATACGATGAAATTCAACATGAAAGATATTTTCTTAAGGGAAAAAAGGAAAAGAAAAGATTCAGAAATTCGGCTATCATCAAGAACTCCAACTTCTTGTAAACAAGTCACTACATAAACTTCACCTAGCTCGACAATGAAATATCAATTATATAATCTTCTTGTAGTGTTCTTCTAATATCTTTTTTCCCTTCATTTAGATAAAGGGCCACTATTCCAGACACATGGACGAAGCAATCAAAACAGATAAACTGCCAGCAGAATCTCTATTTCCAGTCCAAATGGAAGTACTGGTCCTCACAGTAACTTGCAGGTACAAATAGGCCAAAAGAGATAGAAATACTCACATAGGGAATACAATCTCCACTCCTACACCAGCTATGATTCTTCGAACCCTTTGTAGACAGGAAGCCTACGCCTCTCAGGTACTTCCTGTGAGTCATAAACATGATTCATTAACCAAAAGCAAGTACAGAGAAGGCACTTAAAAAATGATAACCAATACCAAAAGCAGGAAAGTCATTACCAATTTAATCTCTATAATATCACCAGTCCTGATATCTGGCACAGGCCTTTCTTTATCTCTTGCTTCAATTGCCCTTTTGTTCCGTATCTACCCAGCAAAAACAGGACATTACACATCAAAGAAAAAGAATTAGGCATTCACGAGACATGCAATCTTCAACAACAAATTCATAGTGTTCATTCCAAATGGGATTCAGACCATTATTCCGGAGGCATGAAAAGGATGAAAGAAGAAATGATATATCTAAACTTTGAAACAAATAAATATTCAACCAAATTTTTTTGCTGGTTTTTGTTCTATTCAAGACGCCACTTGGCAAACCAGCCTCGACTGCCAACTCAGCAAGCATAATAGCAGCTCCTGAAAGGACACAGAAAAGGCATGTGCATGTCAATGGAGCAGATTAAGCTTTGGTGGTTAATAAAGGCATACTTTATCCTCCCTGCTTCCTGATGAATCCAATACCAACACTCAAAGTCAGGAAAGGAATGTGAATGACAGCACAGTTGTTAGCATTAATAGGCAGTTGTTATTGGATAAAAATTGGCTGAATTTCATTGACTTTCATCAGTTTAAAAACTGAAACTTAAGACGAGTTTCTAAGTTTCGACATCCAAACACTGCACATGTTCAGAGCACATTAAATCCATTCCAGGTATCACAGATAAATTAGCTACACAGCATTGGGATTTTATTTTACCTCAGAATATTTTGAACTCAGCACCATTAAGATGAACTATATATTTCTCTTAGACTCAAGGTGTACCCCATAATATCAAGACTTGGTGGATCCACCCTCCTGTACTTGTTAGGTCACGGATTCATCCAAATAAGCAACAAACAGTGATCTCTTTGAACACTGAAGCTAACTAAGTGTAATCACATCAGCCACAACAAATATGAAATCCAAAAAGACACAAGCCCCTTAAATAGCAGATGCATCCCAAACTTACTTAACATGAACACTGCTGCATAAGGCAGGCAAGGGAGCAAAGGACACAAATACATAAACATACCTTTGGTCTTGATGAGAAGTCCTGCAGCTTTCGGGCGGGGAATGTGGAATTCTTGTGAAAGGCAGCGGTAGCGGGTCGAGCAGACGAAGCGGTGGTGGAAGGAGCTGATGAAGCACCGGCGGAGGAAGGTTTCCGCTGAGAAGCCACCGACTGGTAGCAATGGCGAAGGAAGACACCAGCTGCACGCCGCACGCCGCACGCGTCTCCTTCTCCCCCGAAACTCTTTTTCTCCCCCCAATTCCCAAACCCTTTTTCTTAATTTTTGGACCGGGTAGGGCTTTGTTAGTGGGCTGAACCATTTAGCTGCGTTTTAGAAACTAGTCGGTCTTAGGTATCCTTTTAACTACGTTTTTAGGGCTTTGTTGGGTTTGGATAAATATTTTGTTACAATTTTTTAAACATGTCAAGTATAAGAGGTCATTTTAGCTGTATTTTTTTAAATTTGTCGGGTTTAAATAGTTCTTTACTTACATTTTTTTAAACATGTCAGTAATAATATGTTTTTTCTGACATTATTTTAAAAACGTTGGTAAATGTATGTCACCTATAAACCTTTTTGTTGTAGTGTGTGTTGATCAATATTGTAGGAATAAATTTATTATTCTTGTAGGAAAATCATAGGACCTATAAACACTACTAACATTTTTTTATTACACCATCTCCCATTCCATTTGCATTTACTTACTTTTACCAACAAACGTACTTACTACTAATACATTAAATCCTTTTTTATCGTTATATTAACTCTTATATTTAATTTCATTCCAACAGTTTTTTATGGTACTTGAGTTTTCTCTTTCTTTGCTTTGTCTTCAATACCATTGATTTCATTTATTTCACACTAACATTTCACAAAAAAAATGACAATAAATTATTTAATAGCATATCAAAATAATTTCAAATTATTTCCTATTATTTACATTTTATTTATCATCATTTTGTTCATTTTATCTACTCTCCTATAGCCCCACAACAGCCCAAATCGGTTATCCGGTTGTCTTCCTCTCTCCCTATTTTTTTTATCCTTTTGTCAGCCACTGCGGCAAGTTGCCACTGCAGCAATGTAGAAGGATCTGGTTGTGTGGCACTCATCAGTCCGCCTCCATTATGCTAAGGTTTGGTGCAACAATGGTGGGACTTTTATCAGTTGCAACCACGCTCTTCCTGGCAATTACATTGGCCAGAAGCCTTACTGAGATAAAGAGTGCTTTGAACATCATCTTACGCATGATAATAATAAGTGCTTACGTAATATTAGCCATACCCCTAATATGGTATAAATAACCAAGCTTTAGCCAAGTTGTTAAAGTTTGTAATTGTTACAAGTTAGATGCAAGTTCGAGGTTTAATTCCACAATTTCTTTCTACATCCCTCTTACATACCAAAAATAAGGAAACCTAGTTTGTGATATATGAGTTATAATTTATTAATCAATATATGTATCAATAATTAATCTAAAATTATCATAAAACCTTAAACCAAACAATTCAGTCTAAACACTCAAAATTCAACTAGCTCTAAATGTGTGACCCTTAAGTTCATATCAAGTTGGTAATTATCGTAAACCACATTTGTGTTCATAAATAATAAACAGTGTCTAGTAACAGACCATTGTTATATAAGTGGTAAGAATATCAATGACTTGAATAATTAACCTCTATGATCATTACCTGTATATGCCTTCATCCATTTATCCTAGATATCGAGATTAAACATGAGACGCGCAACATGCCATTCTTGTATAGTTTAATCTATAAATTATATATAAACTAGTCAAACATGTCCATGCGATGTATGAGGCTGGCCTTTTTTTAACATTTGAAGAGTTTATGTTTATTTCATTAAAAATTTTATAATTTAAAGGCATTTTAAGAAAAAAAAAGTTTGAAATTGAGGATAAAGTTAGTTGATTTTGGAGCAACATTAATTTTACTCCATACTTTATAAAAGCTATTACCATATTGAACTAGATTATGGTGGAGAAAGCAACTTAAATAGAGTTGAGAACTCAAAATAGTAGTTAAGGGTAAAGATCCTAGTGGAAATAGCCAATTCCTCGACAAAAGCAAAAACCCCAGACCCCTCAATCATATATTTGTATGTCTTTTTTCAGTACACCTTGGAGTTCAATCATATAAATGATTTACTGGCTTTTAACTCAACTATGGGTTCAGTGAAATAGAAAATAGGGAGCTTACCAACCAAATATTTTTGCTTGGTAGGATAAAGGTTCTCAAATTTAATGAAGTCAAAGGGATAGTGGATGAAGCTCTTAACTTTGCTCTCAGTTTTACATAGAATAGTATACTTTTGGAGTTCAATCAAGTAAATATTATCCTTTATCATGTGGTATGCATCTCTGTTTGATTTTGCAGTAGAATTTTTCATGGTATAAATGAGGCCTTCCTTTAACTTGAGTGGATGACATTTCCCTTCTAAATTTTAGAACACACCTGAGTACTTTAATGCAATATCATACATAGTTTTAAGATTTAGAAGGATGAAAAAAACTTTCTCACCTTCTCATCAAAGGCAATCAAATTAGTGCTTATGTATCTCTCATGAATATTGATGACATATTACTTGCTGTAAATTATACTTCCTCCATCCTAATTTAGATGAAATGTTTCTCTGGACACGGAGATTAAGGTGTATGTAATTTATGTTAGTTTTTTCAATTTTACCCATGGAACTAAAAATATATATATATTTTTTATTTTGTGTAGTAAGAGTTTAAATAATGATTAAAAAACAAAAGATTTTTTTTTGGGTTTTGTGTAATGAAAAATTAAGTGAAGATTAAAAAAAGATTCTTTATTGGGTTTTGTGTAGTGAGAGTTTAAATTGGGATAAGAGAGTAAATTGATTGTCTAAAATTTTCTAAAAAAGGAAACATTTCAATCTTTTTGGGACATTCTAAAAAGGAATACATTTTATCTAAATTGGGATGGAGGAAGTAATATTTATTGTAGTATTAACACCTTCCTCTAACTAGTTCAGGAAAATATAAGTTTCTTGTTTATCTGATTTTTTTTTTTTTTTTGGGCCAAGGAGGACATTCTATTTTGGAGATATAGAATCTCAAAGTGAAATTTCTTATGACAAATAAGGAAGAATGCTCTATTTAGAAATAGGATTGGGCAAGAAAACAAAAAGTATAAAAGAGAAAATTTTTATTAGTTGGAGTGATGGATCTAGTTGATGTAGCAAAGGAGCATAGCCTAGAGAAAGAAAGTAGGTCCTAGTGAGGATTTATATTTTGGGGGAATCTTTATGGAGTAATACCCTGGAATGCATGTAGTTGGGTATTTGGAAAATAGAATTCATCTATACATTCATATTCCTTGTTTATTGCTCACTAAAATAGCATACATCCATACATTTTTGTTTTTGGAAATATCATTCATTTGACTATTTATCTATTTAGAATATTCATTGCTACTATTTCTAGAATATTTATTGCTATTATTTAATGCTAGAGCCCAAACTTATGCATATTTGCGAAGTGGAACTTGGAATGTTCTTCGCTGCACAGTGCATGACTTTTTTCCTTTGAAATTATAAACCACATTTGAGTACTTTGATGCAATCATTACTAGAAAAACCGCATTTAGCGACGGCTAGATGTCGCTAAACATGATATAGCGACGGCACACCGTCGCTAAAACGTCCGTCGCTAATTCACTTACCGTTAATTTTTCTAGCAACGGTTACCATCGCTAATTAGCGACAGCTAAACGGCGCAAAACAGGCCATCACTAATTTTCCGGTAACGGTGTCTGTCGATGCGTCTCTACTTAGTGATGCATAATCGTTGCTAGTTAGTGCTAGTTAGTGACGCATAGCCATCGCTAGTTAGTGACGCGTAACCGTCGCTAGTTAGTGCTAGTTAGTGACGCGTAGCAGTCGCTAATTAGTGACGCGTAGCAGTCGCTAATTAGTGACGCATAACCGTCGCTAGTTAGTGAAGTTAGTGATGCATAGTCGTCGCTAGTTAGTGAAGTTAGTGACGCATAGTCGTCGCTAGTTAGTGACGCGTAGCCATCGCTATTTAGTGACTTGTGATCGTCGCTAGTTAGTGACGTGTGTGTCCCCGTCGCTAGTTGGTGAAGTTAGTGACGCATAGTCGTCGCTAATTAGTGACACGTAGCCGTCGCTAGTTAGTGACTTGTAACTGTCACTATTTATTGTGGTTACTAACTAATGTAGGTCAGTAGTTAGTGACTCACATACGTCACTACTTAGTGTGATCAGTTATATTATGCATTTAGCAGTTTATTGAATGATTTGTTGGAACTTAACCTCTATTTTATTTTGATAAAAAAACTCCAAGTTAACCTTGTATGCTCGATCAGTGCTAACAGTAAACTAAAAGAGCCACAGAAAGAGATTACATTGATTCTTAGAATTATTTTCATGATAAAATTTAATATTGGAACTAAACAGGGTGCTGGAAATTATTTTATTCTGTTGAAGATGATATAAATAAAAAGTAGTGAACACAAGTAGTACCAATTTGGTAACATGGAAAAAATAGTGGCACTTAATAACAAGATCAACACTTCCTACATCGTCATTTACAACAACATAATAAGATCAAGTATCTATAACGAAAGATAAAATATAAACCAAGTCCCGCACAGAGACTACTTAATAAGCCCTTAAAGAAAGGAAATTTACACCCTCTGTCGTACCAGCTGAGTCACCTCAGCAACAAGGACATTTCCACCTTCTGTTGTACCAGCTCCAATTAATTTCTTCCATTTTATATTCTTCTTGCTCCATTTTGAAAACATGTTGTATACTTATCATGTATGTATCACAAACAAAAAAGAAACAGCCCAAAAAATGACAGGAATTTGAAAGAGCAGACGTGCATTACTGAACAAACCTGATTGAAATGTTGTTGCAGCTTCTCGTTTTTCAAATTAATGTAGAACTGTTCAAAACTATAAGGCAATTTACAAGGTCAGCCATGAGAAGCGGAAACAACAAAAACATGTTACTAAATTAATTTCCAATAAAACAATGTAGCATACAGCTTGACACTGAAGAACTACAACTTGCTTGTAGTATACAAAAGCCTTTTGTATTAAAATCCAAAAGGAGAAAATGATTTTAGGCTTAAGGAGGCATTTGGTACAATGATCTTAAAAATCCTAGAACAATAGGATTTTTGAGAAAATTCCTGGGAAGTGAAATCTCCCAACTTTAAGTACAAAATTCATTTCCTAAAGATCGAGAATAAAACATCTCTTTTGAAAAATGAGATTGCTAGAAATGAATTTGCTAACCTAACTAAACACTAGAACATTAGGTATCTTATTTTCCAAGAATTTTGTGAAGTGAAGGCACCTAATCTAAACACACTGTAAAGGAATATTACTAATTAGAACAAATCTCTTGCAAGCAAATCAAATAAGCCTCCTACAAATTTTGGACACTTGAGTTTTAATTTTCTTCGGTCAGTTGAGAACCAATTTTTTCTACTAAGAAAAACCAAGCGTACCGGTTAAGCACCTGTTAGTCTTGAAACTCTCAAATCCATAGATATCCAGCACTCCAATTAAGATCTTGGACTCAAGGTCTTGACCAATTGAAATATTAATCTTATCCACAATCCTGCAGAACAATCAGTTAAATTACAGATAAATATTTCAGATAACAAAAAATATAACCAAGCAACAAAATAATGAATAAAATATGCACAATACAAAAAAAAAAAAATTCAACTACTCAAAAGTCAAAGAAAAGCATACCAGTCAAACAACCTAGAGTATATAATTTTAGCCAACGCATCTCTGCTAACAACTGCAAAATCTGGATCAAGCCACTTTGTAATTGTCTCATCACGAGTTACAATTACATTTTTCCATAAAGAATCTTCTAGTAACTTTTTATCACACCTAAAGAGAATGAATCCATCAGAAAATGAATTTTTTCCTCTAAGGAGGCTACATTTTCTTCCATTATGAAAGATAAACGTGCATGTGTGCATATGCCAAGGAATCAACACTTACATTAGCAGCTTAGTAGCTATTTTTAAATGGAACCAGGACTTTTCGTCTTTGGGCACTGATGAATCAATTTTCTTTCCTTTAGTAAATTCAATATTTCCAAGGTGGAGAATTGCAGCTACAACCCGAAATATGGCATCCTGAAAAAGAATAAGATGCATGAATGGAAGGTAAAGCTTAAAGCTGTTATCAGAAAACATTGAGGTTTGGGGTATATGATCTCTCTGATTACCTGCTCCTCAGAACTAATTCCAACAATATCCATTGCCCTCCTTGTTGCAACATATTCCTTCGCACCATCAACACCATCCAGCTCATAACAGTTAGATTGGTTAAGATAGTGAAAGGTTCTAGGATTTCTAGTTTGAATCGCTGAATATCCTGAAAAGCAAAAATAAACCAGCAGCATATATTTTATCAACACAACTCAAGTCGACGAGGGCGTGTGATAAATGAAGCAGAAATTCACCCATATCCTGTAACAGGAGACTGTTACGTACAAGAGCATAATTACCCAAATTTAAACTAGAATCAATTGAGAAAACACAAAAATTGTTAGTTAAATCAAGTCAATAACATCAATAAATATGAAAAATGGTTCTAATTGTGACTAAATTGCAAGAAAATAAAGCCGTAAACTTCAGGCAGCAAATAGAAGTCAATGGCTCAAATAAGGGAAATAGAAAGTAACAGGATTAAGTCAAAGAAAAAGCATATGGGTTAGGTTTTGGATGGGTCCAAGGGATCAAGCCGGTCTTCCATTCTCTCATGGCAGTGGTCTTAGGGCGATTAGAGGGCTATGCTTCACTGGCGACGGCTAGGGCAACCACCAGATGAACGAGCAACCTATGGAAATGACCAATGCAGCGGATCGAATTTGAAACAGGGTTGGTCTGTATTGCGCTCTCCCCCCTTCCCAATTAAGCATCCTCAATGTTTTGACGATGCTCAAGAACGACTGTAGAGCATGGTCGAAGGTAAATCCAGAGTTCAAGACAGCCGTCTCGAAGTTGATCAACGGGTGGGAGGACTGATTAACTTCGATTTGGGCCGACACAGCAGAGCAGCAGACTTGCAACTACGATTCGCAAGCTAGGCAAGGGCTGAACGACTGGGGCATGACTATTAGAGCTGGCGATTTAGGATAGGGAAGGGAAGGCAAAGGAAATTGAAGCAGGCGAGCAGGGGTTTGAAGTGGAGAGGAAACAGAAGAAGTCAATGCGAAGAGTGGAGGCTTCGCGCAGACTGAAAAGAGGAGAACAATTAGCGTTTGAGGTGAAAGAAATATAATGTATAACGACGGCTTACTGTCACTTAGAAAGTAGCGACTACTCCCCGTCGCTACTTTTCTTAATATTAACCTTACCCTAAACTGAAATTATAAAATAGTAATAAATGGTTAACCGTCATGTGACAATAAACCAATGGTCAATTAATAAAATTTTCATTAAATAGATTATTTCTTAATTACTCAAAAAATGTTTAGAGATTTGTATGCTTAAGTAATCAAATTAAAAATTATAATTATACAATTAAATCAATGACATACAAAACGATAACTGGTTTTATTCAACTACATTTAAGATAAACAATAAGTAAAATTAACAACAGTACATATATTTAAAAAAACATATTTATGTTAAAGGAGATGACAATTGAGTATAAGAAATGACTAACACATGAGAACTATTACTATTTGTTTGGATTTTGTTAAATTTAGTGACGGTTAAAAGTCATTAAATTAGTGAGGGTAAGGTGTCACTAAATTTAGTGACGCATAACAGTCACTAAATTAGCGATGGTAAGCCGTCACTAAATTTAGTGACGCATAACCGTCACTAAATTACCGATGTTAATCCGTCACTAATGTTAGCCACGCATAACCGTCACTAAATTAGCGACTTTAAACCGTCACTAAAATTTAGTTACGAATAACCGTCACTAAATTAGCGACGGTAAGCTGTCACTAATGTTAGCGACGCATAACCGTCACTAAATTAGCGACTTTAAACCGTCACTAAAATTTAGTGACGAATAACCGTCACTAAATTAGCGACGGTAAGCCGTCACTAATGTTAGTGACACATAACCGTAACTAAATTAGCGACGCATAACCATCACTAAAATTTAGTGACGCATAACCGTCACTAAATTAGCGACGGTAAGCCGTCACTAACGTTAGTGACGCATAACCATCACTAAATTAAGGACTTTAAGCTGTCACTAAAGATAGCAACGGCTAGCCTTCTCTAAACCTGCCAGAAAATTCAAAAAAATGGTTAATGTATTAATTTTTTAAAAAATAATTAATAAACTTTACCAACATAAGTTACTCTAAACCTATTTAATAATCTCTTGCACCATAAATACTTTAATTTGTATAAATCAAATTATAAATGAATGGCTTGCATTAATTTGTACATCTTTATATATACATACACACATATATACATACAAATACATATATATAAAGAAATATTTTATATATTTTATATATCTATGTGTGTGTGTATAAATATGTTAAAAGATATGACAATTTACCATAAAAAATGACTAACACATAAGAACTATTACTACTTTTTTGGATTTTGTTAAGCTTAGTCACGGTTAACCGTCACTAAATTAGCAACGGTAAGCCGTCACTAACTTTAGCGACGGCTCACTGTCACTAAATTAGCGACGGTAAGCTGTCACTAACTTTAGTGATGGCTAACCGTCACTAAATTAGCGACGGTAAGCAGTCACTAACTTTAGTGATGGCTAACCGTTACTAAATTAGCAACGGTAAGCCGTCATTAACTTTAGCGACGGCTAACCGTCACTAACTTTAGCGACGGCTAACCGTCACTAAATTAGCGACAGTAAGCCGTCACTAAAATTTAGCGACAGTAAGCCGTCACTAAAATTTAGCGACTGACAGCCGTCGCTAAAATCTCACCGGACTGTTAGCGACTATTTACCCTTCGCTAATTAAACCGTCGCTAAATGACGTTTTTCTAGTAGTGAATATCATATATATTTTTAAGATTCATAAAGATAAAAATGACTTTCTTACCTACTCACCAGAGATGATGAAGTCAGTGCTTATGTATCTCCCTTGTACATTGATGACATCTCACTTATTGCAAATCATAATTTGTATTGTAGTGTTGACATATTCCTCCAAATAGTCCAAGAAAATATAAGTTCCTTGTTCTTTTGAATTTATTTTTAGGTAAGTGGATTTAGAGGCATTTTGTTTGAGAGGTAGATAATCTCAAAAATAATTTTTTTTATGAGGATGAAAGTGTTTGACAATTTTTATGTGGAAGGGTAAGATGATTTATGGTTTTTATACTACTTTAAACTGCAAGAATAAAAACACAATTTTGATTCCTCATTATAAAAATTGGTTGTTTATTAAAATAGCTTGAATATGAGCATTCGTCATCCTTGTATATTGCTTTTTAAAATAGCACGCTTTCATGCTTTTGTATTTTTTTCTTTCAAAATATCATTCATATGAGCATTCATCTTTATTGCTTATTAAAGTTTAGTAACTTCCTTTAAAAATTACTTGACCAAGATATTTATCGCTACTATTTAGGTACCTCATTAAAATTGCATACATCTAAGCATTCATCTTCCTTTTTTATTGTTCATTAAAATAGCATGCATGCATGCTTTTGTGTTTTCCAAAATATCATTCATTTGACCATTCATCTTTGTTGCTTATTAAAATTTAGGACTTCCTTGAAAATTACCAATATAAGATATTTACTGATACTATTTAGGGACTTCTCTTGAAATTTACCCATCTAGGATATTTATTTCTACTATTTAATACTAGAACCCAACTTTTATGTTCACTGGTTAAAGCATACTCGTGCAATGCAAGGGGCTAGTATTTTTTTAAATGTTTCAAGAATTTATGCTTCTTTGATTATAAAGTTTACCTTGATTATTAATTACTATAGCAAGTTTAGAAATTATGATGAAGTAAGGCAATTCTGGAGCAATATTAATTTATGTTTTTTTTAAATCAACACATATGAAGAGAAGACAGTTATTTTATGCATTGATATATTTTATAAATAAGTGGTGAAGATGGGCTCTATTTGTGAAAAAAAAAATAAAAGTGAAGACGGGTTGCATTGTGAAAAAAACATAAAAAATATAATATTGAATCAACTGTAAGACTTGAGGTATTTAATCACTTTCTCCATGACATCTGCTAATTACTGATATATAAATTGTTATAAAAGATATAGAAGAACATCTTTGCAATTATTGATTTTTCTGTTTTTGCTCCTAAAAAATTCTAGCTACCTCCTAGAATTTTAGACTGTATATATTTTGTTTCTTTTAATTAAAAATTTTCCTTGTTGTAAGAAAAAAGAGCTAAAAACAAATGAGGAAGAAGAAAAAGTTGCCCTCTACAGAAGTGAAATAGATAACATCGAATTAAAGTAAATGTTGTTACTTGAATTAAAGTTATCTCTATTGATAGAGAAAATACAAATTTAGAAACTCTTCTCAAATTAACTAAATCAATAGAAATTGTTAGTAGTCAAGTTATTTATAGTTGAAAAAGAGAGTAAGCATAAGGTGTTCGAAGAAATATAAATTTCTATTTTTTTAATTTTTTTTAAAATTAAGCAGATTTTTGGAAATTTTTTTTAAGGAAAAAATCTTGAAAGAAAATTGTAGATGAAAAAATAATGTAAGAGGAGGCAAAATTGTTTGACTCTCTTTAGATGGAAAGATATGATAATTAAAACCTTCTATAATACTTTAAGAATGAGACAAATTGGTTGGATAAGAGCAAAATTATTATTCTTCCACCATGAAATTTTGTTGATCATTATGCATAAGCATGCATTATTAATGGATTCATAGCATTCAAATTATCCATCTTGATATTCATGGAATAGTGGGATAGTCTTTATAATTTAACCTTTAATTTTCTTTGTATGTTCATTAAATATGTATAGATATATATGTATTAAAGATTCCTATATGGCATTATATTTTCATTCTCACCATAATTATAAGAGCTTATGCATTATTTATTGTCAAAACTTAAAGTAATAATACTAAAAATTTAATTAATATTTTTGGAATAATATGTTATTTTGGAAATGATCATTAGGAAATAAAATTTAGGCCTAATATTTTATGGAAGTATTAGATGTGATTCCATTTGCCGACAAACCAAAGCGAAACATCTTTAATAGATTTAAACCAGGATAAATTAGATAAAAAATCTTAAACCTTTAATTTTTGAGTTGCAGATCTATCCGTAATGTTTCACTTATTGCTTAATAGTCCCAAAATTTTTCTCTTCATTACAAATTCATCTACGAACCCATTTTAGATCTAGTTGATACAGAAAACTGATCTATATGGAGGAAAATAAATATTTTATAAATTCCATTAACTATAAAAAAAATTATGGCAAACTTTAAATTAACGGAAACACAATTACCAAATATTTTAAATTAGAACCTAAAAAATTGATGTCAAATATTTATGTGAGAGCTAATGAATTCAAATTGTTTGAAAACTATTTTCTACTAAATTCAAAGTTATACTATAATCTGTTGATGGTTAATGGACAATATAAATTATTAGTTTTTTCTCTATATAAATCAAATTTCTGTACCACCATGGTCCAGCTGAGAGCCAGGGATAAATTTGTAATGGAGGAAAAATGATTGAGACCATTAAGTAACAATTGAGAACTTAGAGATGTATTTGCAACCGAAATTAAAAGTTGAAATTTTTTAATTGGGATTTTTTATGCAGTTACTCATTAGACTAAAATAGAATTGTTAATAGATTAGTGACTAAAATAGTACACGATTTAAAGTTAATGAACTGTTCATAAAATTTTATCGTTTAATATATTTTATTAAAACTTAAATTATTAAATCTAAATAAAATAATGTGTGAAATCATTTGATGATGAACCAAACTGAAATTCTTTTAATAGATTAGGACAAAAAAAGAATGGTCAATAAGTTAGAGGCTAAAATAATATGATATTTAAAGTTAAGGAACTGACATAAAATGCTTGCATCTAGGATATTTGTTGCTACTATTTAATGCTACCCAACTTATATATGTGTGTGTGTTTTATTTTTTTTACATATGCTTAAAATAATTCTTAAATAATACTACATAAATTAGGAGTGGAGTTTGGGGGGCTGCGGGGTTCGCGAGTGCTTAGCTTTGATGATCTGTTGTATGATTCTATACCAGATAGAAGACCCCCCCAAAAAAATTTACAATCTATATTATGTGGCTTGCACTTCATACACTTTTCCCTTTTGCCTATACTTGAGGGAATATTGATTGTGAACTTCATCCTGGTAACAAATTAAGTGAAGGTTCGTGTGCACTTTCCCTTCCGTGTACGAAAGCTTTGGGATGAAATTAGCAAAAACCATAAACAGCGTGTTGACCACGAGTCAAGTTGATCTAACGTAACAACCAATATCTACGAAAATCGGTCCTTTGATTTTTGCACCACACGGGAATATAGGGAAGTTGACTAGTTGAGGGACAATAAAATGAGAATAGAAGGAAATTAATATGAGAAATTCTCTCACCCTTTCAATTTTCTAACTGGTCCATTTTTATCCTTCCCTAATAAGTAAATAGTTTTAGTTGTCCATAAACTATATCAAAGTTGCTTATTCGTTCTCAAACTATTATATGTTATATCATTCGTCCTGAAACTATTTAATTATTTCTGTTTTGTCCTGCCGTCACCTAAACCGTTGAATATGGATGAAAAAGTGTTATCACATCAGCAGCCACATCATTTTTCTATACCACAATAGTGGCCACGCCATTTTTCTGTTCATATTTAACGGTTTAGCTGTCGGCAGTATGAAATAGTAACAATTAAATAGTTTTAGAACAAGTGGTGTAATACATAATAGTTTGGGAATAAATAAGCAACTTGGGTACAGTTTAGGGACAACTGAAAATATTGACTCTTCCCTAATTGAGATGATGGATCACTCTGCCCCAAATCTTACGCTTCACCTTTTCACTCCCTTACCCTAGACTTTCGGATGTATACCGTATAGAATTGAGATGGCAGGCTATGACATTTGGGAAGACAGTACACACGTTTTCCCATTGAATTGAGTAATGATTTCACATTAGTGTTGTTTGTGAGAATATATAATGTTAAGTCTACAAACACTTTTAAATCTATTTCTATAAAGATAACTAATTTTATCCCCCTCCTATAGACGGATTATTTTCTAAAAATAATAAAATTTTTAATATATAAAAAAGTAATGTTGGACAAGATAATTAGATAAGTGCGAGAATAATAAGGACATTATAAAAATAATTTTCATGATTTTTTAAAACAATATAGGAAAAGAAAGGAAGATCAATTGATTACAAATTTTTTTATTATAATTATTGTTTGTAGTATATCTATATAATAATCCATTAACAACATTTTTTCAAACATAACTAATAGTTTATGAATTTATTTCTTAATTATCTAACTTGAAAAATGAGAATTAACAAATTTATTTTGTGGATGAGGTTGTTTTGGGCCTATCAAACGGTTATGATTTGTGGGAGTTTTCTTACCCCTTTCTTGAGGGTATTGTAAAAAGATCCTTTTATACTCTCTCCATTTATAAAGGGTAATGCGTTTCTCTGGGTGTGAATATTAGGTTATATGTAATTTATAAAAGTTTTTATTTTTGTCCTTGAAACTAAATTTTTTGTTAACAACAATTGGGTTATGTGTGGTGAGAGCCTAAATGATGATTAAAAAATAAAAAATTTATGTTATGATTTTGCATAGTGAGAGTTTTAATGAAGATTAAAACAAGAATTTTTTTTTTTTTGGTTTTGTGTAGTGAAAGTTTAAATGATGACAGTAAGGTAAAGTGAGTGCTAAAAACTTTCTAAAAAAGAAAATATTTCTTTTAGGATTTTACAGAGTGAGTTTTAATGAATATTAAAAAAAAATTTCTTTCCTGGTTTTGTGTAGTGAAAGTTTAAATGATAAAAGTAAGGTAAATTGTATGCTAAAAACTTTCCAAAAATAAAAATTTTCATCATTTTTTTTATGGAAAAATATCAAATATTGCTACATGTACAAAAGATTAAACAAACACATCTAAATCTATTTCTATAAAGATAAATAATTTTATTCCCTCCTATAGATGGATCATTTTCTAAAAATAGTAAAATTTGTAAATATATAAAACATAATGTTGGGGAAGATAATTAGATAAGTGTGAGAATAATAAGGGCATTATTATTGTAGAAAGGACCTTTTATACTCCCTCTATTTTATAATTTTATAAAGGATAGTGTGTTTCTCTAGGTATGAATATTAAGTTATATGTAATTTATAATATTTTTATTTTTTTGTCCTTGAAACTAAATTTTTTTCAAAAAAAAAATTGGGTTATGTGTAGTGAGAGTCTAAATGATTTGTTAAAAATAAAAAATTTCTTTTAGGATTTTGCATAGTGAGATTTTTAATGAAGATTAAAACGAGAAAAAATTTCTTTTTGGGTTTTATGTAGTGAAAAGTTTAAATGATGATAATAAGGTAAATTGAATGCTAAAAAATTTTCAGAAAGGAAAATGTTTCTTTTAGGATTTTTCATAGTGAAAATTTTATTGAAGATTAAAACAAAAATTCTTTCTGATTTTGTATAGTTAGAGTTTAAATAATGAAAGTAAGGTAAATTGTTTGCTAAAAACTTTTATAACAAGAATTTTTTTTTTGTTTTATGTAGTGAAAGTTTAAATGATGATAGTAAGGTAAATTGGATGCTAAAAAATTTCCAAATTAAAAAGGAAAACATTTCTTCAAGGATTTTGCATAGTGAGAGTTTTAATGAAAATTAAAAAAAAATCTTTCTAAGTTTTGTGTATGGAGAGGTTAAATGATGAAAGTAAGATAAATTGTATGCTAAAAATTTTCCAAAAAGAAAAATGTTTCATCATTTTTTGGATGGAAAAAGTATCAAATATTGCTACATGTACAAAGGATTAAATAAAAATCTCCTCTCATATATAAAATAATATGTTAGGTGATTAATTAGCAATTTAAATTCAAAAAGGTGGTACATATCCGCATGCATTTGGCATAATGGCTAAGGGTCAGATAAACATGGGGGAAATTTGAACCCTAACCTCCTTGTTCCCCCATATAATGGCCTGATGTTGGTTTGAATACCTTCCAGAACGCAAAAAACAGAAATTCAGTAATTTCCTTATATATGAGTATTCTTATACATTGTATAAATACTTCTGCTAACAAAAAGAAAAAAACTAGTGGTATATAAAATTTTGCATGTAATCATTATTTTTAGTTTAAAAAAATTTAGTAGAATTAAGTACTCTTTGAAGATTTAGCATTTTTAGTTTTAATATTCTCTTATTTCTTTTCATATTAAATAAAAAAATCCAGTAATCATCATGTCATGTTAATTTGAGATTTGAATATGTAGTTAGGTTTTGTTGTGAACAAAGTCATTTGGTTCTACTATTCAACGAGAAGATCACATTACCATTATAAATACCCCGTCTCCCATCGCTACGCCGATCACCAAGCCAATAGCAATAGCCTAAACTAATCAGACTATTTTGTGCAAATACGAACAGGATGAAGTTTCTGCAGCTTTCCATGTGGCTGGGAACCCTAGCCCTAGCCCTAGTGTGTTCCGCCAATGCCCAAGACTTACCACAAGACTATGTGATGGCACACAACCAGGCTCGACAGGCGGTTGGTGTTGGGCCCTTGGCTTGGGATGACCAGGTGGCCGCCTTCGCAGAAAACTATGCCAAACAGCGCAGTGGCGACTGCTCCCTCATTCACTCTGGGGGCGGAGGAAGCTACGGGGAGAACCTGGCTGGGAGCACCGGGGACCTGTCGGGCGTCGATGCTGTTAACTTGTGGGTGAATGAGAAGGGAGATTACGATTATAATTCCAACTCTTGTGCCCCCAACAAAGTTTGTGGCCACTACACTCAGGTTGTATGGAGCTCGTCGGTCCGCATCGGCTGTGCTAAGGTCCGGTGCAACAACGGTGGGACTTTTATCGGTTGCAACTACGCCCCTCCTGGCAATTACATTGGCCAGAAGCCTTACTGAGATAAAGAGTGCTTTGAACATCACATGATGTGTGATAACAATAAGCACTTACATAATATTAGCCAAACCCCTAATATGTTATAAAATAATCAAACTTTAGCCTAGTTGTTAAAGTTTCAAGTTTGTGGTTTTTATAATTAAGTTCGAGATTTAACTATTCCTCAATTTCCTTTTCCATCCATCCTACATACCAAGAACAAAAAAACCTAGTATGTGATATATATGTTATGCTACATTAATATATTATGGAAGGAGAAACAAATACGAATGGATATTTCGTCACAGGTTCAAGTCATGTGCACAAATGGTTGGTGATATTCAAGCGTGGACCTTCTTATGGCCATTTTAAAGCTAATCAAAATTACGGATGGGCATGAAGTCTTGCTCCGGTTGGAGCTCCGATTTGACCCGCTCCAGTGGAGCTAGGTTTTTTTTATGATTCGCTAATTTTGGAGTGGAGCAGGTTAAGATCCACCTACTATATTTTGGAAAGTGGGGTGCGTTTGGAGCTCCATCTAGCACTGGTTTAAAAAGTCACTTGTGTTTTAGTCGAATCACTTATCATTTTTGTTTGTATTTATCTGTTCCTTTGCTTGTTTATTGATTTCACAGCCGATCCACTGCCGATTTACTGATACACTATTTTTGTTGACTTGATCTCAAGTCTTTACTACTACTGGTTATAGAGATTGTCAATTGCTTGCGGCAAGCCTTTGTTCATGTATGTATTGGTTGGATATTGGGAGAAATCATGTTCTTATTCTATTTAACAATTCGATCATAACAGTAATTAACAACTTCATAAGCTATCGCATGCTCAATCCTTGCATAAGAAAAACATAAATCATTCATAAAACACGAAATTAGGGAGAAATCATTACACTATAGCAATCATCTTATAAAATTACAATAATCAAAATTGCTCTTAACTCAAGTAAAATGTGAGTAGAAAACAAGCAAGATATATAAGATGTCACTTACATTGTTCCAATCATAGAATCAATCTAATAATCACTCAAGTTCAAAAACTTAATCAAAAGAATATAAACTATTATCAGAGCCTAACTTAATCTCCAAATGCCTTAATTCAACTTAAATACCATAGCATCTATCTTAAACCTGCTACTAAGAAAACTTGCAGCATTGCGCACTCCCACAAGCATGATCATGACTTTTTGTAGAAAGCTTCAAATCACAATCCATAAAATTCCTATGAAACCAGACTTCCCAATCTATAATATATATATTTTATTCACAATTTTTCATTAAGTCAATTGACATAGTTTATTCTTCAACTTTCAGACTTGTTTAAAGCCCACCATTTTGATGATGTCTAATAAGAATCAACATACTCTTTACTCAGGCCTCTAAATTGAATTTCGTTTCTTCTATGTTAAAGTAAACTTATAGACCTTTTCAATGATGTATTATAATCCTAGGTTTCAGTCATATTTTGAGCATATAACCAACCAAGATATCTTGCTCTACTACTAAAATTCCTTAAACTACAGTGATGCACAAAAATTTTCAATCTTTCTTAATTTCCTCCCAAGCTATTCTTTTTTTATTATTAAGATGCGCCCTTATTCTGGTGTTTTACCTCTATGAGCATTATTCAATTATTAATTCTAAATACTAGACCACTAGAATGTTACAAAAGACATTTTTGTTTGTTTAGTTATCTCGACTTGGTTTGGTCTGTTTTTACTTGTAGCTTTGGATTATCCAACTGAAACCAAGAAAATGAGTTTCTATTTTATATTTTTAGTAATTCATTTGCATATTTAAGTGCTTTAAAAGTTGTGAATCATTGTTGATTTCGATTTTGGTATTTCTATTTGTTAATCTAGATAGGTATTTTTCATGGAATTCTTTGTTATTGTTTTTACATGAGAATTCTTTTATAAATTGATAAAAGTAAATATTTTTATAGGGGAAGAAAAAATAAAAATTGAAAAAAAAATCATATATTGAAAATCACATTTTGTGCATCCATTTCTCACTATAAAAACAAATATTTGAAATAGCTACAAAAAAAATATTCTTCTTGACATGTCTACCAAAATGTTATAAATTAGATATTCATAGATATTCACAAGTTAGGTGGGACGAGTCGTGAATTGATCCATAAAAGAATGGAGGGGGTTGTGGATTGATCTATATAAGAGTGGAGCAATGGTGGATCGCTCAATAAAGTGGATCGACGTGCTCCATACTCATCCCTAATCAAAATTGGATTAAATGGAATTTATGTCCTAGTCAGGCAATTAAATCCCGCTAATTAAATAAGGAGGTTTGTGGAATTAGTCTAACACCTTGCTAGATAAAGTATTATTTTCTATCTTTTGTATCTTTAGGCTATTATTCAATAAATTTCAGTTGCCGTTTCGAAAAAAGATTATGGAAGGAAGTTTTTGTGGTGAACTTCAATGGCACCATGTTGAGCTCTCGACGTTTTGAGAAGTCGACAGACTTCGGATGTTGGATCTACTGCGAAACAGTATTTGTCGCAGAGCGGATATACAATGGCCGTGGTTGATGTCCAAGCTGCAAGCTAAGTGAATTTCCAAAAATCTAAGAAAGTTTTCGTCCACATTACTTTGACATTTCTGTAAAGAATCTTAGTGGTGAAATTCCTTACTTGAAAGCTGAAATTATTTGGTTCCATGAGCCAACCGAATGACCAAAACTGTCTATAATTCATGTGAGATGGGATAAATTGGGTGTTTAAAATTTTTATACCTATTAAATGTTAAGATCTGTTATCCAAACTGTTGAGCTAAATAATAAAATTTAAATAGTTGACATATTAAAGCCCTCTAAGTTATTCACACAGGCCAGTTGAATCACCACATTGTGTTCGGCACAAACTCAGATAGGGCAGTTTGTAAACTTAGGGAAGAAAGTACGCATAGTACGAAAGCTTTGGGGATGAAATTAGCAAAAACCATAAACAGCTAATTTTTATAGCTTGTTGACCACAGGTCAATTCGACGTAACGTAACAACCAAAATCTATGAAAATGGATCCTTTGATTTTTGTACAACACAAATGATACAAATCTCAAACTACATTCCTGCCTTGGTCGGTTGCGTAAGAAGAGGAGATATACTGGAAAGTTGAGGGACAATAAATATCTCACCCCTATATGATTGGCTAAGAGAATAGAAGAAAATTAAAATGAGAAATTCTGTCATCCTTTCAAATTTCTAACTAGTTCATTCTTTTTCTTTCCCTAATTGAGATCATGGGCTGCTTTGCCCCAAATCTTACGCTTCACCCTTTCACTCTCTTCCCCCGGCCCTCCACTTCTACCAATCAATTTATCCAAATAAATCCCTGGACTTTGGGATTTACACCATACAGAATTCAGATGGCAAATTATGACATTTGGGCAGACAATACACATATTTATCCATTGAATTGAGTAAGGATTTCATATTAATGTTTTTTTGTGAGAATAATGTTAAGTCTACAAACACATCTAAAAATACTTGTATTAAGCTAACTAATTTTATCCCCGTCCCATGTAGGGATCACAATTAAGTAGGTCGTGTCAGGTTTCGGTCAAGATATTCAAGCTCAGATTTAATCGGCTTAGTATGAATTCGGATTTAGGCCAGGTCATTTAGGTTCAGGTTGATCTTTGGTTGAGTGCATTTCGGGTTTAGGTTGGGGTTGGATCGGGTTTATTTGAATTTGAATTCAATATAGGTCAGGTCAATTTTAGTCTTAGATAATTTCAGATCAGGTTTCAGTCCAAGCTCGGGTTAACCAGTCATGTTTGTTTGAGTTACTGGTATATAAGCTGAAACCACTTAATCAATTTCATTTTTTTTAGTTTTTATTAAAATTTAAATTAAATAATTCAATTTTTGGTGTAATTAATTTATGTTAATTTTTCTTTTCTTAATATGTTAAATTATAAAATCCATAAAAATTTTCTAATTATGTTCGGACAAATTTGATGTGATATCCAACTTTTTCTATAAAATTACTACGAAATAAAATGCTCGTTCACTATTACTCTATTAGTGACCTATGTTGTCATTATTATGTTGACCAAAATGAAAATTTTTAAAATTTTGATACCTTATTGTACTATACTTAAAAGCTTAGGGACCAATGTTGTAATTTGACAATTGCCTATTTATTAAATATGAAAATTACTTATTTTAAAAGAACTAAAATATGGAACTTATTAAATATGAAAGTCTTTGAATATGAGACTTAGTAAATATAAATGTTTATAAAAAATTGAAGTTATTAAATATAAAACTCCCCAAATATAAAACATATTAAATATGAAAGACAATAAAAAAGGAAAGTTAAAGTTTAGGGTAATGGTCTGCCGATCATATATTTATGTTGATTTGGATAAAAATCAGGTTATGTTGGATCAAGTCATCAGGTCATTTTAGGTTCAGTTCATTTGGATTCGGGTTTTCTCATGTTTCACTTTGATAGAGTTTGGTTCAAGTTGGGTTGGACACAATTGGGTTCAGCTCATTGATTTTTCTGGTCAACTCGAGTCAGGTTAGGTTTGGGTAAGTTGGACCAAGTTATCAAGTTGGGTCATATTTTGCTATCTCTAGTCCCATGGAAGGATTATTTTTTAAAAATAATAAAATTTATAAACATATAAAAAAGTAATTAATGTTGGACAAGATAATTAGATAAGTGCGAAAATAATAAGGACATTGTAAAAATAATACTCATGATTTTTGAAAAAAATACAGGAAAATAAAGGAAGATCAATTGATTACAAAGTTTTTATTATAATTGTTTTTTGTAGTATATCTATATAATAAACATATCAAACAATATTTTTTCAAACATAACTAATATTTTATGAATTTGTTTCTTACCTAACCTGGAAAATGAGAATCAACGAATTTATTTTTGAGTAACTATTAGGTGAGTCGGGCTTATGACATGATCCATCCCTAAAAAACTTAATAATTTTCATTTTGGCCCCGCCTCTCAGAGACAAGGCAATCAGGTCACTATTAAAATAATATAATCTTTATTTTGAAGTTGTATCTCAGCTTCTGGCGGGGGTGGTGAGAGCGTGGGCATCAGAAATGCATGGTCCCGGGTGCGAATCGCCCTGAAAACCAAGGGATTGCTTCTCTATACCAAACTTGCCCTTTTTTTAATCTTCATTTTTCCCTTTTTCTTATTTTTACACAGTATTATTTTCATGTTTTTCTTGCAGTTTTTAAATTTATTTTTCCATATTTATTTTTAACTTTTTAATTTATTTTTCCAGCTTTATTTTTAACCTTTTCCCAATTTTATTTTTTTATTTAAAAGAAAAAATAGGAAATCCTAAAAAAATATGTACTGTTAGAAAAAAATTAATTTATCTAAAAAGACTGATGATACTCATAAAATAACAAACATATATTAATGATAATAATAGAATAAAATAAATATTTTATTAAAATAAATAAAAGAACATATAATGTTGATAAAAAAAAAATAAAACTAATAAAATAATAGATAAAACTGATAAAGAAAAAAATTTATTTGGCTCAACTTTAGGTTCTTTTATTGGTAACAATTTTTTTTTGCTTAACTTTATATTCTTTTAAATCATTGGTTGTTTTTTTCATCAATTGTTGATTGTTCTTTTAATAGTAGTTATTTATTCTCCTATAGTAGTAATTGTATTTGTTCTTTTTTATATAATTTTTCTTTTATAAATTTCTGTTTGTTCTTCTATATAAATTAGTTTACGTTATTTTATTAGTAACTATTTGTTTCTTTATCTATTTATGCTTATTCTTTTAGATAAATTAGATGTTTTTTTAATAGTCAATTTTTGTTCTTTTTCTATGAGTTGTTTGTTCTTTTGTTAGTTATTGCTTGTTATTTCAGATAAATTGGTTGTTTGTTCTTTTACAAAGTAGTTGTTTGTTTTGTTACTAGAAATCGTTTGTTCTTTTATTAACTCTTACTTATTCTTTAGATAAACTAGCTGTTATTTTTTTATAAGTAGTTATTTATTCTTTTATGTGTAGTTATTTGTTCTTTTACTAATTTCTGCTTGTTTTTAAAATAAACTAGTTGTCTGCCCTTTTTTACTAGTTATTCATTCTTTTAGCAGTAGTTGTTTATTCTTTTACAAGCAGTTGTTTGTTTTTTTATCAAATCCTATTTGTTTTTTTACATAAACTAGCTGTCAGTTTTTTATTAGTACTTATTTGTTAGTCTATCAGTAGTTCTTTGTTCTTTTATCATTTTTTACTTGTTCTTTAGATAAACTTGTTATATGTTCTTTTATTAATAGTTATTTTTTCTTTTATCAGTAATTGTTTGTTCTTCTACTAGCAGCTATTAGTTTTTTTTATTAATTTCTGCTTATTCTTTATATAAACTATATTTTTTCTTTTATTAGTAGTTTTTTTTTTCATGAGGAGTTGTTTGTTCTTTTAAAATTGGGAAAAACGAAAAAGAACATAAAAGGGAAAAAAAAAAACAAAAAGGGGAAAAAAAAAGAAAAGGGGAAGCATCCATCATGAAATAAAAAAGAAAGGCGTTTTCAGGAATGGGGGAGAAAAATTAAAAAAAAAATTATGAAAATAACGACAAAGAATAGAAAATGGAGAAAAAATAAACAGAAATGCATCAGCAGAAGGGGAGAAAAAAAAAAAAGAAAAGGGAGGCATCAATCAGAAAAAAAAAAAAAAAGATAAGCGTCTGCAGGAATGGGACAGAAAAAGAAACAAAAAAAAATATGAAAATAACGACAATGAACAAAAAATGGAGAAAAAATAAACAGAAATGCGTCAGCAGGGACGGGGAAATAAAGAAACCACAAAACAAATCTCCAATGTGTTTCAAACCCACATCACCTAATTTTTCCCTAGTTTCTTAAACACTCCGCCAATCCCAAAAACATGCTTAGCCTCCGACAACAATATCTAATTGCCTTCCATGTCCGGGCTCATGGCTACGCCCGGCTCACACAAGATTTTTCCTTTATTTTTATGTTTCCAAAAAATAAATGTTATAATATATTAATTAAAAAATATTGAATTTGTTATTTAAGTAAAAAAGTGGCACAAGTATATTTTTTAAATAATACATTCTAAAATTCTTACTAAATACGACTGCGTTTATAAAAAAATGTTTTAAAATACTTTTTGAATTTTTTTAAAAAAGTTTTAACAAAAAATAATCACTATAACAAATATAAAGACTTTTAATCCAGTTACAATTTAACCAAATAATCATTATACTAAACACATAAAAACTTTTGATGAATTATTAATAATCTTAAATGACATGGGTTAAAAAAGCGAATAATCATCACAAAACCAATATAATCTTTTATTTTTAAGCGAATAATTTTTTGTTAAAGTACCAAACTTGTTCTCACCTGATTATGTCTATATCTAAGTATTTTTTTTAACGCTCAATTTCATTAGCTGTTCTTTAAACTATATATTTTTTGACAAATCAGTCCCTAAATGAAACAACTTTGCAAATCAATTCTGGAAGTTTGCTTCTATTGCACTTGGTATCTATTGTTAAGGTTCCATTTAACTTGAACGAAAATCTGATGTGGCCTCTAGTAATTGGTAAAAAAATTTAACATGCAACCTTATTTGATTGAGTCATAGTGATTTAATCGTAACCGCTCAAAATGTACTATAGGCATTCTATTAGAAAAAGAAATAATTAAAGCACAAACTTAGAGTTTTACGTGCTTAGGCCTTTATCCATAGATTTCATAACTTGGACGGCTTTCGGTTTGCTCATAGTGGCTACAAGCTTATATTCGAGATAGTAGAAAAAAATAAATACAAGTCCAAAGGCTTATAATAATATACAACTTACATAATTGTTTTTGTGCGCATCATAATTGGTTGACCAATAACTACCATTTCTTAAATACTATTCACCATTTATCTTTTCTATAAAAGAAATCTCCTAAAACTTCGTGATAATTTCAAACAATGCAGGGCAGTAATAAATAATTGAACAATAAAAGAAATTGAAGGCACAAATATTAAATTTCCCACTAATATTTTGGGTTAGAACTAAATCTACCATTAAAGTTTTTCTCGGTCCAAATTTACAATTAATGTTTCAAATTGACCAATGACCACTGATGTTAAAAAACTATGGGAAAAGAGAAAAGTAATAAGTTTTGAAACCATAGTCTGATAACATAACTTTTACAAAATTTCAGGGATTCTAGCAATTTATCTTTTTTTTTCCTTATTCAACAACTGGGAAAAGAAATAAAAATTATCAGTTTTGAAATCTCAAAATGATAATGAAGCTTTTAATAAATTTTAGAAATTTTAAGTACTTTATCCATTTTATTATTCACAAATTAAAATTAAAATATGAAATTTGAAAAAAGCTTTTAGAAGGAAAATGTAAATGAAAATAAAAAAAATAGTTTCCAGGCTTCTTAAAGTTTAAAGTTTCAGTTGGTACAGGTTGTACAAATAGTAGTGTAGATAGAAATAATCGTTTTCAGCAATCTGTTTCAAATAATTTTAAAATTTATTAACAATTATCTATAGATATAACACTGATATATCCATGAAAAAAAAAAACGATAGATACAACACTACCATTACGTTTTTTTTTCATTTATCTTTGTCTTTTTTAAACATTTTCCCAAATTTCTATTTTTTTTTTCATCTGGCACACAAGGAAAAAATGAATAAATTAGCTAAAGTTCTCAAATTTTTTAAAATTACATCATCATCCTAAGATTTCAAATCTTAAGGCTTTTTCTTTTCCCTATTCCGTTAGTCTTCTACGTTTAGTGGGCAATTTTGAGTCTATTTTAAAATACTAATGGCCAATTTAAGCTCATTTTAAAAATATTACTCTAAAATTGAGACAAAAAAAAAATTTAGTAGCAGATTTGGTATCAACTCAAGATATTAGTAGAAAATTTGATATTTTACCAAAATTAGAATAAAAATTCTGAACTAATAATAATTAGTTATCATCTTCGGCACCATCATTGAAGAAAATTTCTCCCATTTCAATTGCAAGATTGTGAGCTTGAAGAGCAAATGCATCAAGTACATACCTGTTCGTTCTTTTCCCGTTTATTAATACTTAATCAATATATATATATATATATATATATATATATGTGTGTATATATGTTCTATCAATAAATGCTAATAATAGATATATTAAATGAAAAAATTTTATGGACAATAACCTAACTTCAAATATCATGCTATTTTAGTTCCTAACGTATTAATCATTATGTTTTGGTCTTATACCTACTAAGAACATCTCACTTTGATTTCTTACTAAATGGAATCACATATTATACTTCCATAAAATCTTCGGTTTAATTTTTACTTCCTAATGAGTATTTCTTTAATCACATATTATTCTCTATAAATATTAATTAAGTTTTTAGAGTTAATATGTACTAGATAAGTAAATTTCATAGATGGTTACTGAACTTTAAATATCATACTATTTTAGTCTTTAATCTATTAACTACTCTATTTTGGTCCCAAACTAATTAAAATTGTTTCACTTTAGTTTATTACCAAATGGAATCGCATATTATACTCCTATAAAATATCAATTTTAACATTTACTTCCTAAAAATTACTTCCAAAATTACATATTATACTCTATAAATATTCACTAAATTTCTAGAGTCTTTAATTTAAATTTTAATGATATATAAAGTATATGATGTTATAATTGCAATTTTATTTGTATTTAGTTCACATTATGCAATCAATGTTTTCTAGTATTTCTTTATTTGTCAATACAAATTGAATGGTTTTTGGTATTTTCACATACCACATATGTATGGTAAGAAGAAAAATATAATATTATCTACGAATCCTAAATACATCTAAACCTATATATATATATATTTAATGAACAAAGAAAAGGAAATGTCATACTACAAAAATTATCCTAATATTTCATGAATGGTAAAATGAACCTGATAGTGAAACTGCAATTATTATCCTATTATTCCATGAGAGACAACATGGATAATTTAATTTATATTTGCAAATCCCCAAACATAAATAAGCAACAAAATTTTATAGCTCAAGTATAAAAATTTTACTCTTATCCAACCAATTTATCTTTTTTAAAAAAAAAATAGTATAAAAACCACCAATCATCATATTCTTTCATGTAAAGAGATCTGAACATGTTTCTCTCCTCTTACAACACTTCTTCATTGATAATTTCTTTTCAAGATTTTTTTCCTCCCAAAGAGAATGCCCCAAAATCCCCTTACACCGAAAAAAAATATTCAAAGAGATAATAAACTTACATTTCTACAAACACCTGTACTCTCTCTTTTTTAACCACAAAAAACTGACTATCATAATTGCTCTTAATTTCCAAATCTTTTACAGTAATTAATTATCAAGATAAACTTTACAAATCAAATAAACATAAATTATTAAAAGATTAAGAAAATACTAGCCCCAAGCATCGAATGGACATGTTTAACTAGTTCATTTAATGATTCTCTTTATTATACAAATTGTTAATGTATCCTTTCATTTATAGCATTTACATGCTTTTCTGTTTTTTAATTTGAGGCAATGGATCTATTTTTCAAGTTTAACCAATCTGATTTTTTTCCCGCATGCCGTTAAAGTTGCTGTAACACCTTTATATCCTACATAGATGAAATATGGGAAGCCTCATGTAGATATATAGGCTCAAGTTCCAGAGCACAAGTAGCTAATGGTTATCCTTTTCCAAAGGATAGCCCATGTGATGTAGGCAGATGTTCCGTTGACTGGTTTTGGACTTGGGTCGTTACAGATGGTATCAAAGCCAGGTTTGGTTCAAAGTATGTGGTTAATTCGGCCAGTATGGGACAAGAAAACTTTATACTAAGAGTTCATTCCTAAGTACCTAGTGTTTTATCTTTTTTATAAAAGATAACTCATGTGGTGTGGGCAGGTATTTTGTTGGTCTATTTTGGACTTGAGTCATTACAGTTGTGTACAGTGAAAGCTCACAAGTTACAAATAAAATAAATAAAACTAATCTTATAACTTTATACAGCTTTTTGCTTTGATAGAACCAATCAAAAATCTACAAATGTTATACATGTGCTTTCTCAATTTCTTTATTAACAACTTGCAGCATAGGCTTTCAAATATCCCATCAATCACTATTAAAAAAACTAGTTTTTTCAATAGGCAAATTACAACGGCCTGACTATTGGTAATTACTAATACATTAGACAGTTGGTAAAAAAAATTAAAATTTACCAATGGTCCAATGAGTTGGTAAGTCAACTATTTTCAAACAGGTAAATTACTAACATGTCAAACTGTTGGTAAACAACGCGTTAGACCGTTGGTAAGAGTTGCATATCATAATATTTATTATTATAATACTTATTATTATTATTATTATTATTAAAAATATAATAATATATATTTAAAATATGACATATATTATTTAAAATATGTCATATATACTATAATGTATAATGATGATGATGATGATGATGATGATGATGATGATGATAATAACAATAACCGTATATAATTCCTAAAAAAAGTGTTTCTATAAAATACTATCAATTATAATGATACTTTACAAACAAACAAAAACACAGATGAAACTAAATAAAATTTAACCCAAGACAGGGGACTAAAGCAACAAAAAAAATAATAATAAGTAATATATATATAGAAACACTTTATATATATATATATTTATATATAATAACTATCTATATAACAATTTATAATGTGTATGAACATATATATATGAACAAAAGTATTTTTAAAATATTTTTTACATATAATAATAATAATATATGATGTGTGTGTGTGTGTGTGTGTGGTGTGTGGTTGTGTATCATATACATGAAATATATTAACATATATATACATATATTAATCTATCATATTTAATATACTATAATGTATCATATATTAAAATGTATGTAACATATATATTAATATATATATCATATATATTGTACTATAATATAACCCAACTCATATATATTATAACCCAGCCCATATAACTCCATATATATACATCATAACCTAGCCCTCCCATCTCAAACCTCACAATCTGCTGCCCTTCATCTCTCTTACTCCTTCATCTCTCTCTTTCCTCATCCTTACCTCCTCGCCACCTCCTCGCCTCCTTACTTCAATACCGCCACCTCCCAGCCTCACCGCCTCCCCTCGCCGCCTCATCTCACCGCCTCCTCACCTCGCCTCATCACCCCCTCCTCACTTCACCTCACCGCCTCGCCTCGCTGCCCCTACTCCCTAGTTTCGGTTTTGATCTTGCCTTCATTTGGTTGTTTCTGTAAATTTGTAGCTTTTAGTTGTCTAATTTTCTAGATCTTTCGTTTGATTATTGATTTGGTTTTCATTTTCTGAATTTTTTGTTAATATTGTGTTTGATTTTTGAATTTATTATAACTTTTGGAACTCTTGTGCATTTTTAATTAATTATATAATTTAAGGAAAATTTTTATGAAATTCAATAATTTCTTAAATGTAGTGAATTTTTAGTTAATTGTTATGATATTTTTTATTTTTCAAAATTTTTATTTATTTTAAATTTTAAAATTTTTTATTAATTTCGGTAAGCTCTTATAAATTTCAGCAATTTTTTTTCAATTTTGTGAATTTTTAGTTATTTTTTTGTGAAATTATATATATTTTTTAATATTTAATGCAATTTTAAAATTTTTTTTACTAATAAAATCTTAGTTATATAATTTTACTAAATATATTTTTTAGTTAATATAATTTATAATTTTAATATTAATTAATTTAATTTTTTATTTTAAAAAAAAATCAGTTTCTAACGGCTCCTCATTGAAAACAGCTTTAATAAATTTTTTTTTAATTCAACATAAGCCGTTGATAATTTACGAACAGATAAAACTATTGGTAAAGTTAAACCGTTGGTAATAATCATATGATTTATGACCATTGGTAATTTTTATCGACTGTATTTCGAATGGCTATGCGTTGGAAATTACCAATGGCTTTCCATTAAGCCATTGATGAAAAAATTTCCAACGTATTTATTATTAATGTGACGTTATCAATGGTCTCGCATTAGTAATTTTGAAACTACCAACATGTAGCCATTGGTAATAGCGGTTGGTAAATGTCATCTTTTTAGTAGTGAATGCACACAATTTAAAATCTATGAGAATAAATGCTTCTCTCCTTTATTTTTTTTTATATTTAAAATTATCATATAAGCTTACAAAAAGAAATATACTATTAGAGTAATTAGGAAAAAGGACATTCTAGCTTTTCTGAGACCATAATGGCATCCAGACCACCTTTTGTAAAGCATGTTGCAGAAGTGGGGAAGCCAAGATTCCTCCACTTCCTTGACTTGAGGAATGAGCTTTTAAAGTTCAAGTCATGTGCACAAATGGCCGGTGATATTCAAGCGTAGACCTTTTAAAGCGAATCAAAATTGGATTGAATGGAATTTCTGTCCTAGTCAAGCAATTAAATCCCGCTAATTAAGTAAGGAGGTTTGTGGAATTAGTCTAACACCTTGCTAGATAAAGTATTATTTTCTATCTTTTGTATCATTAGGCTATTATTCAATAAATTTCAGTTGCCGTTTCGGAAAAATATTATGGAAGTTTTTGTGGTGAACTTTAATGGCACCATGTTGAGCTCTCGATGTTTTGAGAAGCCGACAAACAGTATTTGTCGCTGAGAGGAGATGCAATGGCCGTGGTGCAAGCTAAGTGAATTTCCAAAAATCTAAGAAATTTTTTGCCCACGTTACTTTGACACTTCTGTAAACAATCTTAGAGGTGAAATTCCTTACTTGAATGCTGAAATTATTGGGTTTCATGGGCCAAACATAGCAATCGAATAACCAAAACTTTCTATAATTCATGTGAGATGGGGTAAACTAATGAGCGTTTAAAATTTTTATACCTATTAAAGGTTGAGATCTGTTACCAAAACTGGTGAACTAATAATAAAATTTAAACAGTGGACATGTTAAAGTCCTCTAAGCTATCCACACGGGCCAGTTGAATCACCACATTATGTTCGGCACGAGCTCGGGTAGGGTTGTTTGCAAACTTAGGGATAAAAGTACACATAGTATGAAAGCTTTGGGGATGAAATTAGCAAAACCATATACAGCTAATTCTTATAGCTTGTTGACGGCGAGTCAATTCGACGTAACGTAACAACCAAAATCTGTGAAAATCGTGTTGTGATACAAATCTCAAACTACGTTCCTGCCTTGGTGGGTTGGGTAAGAAAAGTGGGGATATGAAGGAAAGTTGAGGGATAGTAAATATCTTACCCCTATATGACTAGCTAAGAGAATAGAAGAAAATTAAAATGGGAAATTCTCTCATCCTTTCAAATTTCTAACTATTCCATTTTTTTTCCTTCCCTAATTAAGATGATGGGTTGCTTTGCCCCAAATCTCACGCTTCACCCTTTCACTCTCTTCCCCTTGCCCTCCACTTCTATTAATTAACTAGTTTCATAACTCATCTAATGGATGGGATAGAAATTCATATTAAATATGAGGTAGTAATTAATGAAAAAGAAAACAAAAATGGACAATAAATTGCAATAAGAAATGTAATTGTTTTGGGATTACAAAGTGCGGATGATAACATGAACTCATATCTGGTGAGGATTTATTTGTGAAAATTCAGCAAGAACATTGCAACTTTCTAAAAGTTCTACCTAGTGAAAAAGTGGAAGTGTGGAGTAGAAGTCCATTAGTTAAGATGGTGAAAAGAGTTTAGATTTACAATACATGTGTACTAAGAGCAATAGTAAGTTGAGAGGGATAGTAGTTACCATTCATGTATGGCAATCATGTGAGAAGCGAATTGGATGCCTAAAGTTGAAGCGGGAGAGGGAGGAGCACTTTTTTGAAGGTCCAATCTATAAAAATGTTAACTTTCAAAAGTAAGGTTGAAATATATGATGTAAGGGTAAGGTAAGATTACTTTGATGAATGACTTATAGAATCGAAGCAATTTCAACTTTAGTGGTCCATGGGATAATGAACGGTGATGCTGGAGCATATGCATAATTTGAAGTACTTGGTTCCATATAATACAAAGAATAATGCGTCATAATAACATTGACCGTTATAGTAATGGCATGAGAGGGATCAAGAAGAACAATAGTATACCAATGCATTAGTATATGGGGAGAACAGATATTGGAGATATATGGGGCTGTCGAGTGAAGGAAAGTGTGGAAGAATTCGGCACTAACTAGCTTGGTACCTGTAGAATGCTAACAATGTGGAGGTTGAAATTAAAAATAAATGGGAACAAAAGTATCAGTAGGTTAAAACAAAAGGAACATACAATATGTTCCTTCAAGTAGAACACGATCTATTTTTCCTCATGAATTATTGGTCAAAATCTCTTGAAAGTGAATGGTGAATAGGGGTTGGAAGTTAAAGGAATTAAGCTCGAGCTCGAGAATAAGCTCATGATTAAGTGATTCTTAATATTATGTCTAAAGTTTGGCAGAATCATTTTCTTATAGATAAAGTTAAAATATTCAGAACGGGAATTAGTAGGTTAAAATGAAAGGATAAAATAAGTGTATAAGGTAGACGTCACTTAAAAGTGAAAATAGAAACATTTTGTAAAAAGGATGGACCAATTGTTCAAGGGAATGAAAAGATGCAGTAGAGGCACAAAAAAACTTGGAAGCGACAAAGTCGAGCATGGTATATAAAGCAGTTCTAGTAGAGTCAACTACCTTCACAACTACCTTATACTTATAAAGTTAGTCATACAAAATGTGTAAGTTTTTTTGGTATAGAAGCAATTTGAAATAGGATAATACAGTGGTTGTGGTTGAAATAATAAGGAATGTGTATCACATTCGTAGCGACCGGTTCACTATGTTGCATGCAGGACAAAAGAAAGTTAACCCAATGAGATCAAATTTCCTGAAACATTTTTTACAGATGTAATATCACCATCCTCTTTTAGTGAGAAGTTGCGTTATAGTTGCACGGCATGTTAGGTTGTTGCACTAAAACAGAAATTTAAGTTGAGAGTATAAAAGGAATTTGAATGAGTGTTACTCTCAAATAAGAAAGGGAATAAGAAGAAAGTAACCCACATGTAAAAGGCCACAAGTCAACAGTTCAATATCTCTGCAATAGTCCTTTGGCACACATATAGTAGCGTTAACTTTAGCTGCCGTGCAGTTGGATTTGAGACATAATCTTGCACAACATCCACTTCAGTAGATTGCCTAAATGAAAGGTGTAATGTTGTTTAAAAGTTTATGTTCATAACAAACTATGTAAAGTAAGACATGAGGAGGGGGGAGGAAATGTGAAAGATGGGTTAAAAGTGTCATACGACCGAAGGAGCTGATGTATTTCATCAATCTCAATATTGATAGAAACCTTTGTTCCTGATGTTGATGACAAATTATTTTTCGCCAGGAAAACATAATAATAGTAGATAGTTGGAAACTATGGAATGAGTTAAACAGAAACACTAACCATATATTACTGAATAAAATACCTTCACATAACTTAACATAAGTGGAGATAACAACCAATATTATATTCGTAGATGAGTTCTTCAAAGAGCTATAGTCAAGGGATTTGGCTTGATCTCCCCAAAAAGTTAATTACATAGTTGATCAGCTATAATACAGTAATCATATGTAAGAATGATGCATTATAGTTGGATCAATAAGCAGTAGGAGCATAGTGCATGTAATATGTGTAGAAGGGTACCTTAAATCTGTAAGTCTTATATTACACTTGATTGTGTGTAACCTGTCAGATCATGTAGTTTCAACTGCATCATCAATTTGTGTAAGCTTGCCAACAACATCTACAATGAAAGAAGGAATAATGTTAGTTTGGAAACTATAGTGAAAGTTTAAATGCAAAATGGCCACTATTTAAAGTCATACCATATAGTTGCATATTGTCGGGATGATGCAAATGAACTTTTTAGAAAAGAACAAATTCAAACTTGTAATGTTTGATATTTGGAATAAGGATAGAGATGAATGTGACCTTTGTAGAAGCAGTGAAATGAATTATGTGTTCATTAGTGACAAGTTTGTATCGTCGATCAACTCTGAACACACTAAAATCTCAAATGATATAGACCTCCCCATCTTGTAGTATAGATCTAAATTTTGGGGTGATGAAGTTTAAAGCCATCACATAAATATGATCATTCTAAGATAAAAAGGCAATACAATAAGAAGGGAGAATAAACAATAGGGGGATTATAATGTACCGAAATTTGTATCCACGATATTTAAGAATTTAAAGATAAAGTGGTAGTTTAAGCAACAGTAGTAATAATACCTAGTCATCAGAAAATATCATGGAAATGCCAAATGGCTTATTATTGTTAACATTAAGAGCCTCTCATAGACGAGTTAGTCGTACCCTGATTTTCCATCTATACATCAATGGAGTCCATTGACAGAGATGTGTTATTTATTGTCTCATATTCACCTGTTACCAACAAAAGAGGATAATAATATTAATATTAATGTACCACAAAAGGCACTATAAGATATATTCATAAGAACATTAGTCATACAATGAAGTATAGAGGTAGGAGGAATATCAGCGAAGGTGTTGAAAGAATTCCACGATATACAATGTTCCTTGTTAATGAATAGTTAGGCTTATCTATCTTGAGAAGTGCACGAAAACTAGCTAGACTGGTAACAAGAGGTGCAACAAAAAATAATTGGTCATAGCTAAAAATAGGTTGTGGAAGATATAGGCTAACATGGTTGAAAGTTTGTCTCTGGCTTTTGTTTATAGTTAGGGCAAAATTGACCTTAAGTGGGAATTGCCGTTAATAAAATAAGAAAGGCAAGTCATTACCAAAAGAAACCATTTTTACCTGTAGAATGAAAAACCGATAGCCAAAATTCGGACCAGTAATAATTTCTGCTTTAATCACCCTATGCTTTAACCTTGTCATAACTATGCACATTCCATTACATAGACCAAAAGATTGGTTTAGATTTCTCAGCAACATGATTGCGACATCAACCTTAGGTCTCAATTCATGGTTAGGGAACTCAAAAAACTTGAATGTAAAAAGATACTTTGTAGGATAAAACACTATATGTGCTTCAAATTTATCAGAGGCAGGTGAAACTTTATCTGCACTTAGAAATGTTTGAATATCACCAGGGAGTATTGAAATGATATGATCATTCACCTGATCAATAATTTTATTAGTGGGTGACAGAATTGCTCTTTTCTTCAAGTAATTAAGGTCTTCATACCTCTAAACCAAATCTGGGTAAATGGAGGCAATGACATCAATGATAGGAACAACAGTTCATGGGATTAAGTAATCAGTAGGAATATTAATCCATGTAGGCTCATCCTTATATTTCGATAATCAACGTGCTGGTAAAGTAAAATCCCTAAGCTTTATAATCTAGTTATTAAAATCAAGAACATTAGCTGATGTGGATTTCTGTAAGTGCATGTTTTGTGCCAAATAGAATACTTTGCATTGTATCCATAGGGAAAATGACAATATTGATGCTTGAACTATATCAGCACGATCATTGTGAAGGATAACAGGCAATATCTGTCTAAAATTACCACCAATAACAAATGGGATACCATCGAATATTTTTGTTATGACAACAGGTCAACAGCAAAGAAGATATTACGGAAGGTTTGATCCACAACATCAAAAGTATAATGAATACCATTGGAGCTTCATCCCATATAACCAAACTGTATTACAAAGAAACTCTGCCATTGGGGTTGACGTTTTAATATTGTACAAAGATGTATTATCTGTTAGGAGAGGGATCTCAAATCTAGAATGCACAGTCATTCCTTTAGTTAGCAAGAATGATGCGATTTCAAAAGTTGCCACTATGAGGACATTTCGGCTAGATGATCAAAGCTTAAAAATTGTTATACATCATAAGTAAGTTTTTCTGGTAACTCCACTATCGTGAACAAAGAAGAAACAACCATCATATGACTCAATAGCACAGAACAATGATTAATAAAAATGATGGTGCCCATCATTAAGATGACACACCAAATAACCATGTTCAGCAGCTAAAACGGGCCTATCGTAGTTGAGTTTTTCTATCAGGAGAAAGTTCTGTTACAACATCCTACCGTCAACTTACAGGAATGGCAATGAGGGAAATTCACGCAAACTTCTCCCAACCTTATTCATGACTTGTTCAATCTCATAAAATGCATGATTCTGCTGCTCATCATCTGTCATAATTAGCTGAGAATTATTATGTGTCCATAATTGTAGCGGATCATCAACATGACAAAAGAATAATAATGTCATGAATAATTAGCACAATTGAGTTCTTGATGCCTAATCAGCAGCTTCACACAAGTACTGATGTCATTCCTCGTCACTTTCTAGAAGACCAAGTGCAAAACATGTCTCTTGATATGTTGGATACAAAACTCCATTGACAGTACGAATTTCATCATATGACCATAGACCTCTAGCAACATTATGTGTAGGTAGAATTTCTTTCCTACAAATGGGTGACACAAAGTAAAATCATCCTATACTTTGTCATTTACAAAAACAGGTCCATATCTTGAGTTGTTTATTCCAAACAAAATGCTCAGGGAACTAAATATATGTCAAGGTTTTAGCAAAATCATCATGAGAATTAGAGTGCATCCAAGCCTAAAATTTTGTCATGTTTTCTTTATGTGCACGGATGATATCATGAATGTCATCACCCTTGTTATACGCCACAATTTGCTCACCGAGTAAATGGAAAAAAAATATTTCTATAGAAAGACGATGTTCATGAATAAAGAAGCAAAAAATGCACCATATTGCTTCAGAGGCTGAAACAAATCGACAATTCATTTATTGTTTGATCTCATCATATTCATTAACATCTAACCTATCCAGTTACCTCGACTGGTACCACTATTTTCAAGAACAACTATTGACATGTCAGACCCTTTACAAACATATTTGCACAAATATTTGACACAGATGCCTGTATTAGTAACATTCAAGTTAGCATGACTATCATTCTTAATATACAAATCTTGATTATATGGTACATCCCAATTTATCCAAGGGTATTCTGTTAATAATCACAAAATGGTTGTCACGCCTTCTACGGTAAAAAGGGATTCCATCTTCATTTATAGGTGTCTCATTCTGGAATGATTCTGGGTAATGCTTAAAACATGAATTGTTAACCATGCATGGGCATCGTTGGTTAGCTGCACCACATGGATCATGAAGTATATGTGTAACAACCGCCTTATATCCTATAGGGTTTTTTTTTCTATTCGGGAGTTCGCAGAGATGTATTGATCAATCTTATCCAAAGTGTTAATCTTATCATCAGGATGGAGGAAAAAAGCAATATGAGTGCACGGTAATCCTCTCTTTTGAAATTAAACTGTGCAGGTATCTCTAATGACATGGCCAAAATATCTCCCTTTAGTAATATCCTGTCTAAAATTGTAAAGCTTCATCATAAATACACAATCGACGATGTCAGGTCGATCTTCTAAAGGTTAGCTAAGGATTAATTAAAGTAGGCACTGCATTTCAGCCCATTTTGGGTTACATGTATAGGTAATGAATAAATCCGGATACCCCATAACCCGAAATATAGCCATTGAATCTTACTAGTTTGTATCATGTACCTTGGACCGCCAACGAAAGAAGATGGTAGAACAGTTCTTTTACTAAACAAAAAAACATCTATATCACCTTTGTTCACTGCATCTTATAAGCCACATAATATTTCAATGCAGAAATGATCTCGGTTCTATCTAAGCCAATGAAATTGGGATTCAAGGGTGACACAGTAAGCATCCACATCATATTCCTGGAATAATCGACCATCTAAGAGGATGAGTGAATCAACATGTGGCCGTTGTTGTATTTGGAATGCATAAAACTCCCTAGGAGTTACAATTCTTGTGTGAGAAAGTTCTACATTCCTTGTAACATAGCTTATTTCTATATGGTAATTATTTTCTCCATATACAAGGAATAGAGGGAAATGCATAACACAACACTTTAGCTAGAAAAATCAATAGCATGGGGTTCAGATGATTATTTGATCATACTCAGTGTAAGTTCCATTGCCAAAGCTTATGATTCTATTGTAAGTCTCAGCTTAGTGCCATACATATATAGTTGAGCAAATCAAGGGCGATCTCCATTGTTAGGATATAATGATCCAATATAGTGATAATTCATTTCACAAGATCTAAATGTGGGTGTCCCTTCTCTGTCATGTATACTAGAATCCACATATACACTTGCGGTTGTGAAAGAAAATTTACAGTTAAATTCCTAAATATGTCTTCGAAAGCATCTGGACAATGCATTGTCATTATATTGAAACGAATGATGAATAGATTCTGGTGGTGGTAGGGAATGAAGAATAGAGACCTCACCTTTTTGGTAATTTAAAGAGAATTCAAGGTTTACGGTACGATGAGACTTATTACTCCTTTTTACATAGCATATAATGGTGCCACAATGGGAACATATGCAGTTTGGAGGACCAAGATCTTCATACTGAGATTAAGTATTAACATTACAAAAAATTTAAGGTAATATAAGAAGTATGTGAGTGCGAGCAGGTAAAAAGTATACATTGATGACCATCTTAGGTTAAATGTGGTTGATCAGAAAAAGGTTGGTCAATTTGTTCCATGGCTATAGTGTTCAAATGGCAGGAAAGTATGAGATAAGCACGTATCTTTCTATATATGGAAAGATTGAATGAAAGAAAATATATATAGGTAATAGACATATGTACCTGACATGTTAGATGGAACATTGGTCAATAAAGTAATAGACATACATTCGGATTGGGGGAGTAAAACTGTTTTACCTCTTCTATTTTTGGAAACAGCAGACAAACTTTCACCTGACTCAAAAGTTCTATGAGTGCATAGTAATGGTGAGGAATGAGATGTTGTAGGAGTGGCTTGAGAGAAATGTTGGTTGATGGCTATAGGAGGATGAGTACGGTCACACATAATGGGCATTTAGTTTGAAGTATCAGTGAAACTAGGGCATGATGGGAGATTAACCCTAAACTCAGTTGTGGTATTAAAAGGTACTGCAGTTGACGGTAACCCAAAGTCCATAAGTAGGTAATCTAGAAGATGAAGAGTAGTTTTGTGGAGTCGTTGAGTTATAATTGTGAATTCCTGTAATTGGAACTAAGTGGCAAGCGTGTCGATAAGCACATCACAGTTTTGTGTGATGAGCTCTTCGAGCATGAAAATCCATATCCTTACACAGGTTAGGCAATAAAGTATATTACGATGGGTAATAAAGTAATTGAATGACATAGCAAATCTAGCATATGCATTTATAATAGGAAATGACATCAGAAATGAAAAATTACAAAAATAACAGCATAAACAATTGGATAAATGAACATACAACAATAAATAATGTAAACATATAAATAAATGAAAAAATACAAATGTACAGTGAATGAGAAAGTTAAGGTTGCCAACTTGATGAATTGATACATTATCTCATTATTTATTAGTTGTTAGTTAATGTAGGCAGGAATAGATAAAGTAAGGAAAAAGTAGACAGAATACATTGATCTATTATGGCCATTAATCTTTCATCTCAGTGCATTTTAATAATAAAGAAAGTATATGAATGCACTGTTGACCATTAATGAAATCAAGCAATGGTTGTAGTTACATATAAATCTTTTCATAGCCAAAGTGAACTAAATAGATAAGTTAGTTACTTAGGGGACCTTAAAGCTGAGACACCTACGAACCTAAAGCCTAACCCTACATAATAACATGAAAATCGGAAACTCTAGTCAAACCTATGAAGTATAATAGCCAATGACCTAAACTCATCATTTATAATGCATTCTTCATATAGTCAAGTATCATCGATCTCATAGTAAGCCTCAAGCCAGCTATCAAGACGGGGAGCCATAAAGATGCAATGGGTGCACATCCCATAAGAACGATGACAAAGATGTGGATGGTCAGATTTATTGAACATATTGCAATTTCGAGTAAGCCACCATTCAACAACTACTAAAATTATGAAATCAGCTTCATGTCGAAGGTCTTTAATATGCTTGGCCCCAGTGTGTCATTCTCTTTCTTTAGTTGATATATGTATTCAATGATTTGTTTCATATGGATGGGGCCACGAATACTCCCAAGAATAACGGATAGGTATCTTGCAACTGGGATCCCACAGGTAGATGCTATATAGATAAAGGAAAGCTCCTCATCGAATGCTCCATACTTGAAATAACATAGAAGGCCATGTACAAGGATTGCAATTGGATGCCCAGAATCCTTCAGACTTTTGAACATAGGAGACGCGCGACTAAGGTACCAATCCCACATTACAAATGAGATGTCCAAAGAACTATGAATGGGTAGGATAGTGAAAGCCAACATGAAAAAAGTGTGAACAAAAGCTAGATTGCTAGATTCCTTCAGTCAGCCACATAAAGCCTTAGATAAAATCATAGCAAGAATCTCAAGGGGTAATTGCATCATCTTAATGTTTATATCTATACAATGAAAGATGGAATACAATGTTAACAAATAGAACAAATACTTAATCGATGGAATTGTAGAGTAACATGTAAAATATTACACCTTAAAAGAGAGTTATAGTAAAATGAAATTTACAAAGATTTTGTATGGTGGATTTGAAAATAATGAGTATTAATTTTGAAAGTTTAAATAAGAAACAAAATTTATGTAACAAATTGAGAATGTATATGTAAACAACATATTAGTAACAGAAACTGTTAGCAAAGATAAAGATGGGGAAAGAAAAAATAAGACTTTAAAAAATTGAAGGTTGTTTTTACCACATAAATAATTATGATAGAGAAAATATAAGTGAATGAAACTTTTTAGGGGGGAAGGGAAAAACAAAATAACCCAAATATAATTGAATAGGTGGGCCAATAGATAAGCAACAAATATTTGGGTGGATCTACTGCACCTAAAAGATCTGGGCCAAGCATTATAAGCCCATGTGTTTAAAAAAGTGAACCCCATAAGAAAAAAAAATTTAGTTGGTAGACTTTAAGGGAGCAAAAAAAAAAATGTGAACAAATATGGGCACATACTCCCTCCATTCCAAAATTTTTCCTTAATTTGTTTTCAGCAATTAATCTAGAATTTTTTATTTTCAACATTTTAACATATAAATAAAAAATCTTTATATATAAATGATAAATCAAGATATTTAGTTTCTAAATATTTTTTTTTATTTTTCTAACAAACAATAATATAAAAAAAATTAAGTCAAAATACAACAAAAAGTCAAATAGAGCAAAAATTTTAGGACGGAGGGAGTAGTTTTTTTTTTGTTAACAGAAAACAAATATTAATATGAATAAAAGTGAAATATAAAGAAAACTCTAGCCAAGAGCTAGAGCAGATATAGGCCCATTTTACACCAACAAACCTAATAAAACGTGTCCACCTCAAAAGCCCTCATTTCCAACCCTGAGATAATCCTACTTCAGAACCTTCAAAAAAACTATAATCCTACATTTTTAAAAAACCTTTTGAAATCCCACAAGCCCCACAAAACCTCCACTACACAACATTATTCCTTAAAACTCCATGCCAGCCTTTTTAATTCATTCCTTAAAGACAATTTCTTCTTACGATTCCTTGCCTTATCACTACTCTTTTTTCAACCTTTAACCTTGTACAGATCATCGTATAGATCAAGAGCCAATTCTTGATATCCTTGACAAGATAACTCTGCCAATTTACTGACTTTTTTAACTCATCTCCTCACTATTCTCGAGTCTAAGCTTGACGACAACTGCTTTTTTGTCATCGATTCACCAGTCCTCAATTCTTGCAGGTAACACAAGCCAGACACGAACCCAATTCCTTTTGGCCGTAATTTAGACCATAAAATTTCCCATTTGTATCAGTCTCACCTACACACGGTGTTGACTCATAATTCAAATCTCTTTTCCCTAATCCCATATCGACCTTTTCAACCAAATCTACTTGAGTTCCCAATTGAACATGGGATTCATCCTTTAATACTACATCACCACCCGAAGGTTGAATCAGTCGAGCCAATGGTGTTTCCTCTACAGCTTTAGAAGATTCAGCTTCACCTCCATCTTTAAAACTGGGCTCCAAAGGAACTCTATAACTTTCTTGAATAACCCTTCCCTCAGCATCACCAGACAAACAATTTTCACCGGAAAATGATAAATTGGGCTCACTATTCCCAAGACCATTATTTCCAAGCCCACGTAAACTCTCTTCCCAAAAAGCAGCAGAATGTGGGCCAAGAGATATACCTGTAGCCCATTTTGTGCTGTTTTCCACTCCCAGAGGAAGCCCAGACCTGGGCCCGGAAGCCTGGTAAGGCCCAGGTTGAGCCCAAACGCGTTCAACCCACATTTTTGTGGATTCTTTCACCGACCCTTTTGCTGCCGCCGACCTGTACCTCGCCGCCTGTCCGACCGCCTCTACAATTATGCTCAGCACCGATCTGCAGCACGGGCAAGCAATAGTTGAAGACGAGGAAGCACGAACAGCCGATGCCGATCTCGGAATTGAAGCTCCGGCAAGCTCTTTGTTTTCTCCGCCCGATCCGTCAGGCGTCGCAACCTCCGATCCCCAAAACCGTTTCGCAATCTTTGACGCTGCCGCGCTCAGTCGCCACCAACCACCTGCCTCCCGTCCTTCCGGAATAAAAATTGTTCTTCGACGCGATCCCGAGGTCACCGAAAACCGTAGGAACCTCCTCGCCGGATTTCTTCCCAAAGCCATTTCTACTCCTCTGTCCAGCGTTTGGCGGCGTCTCTTCCGTGGATTTTCACCTTTCTAATACCAGAAATCCCCCCAAACTCCTACCCACAAGCAGACTTCTTCGCCCTCCATAACCACAGACGATCTATAATACTTTCTGGATTCTGAGACTATCAATACAAATCCAGAATTTCTGGATTCGATTAAGAGATCAAAATGTTTCCTTTCCACTTGAAAAGAATCCCCCCACCCGATCCGGGATGATGCATCAATCGGTACGCCGCCCATCCCACCGTCACACAATATCCCGGCCGGTAACGGGCCAGAAGCCGGAACCGGCTAACACCAGAAAAAAGATGCAGAAGCTTTTGAATTTTGAATTTGAACCCTAGAGAGAAGCTGCTTTAACCTCAGTGACAACCAGAAAGCATAGTTTATTGGGCCGAAAGTGGTAACCTAATCAAAGGGGAAGGACTAAGGAGGAATTTTAGGTTTTAACAGGGACTATAAATATTCATGGTTGTCCGAAATCCTAGCAGATTTATCTTCTCTCCTCATTTGCTCGCCACTAGCCAAAGGCTGATATCTACCTTTTTTTCTGCTCTTGTCCGAACGAAGTCCACTGTCACCGTTCCTGCGGATTGTTAAGTTCTCATGGTGGTGGCACGACACTAAAGGGCAAACATTAGTAAGGAAGCAAGGGGCGATTGTTGCCGGTTGTGTTCTTCTTCTGGCGGCCAAGCCACCTCAAATGCAGGTGGGTTTCCATTTCCGGCTGTTTTTCAAAACGGGTGGGTTTCCATCTTTGATTGTTTTTTTAAAATGGGTGGGTTTCCATCTTCGATTGTTTGGTCTGTTTGTTTTGTAAAGGTTTACTCCTACGGCTTCCTGTCCCTCTAGCCTTCCGAAAGCCTTTTTCCGAACAGCTCCGGTGGGGGAAAAGGGTTTCTGAAAACATACCAGTTTATTTAAACATTTGTGTTTCTGTAAAGATCTGGGCTTGGGGAAAGATTTCCTAGTCTCAAATGATTAGGGTTTTTTAAAAGATTCGGTTTCTAGGAAGATTTGGGTTTTCTTTTTGGGTGTTCATCCGAATGGTTCTGATGATATGAGATAACGATTCCATATCCTCTTTATTTTTTGCCTCCATTCGATGTGTATGGGCGTCTTTCATCTTCTCCGACTGCGTCTGTTGAGGTAAGGATAAAAAAGTTTAATACTTTCATCTAAATACGATGTTAGATGTTTCGTTCACTAACGTCTGAATCCTCTCGCCCGAGCCCTTGTTCTTAAGCCTCGTTCCTTCGTCTACCCGGCATAAGAGGGTTCGCGTCCACTATCTGGAGGTTAGGTCATTGGAAGACCCATGTGTCGTATACGTATCAGTGCTAAAATGGTCAGAAGGCTAATGAAAGGGTCAGACATATCTCGACGGAAATGAAAGCTAAAGTAATTTTTTTTAGACATTTGTTTTCTTTTTCTTCGTTTTCACCTTCATCTTCTTACTACACCAGCCTAATGTAATTTTTTTTTTTTTTGCATGACAGAAACACTGACTGTGGATACGAGAGATATTTACAGATGAGGAAGAAGGAATATTATTGTCCTGTAATCTATTTTCTTTTTTATTTCACACTTACTATATTGAGGGAACGGATCTTATCTGTATTTCTTTTATGCTACTGTCCTGGAAACATTAATCATAGGAACTTAAATAGTAAAGTTGTAAAATTAATCTAACTCTTATCTGACTAAAACTTTACCGAACCCTATCAGCCTTGTCTTTTTTTTTTTTTACCTAATCAAATCCTATTATGTAAAAGCGGCTTTTAATAATAAAGATTTAACATGTTTGGGGAAGTGCAATCTGGGTAAGTTCTTAAAATAGATTGAATAGAAAACACATAATTGATAAATAAGAAAAACCAGGAAATGGGAAAACGTTGGTTATACTTAGGAATAACATTGAGCTTTAAAACACCTAGTCATGTCTGAATAATAATTATAAAAGCAACCAACTAAATATGGTGCTTAAAATAAAAAAGAAGGCCCCTAGTCATACATATCATTGTTGGAAGTATAAGCTTCTGAAGGATCGGCCTCAATAGAGTCTCCTTGTTCCCCTCCAGCCTCCTCTTCCTATACTCTAGCCGCCCCTTCCTCCATTCCATGCATTTGTAGCTCTACCTTAAGCATGGCTACCTCTTCCTCTAGCTCATGAATCCTCTCAACGTAGAAATTACTGATAGTGGCATGGCTAAACTGAGCCAACTCTATTTGGCACCTCCACCCTTTGTTTTGAAATTGAGTATCTGTGAGGCTTTCCCTCAGCTCCAAATTAGCATCAAAGTTAATATCATGGACGCAAAAATTGTAAAAAATTTTCAGCCTATGAATTTCGTTTTCAACTGCGGAGTCCATTGCAAACCCTAGGTCCTTAGAAGGCACTCCTTTGATCTTCACCAAATATTTCTCCTTAGATTTAGTCTTGTCAAGATCTATCTAAATAGTAAACCTAAATTTTGCTCCTTCTAGCTCATTTGTGTAAACAAGCATTTTGTTTGAAGCTTTGAACAAAAAAGGTCAAGGATTTTGTTAAAGGGAGTTGGCAAAACTTCAATGATGTCTATTGTGACTAAAAAGAATAATTTAAAAATATAGGTTAAAAGTGAAAGGAAAATTTTGTTTGTTTTTAAAACAAGATTTAAGCGGGAACAAAAAATGGATCAGATTGCATTTCCCCTATACGACATATTTGGATTATGTTTCAAACTATGTTAATACTCCTAACAAACACATCTTATTTTTATTTAGAAGGGAAGCATAACTATTTGGAGTATGTCTAGAACAATGCACCACAAATTTGTATTTATAAACTGCAAGGTAAAATTCAGCTTCAAAGTAGAACCTGGTTTTGCTACTTGTTAAAAGTTGCTCCATTTTGTTGGTCCTTGAATACACTGTTGCATAATAAAGAACAAAATAAGTTAATTTAGGACACAAACACACTGCTGCACATGAGATCATAAAAAAGATATAATATAACCTGGTGTTCTCTGGTCGTAAAGATTGATCCTTATTCAACTACTCCAATTATCTACATGAAAATCAAATGAGCATTAGTTGGTTAACCCTTCAGAAAAATAAATAATAGATGCTGACTTTTTCCACCTTTATAGATGTAGTTAACGGAAGAAAGAAAAATGGGAGAACAAACTGCTACTTTCTCTTTCACAAAGCAGAAAATTGGCTAGACAATGTGGGATGAAGAAATGTTCCAGTTGCTGAACGCAATCTTGAGCAGAGATTAACAATGGTGATGGAGAGAGTGGATTTCCACTAGGGTTCAGAGTATTTTGACGGAGAACAGTGGCAGCATAAAGTAATAGGATGATTTTGCTAGGGAAATGTAAAGTGAAATGTAAAAAGTGAGTGTAAATGTGGAGTATTTATAGTATCTTGTACTAACTGAAATAGATAATGGGACTTGAAAGGATAGTGGGAAGTGGGGATTTAAACAGGGAAAAAAATTGCTGTAGGTACAAGATGTGGTCAGTAACGTGGGTCGCAACTATAATTGGGTAACTGCACGTAACTATTAAAGAGTGAACAACATAGGTCAGACTGTTTTGCTTGAAGTGGGTATCTGAATGAAATAAAAGAAGTGGAAAACTAGTCCACGACCTAATTACTAATGGCAAACCTGTAAATACTGAATAGAAATTAGTTAGGTCAACCATGAAACAAATAGATGCTTGTGACACGTGTTCTTCTGTAGGGGCATTTATGGAAATTGTCACATGTCTGTCCATTATGCACTGCTATTTACATGTGTTAGGTAGTAATAATTTCATAATTTTTCAGTAATTATGAAAAGACGATTTTGGCCAAAGCACCTGCTTTCATATATATTAATAGATTTAACCAAATAAATCCCTGGGCTTTTGGATGTATATCATACAGAATTGAGAAGGCAAGCTATAACATTGAGGCAGACAATACACACATTTATCCATTGAATTGAGTAAGGATTTCATATTAATATTTTTTGTGAGAATAATGTTAAGTCTACAAACACATATAAATGTATTTGTATAAAGATAACTAATTTTATCATCATCCCATTGACGGATTCTTTTCAAAAAATAATAAAATTTATAAATATATTAAAAAATTAATGTTGGACAAGATAATTAGATAAATGCAAAAATAATAAGGACATTGTAAAAATAATTCTCATGATTTTTTAAAACAATATAAGGAAAGAAAGGAAGATCAATTGATTATATGTTTTTTATTATAATTATTGTTTGTAGTATATCTATATAAAAAATCCATCAAACCATTTTTTTCAAACATAACTAATATTTTATGAATTTGTTTCTTACCAAACCTAGAAAATTTTAATGATAAATAAAGTATATGATGTTATAATTGCAATTTTATTTGTATTTAGTTCACATTATGCAATCAATGTTTTCTAGTATTTCTTTATCTGTCAGTACAAATTGAATGGTTTTTGGTATTTTCACATACCACATATGTATGGTAAGAACAAAAATATAATATTATCTATGAATCCTCAATACATGTATATATATATGTATATATATTTAATGAACAAAGAAAAGAAAATATCATACTACAAAAATTATCCTAATATTCCATGAATGGTAAAATGAACCTAATAGTGAAACTGCATTTATTATCCTATTATTCCATGAGAGGCAACATAGATAATTTAATTTATATTTGCAAATCCCCATACGTATGCATATACATAATAAGCAACAAAATTTTATAGCTCTAGTATAAAAATTTTACTCTTATCCAACCAATTTATCTTTTTTTAAATAGTATAAAAGCCACCAATCATCATATCCTTTCATGTAAAGAGATCTAAACATTTTTCTTTCCTCTTACAACACTTCTTCATTGATAATTTTCTTTCAAGATTTTTTTCCTCCCAAAGAGAATGCCCCAAAATGCTCTTACTCCAAAAAAACATTCAAAGAGATAATAAAGTTACATTTCTCCAAACACCTATACTTTCTCATTTTTAACCATAAAAAATTGACTATACTCTCTCATTTTTAACCACAAAAAATTGACTATTACAATTGCTCTTAATTTCCAAATCTTTTACAATAATTAATTATCAAGATAAACTTTACAAATCAAATAAACATAAATTGTTAAAAGATTAAGAAAACACTAGCCCCAAGCATATCATGGACATGTTTAACTAGTTCATTTAATGATTCTCTTTATTATATAAATTGTTAATGTATCCTTTCATTTATAGCATTTACATGCTTTTTTGTCTTGTAATTTGAGGCAATGGATTTTTTTTTGAAGTTTAACCCATTTGATTTTTTCCTTGTGTCATTAAAGTTGGGTACAGTGAAAGATAACAAGCTACAAATAAAATAAATAAAACTAATCTTATAACTTTATACGGCTTTTTGCTTTGATAAAACCAATCAGAAATCCACAAATGTCATATATGTGCTTTCTCAATTTCTTTTTTAACAACTAGTAGCATAGACTTTCAAATATGGCATCAATGTATACAATTTAAAATTTATGAGAATAAATGCTTCCCTCCTTTATTTTTTTTATATTTAGAATTACCATACAAGTTTACAGAAAGAAATATACTATTAAAGTAATTAGGAAAAGGGACATGCTAGCTTTTCTGAGACCAGAATAGCAACCAGACCACCTTTGGTAAAGCATGTTGTAGAAAGTGGGGAAGCCAGAATTCCTCCGCTTCCTTGGCTTGAGGAATGAGCTTGCTTGACTTTTCCACATGAAGCCTTTTGCTTCTTCGCACAAGTCGGATCTTGAGCTCATCCCTATCCTTTTTTAGAACAACGAAGGTAGGAGGAGGAGTTGAGGGAACCATTAGAGCCGACGGAGGTGGATGAGAATGGACAACTTATAGCAACATTGGCTGCTAGGGCAACCCCAAGACCTTCTTAGTAAGGCCAACGAAACATGAGCTATGGCTAGGGGCACAGATTGCACCTGTTGCGTGTCGACAAAGCCTAATCTAAGCCCCCATCTCTTATTAAGGTAGGAAGTGGCACAACCCATACCTACACAAGAAGATGAATAAGATGATTAGTAAGATCAAAAGAATGAATCCGTAACAAACCAGCATCATCTATCTAATTTAAGGGTTCTTTACCCTCTATAAGATATACGGGCTAACCCCAATGAGCCTCAACATGGTCTTGTGCAATAGTTGGTAGGGGAAGGGGAAGAAATTGTCAAAATGCTCATTTGTGGAGATTTTTTCTAGCCACGTCAAAGACCATGGTGGTGCTCAAATAATTGTTTTAGAAGAAGGTGTATAGGAAAATGATGCCCTGCCTGTAGCTAGCTAGCCTAATTGTCTCCCTGACTTTAACTAGCCAATACTATCACTGTATGGTATCCTCATCATCTATGACGAGAGAACGCTAGCTTAATCAGTAATTTCTAACAACCATAACCCTGGTGGCTGTGGTCCCTCACTCATGGATTGTATTAGAAACCTTCCCCTTTCTAGATTTATGATCCATTTGATGAGAAAAATGAGGAAAACCACCATTAATACATAAAGGGGAAAGCCACCAGTCACCTATATGATGAGGACAAAGGAAGAATAAATGAAAAGAAAAGCTACATAAGAAGGATAATTGGCAGTATCTAAGAATTAAGAAGTGTTGATGAAAAGGTAGGATGATGATTGAAGCAACAAAAGACCATGAATGGCAGCGGAAACAGCAATGTATAGAAAGAAGGCATCAGAGAAGTGAATGAGAGGTTTCAGAAGCAAGGGCAGAAATGAGGAAAGATTTGGTAGGAACAAGGCATATATAGTCTAGCAGGGACTCTTTAGCTTCCTTGGCCCGTTAGTGCTAGCTCACACCCATCCACTATCATCATTTGATGCTCCAAGTGATGTTAATGTTGTGCCTAAAATCCAATCATGAGAGAATTTTATTTTGCATATTGAGTGATGATATTTTATTGAGGAATTAATCCAGTAATTGTGTTTGTTGTTTTATTTCTGAGTGACATAATTAAACATAATTATAACCCTAGAATAATAATATTCTTAAATGTCCCTAGTCTAATATTATTGTGGAGTGGGTTGTAATAATACATAAAGACTAGCATATGTGTAGACTAGTGTGACATATGTAGTCTACATATATGTATAAGTTGGAGAACATGTGTACTGGACCGATCCACCATGAGAATGCTACATGGATTGTTATAAGAGTGACATAAGTAATTTTCATAGTGATCATGCTATATGTAGTCCTTTGACCTAAGGTCATCAAGATTCCCTACATGTGAGTCACAAACTTTGATACTTCCCTCTGTTGCTCGTAACTAAATGAACATGAAGATGGTCATTGGGTATGTCACATATCATGCGGAGGGTTTTGTATGATCAATATTGGATTTATCCCTCCTATATAATGGGAGTGATATTTTTAGGCCCCTTGATTGAGTAAGACAGAGGAAATGCATGGTTACGCTTGGATGAGTTGATATGAGATATCAATGTTATCAGTTTTAGTCAAATCTACTTGGTAATAAAAAAACCTTAGATTAGGATGTACAAGAGTGACACATTCTATGTTTTATACTCTGTCTTGATATCTTAGACAAAAGGACAAAGACATATATGAATAATAATCATAAAGGGTTAGCCGAATCACTGACTATCTTGTCACTTGGGTAACAATGATGTGTTGCTAAATACCGTTCATTGTTTATAATCATAAATTTGATTTATGATCATTGTCAATGTGATAGGAGCTTGTTGGGTCGCACACTTAGAGCCAATTGGATTATTTGAGTGCATAGGCCAAATTTGTTTGGTTTTGGTTTTAAGATAATTTCGGATTAATAATTAGCCCAAAGATCGAGCTATTATAAAGCCTGAAATTAGGCTTAATTCGTTTTGGGTTTTGAAACCTATTAGGCTTGGGAGTTAAGCATCATTATATATACATCATATAGTGAGAATTTTTGTAGCCTCAGCCCTAGCCTCTTAAAGGACGAAATCAAAAGGGTTCTGAAAAATTCCAGTCGCACTCTCATCGTCCCTTTTCTTGGATGACACAAATTAGCACTGCAGGCGCAAGAAGAACGTACTTGCCAAAATGTGGTGGAGGTGTGGTGATCCGAGTGGTTCATATGGATACCATTGAGAGCTTGAACATGTTAACTATTTAAGTTTATGATTCAACTTAATAGTTGGTTGAAAGATCTCAACTGACTAGGTATAAAAATTTTTAACACTCAATTTATTCCGTTTTACTTGGATACTTAAGTGTTTTGGTTAGTTTTCTTTGCGTTTATTTAACTCCCAAAACCCTACAAGTGAGACATCCTTGGAGTGACATGTGGCCCTCAACTGTCGGTTCACACATATGTTCCAAAAATGTGTTTGTCACATTTAATGAAGGTGACGATGAGTGGTTTCATATCCTGGAGTCATTACATCAATAAATAGGGGACAAATGGCATCATCCACCTTTAAAGGCATCATTTTGACATCCTTAGGCCCTAGAAAATGTAGGGACCTATGTTCTACTTTTTTTAAGGAGGGGGACATGTTGATACTGTAACAGGCCTGATCCAATATAATTTGACAATTTGGGCTAGTTGAAGAAATAGAACTAGCCAACTAGCCAAAGTGTGATTCTTACAATTAAGGGGAATTCTCACATAAATGACATTTCTAAAGGTCCACAACAAGAGACATCCAACAAGTATGAAAATGGGATCCTTATGGCTTACAAAGGTATATTTTTCTTTCTACTAAAACCCTCGTTACTTCCACTCTAATGAAAGTACTAACTTGACCATAGGAAGTTTCCTATTGAGTGTCTTTGGGGCCCTAATGGTTGTCTACGCTTGGAGGATGACTACCAAGACCTGGTTCAACCATCTTCGTTAGTAATTTGACTATCAATTGTGTAACTAATAGAAGTTAAAACCCTAGACCTTTTATGGGAGTTGAAACCTTAGACCTTTTATGAACCAGTTGGTTAGGGAAATTTCATAAAAACTTACTACTATGATGTCTTTTGAAGGTCTCAATTAGGGGTGAAAATGGGCTGGGTCGAGCTCGAGCCCACTGAGCTCGAGCTTGGCTCCTTTGTCGTTCGATGCTACCTAGGCTCGAACTCGAATTGCTCGAGCCTAATTGTTTTAGGCTCGAGCTTGGCCTGAAAGCTTGTTGGGTTTGAATGGCGTAGATAAAAATTCAGTGTCATACTTATAGCTTAGATAAAAGATATCGACTAAATTTGTAATTTTCTATAGAGTTAACTAGATAAGAGAAAATAAGAAAATCTATCCTAGACTTTTTGATCCTTTGCCAGTTTACCCTGATTTTGTAAACATTATAAATGAGCCATCATTTTCCTCCAAACTTCAATTGAGGATCCATTGCAGCCTCTGCCGACTGGTGCATCGATTTCTAGGCTTAGGAAGATGTCCACAGCTTCATCCCTTAATCCCAGACCCATTCCAACTATAGTAGCTTGTAGTCGATGTTTTAATTCTACAAAGTTGGTGAGAATCATAAGACATGCAAGCTTGGGCTTCCAAATAAAGTCACCGAACTGGATTTCCTGGTTGGACATGGTTTAGTTGCGGCGTCGATTTTTGTCTCCAGCATCTGATGCACAGGTTGGATTGCATGTGGGCCTATCGTGGCAGCAAATCCGGCGGTTGTCATCAACCCTTGGCTTTTAGGTTTTCATCATCCTCATGGCTTCACTCTATAGTGGGTGGCGCCATTAATCAAGCAAGATTAGGTTGACTAGGTGGGTGGCGGTGATGCGGCGTTAGTTGGGCAAGGTGAGGCCGTAAGGTAAGGGGGGAAGGGGGCTTCGTATAAGTGCAAAGGAATTAGGGCTGTGATGGAAAAGATTAAAGATGAGGCCTGTTAGGCCCCCGAGCTTTAGGGTCGAGCTTCTTCAAGCTCGAGCTCGGGCTCGAATATTGCTCGAGCCCAATTTTTGGCACAAGCTTGAGCTCGAGCTTGAATAAGCCTAGCTCAAAATGCCTCAACTTGAACTTAAACTTGAGCTACCCGAAAAAAGCGTGACCCTTTTTCACCCCTAGTCTCAATCTATCCTGCAACTTGCTTGTGGGTTCCATCCCTCAAGGTAATCATTCTAGCACATTGGCAACGATTCCTATATTGGAAATCTGGGTTTTGTTTTTTTGTTCTCATTGTCCAAAAAGTGCAACAATAATGAGGCTCTTACAGCATGTCAATAGAAGGATTATAAGTTTCCTGATGCCTTTAGATGGGAAGTTAGTTTTCATGGGTTACAAGTGGCTTTTCTATCACTATTATTGCAACTAAAGTGAAATTTTTAATAAGGAAGCCTCAATGGCTTACTAGTAGGGGTGAACATTCGGTTGGTCTGGTTTGGAATTGATTTGAACACTATGATCCAATCAATTTTTTGTTTTACAAAATGAACGCAAATTGTCTGAATTACATTTCAAAATTGATCCAAACCGTTAGCATATTTTTGTTTATTCAATTCAGTCTATTTCATTTTTTTTAAAGACCTAGGCATATAGTATAAATGAAAACATTAGATAAATATTAAAAATTTTGCTTTTCATAACCAAAATTAGAAAAAAGATTAACAACATATGCTCCAAAGTTGGTAGGAAATATAATTTCAAAAAATTAATAGCAAATAGCTCTATATATTTAGGATCAATATGGATAATGGTCAAATATTTATTACTATTTAGGCTATTAAAGTTATTCAGTTTCAAATGTGTAATAATAACCAATTTGATAATCGAACATAAAATTTAATTTTGGTTTGAACCAACTGAACTAAAAAAATAACTAAACCATTTTATCCAAGTGTTATTAGTCGTTTTGGTTTATCCGAATACTGCTCACCCTTACTCGTTAGGATAATTGCTACAGAATGCAAAAGAATTTTGGGGAGAAAAAACTGAAGACCTGAAGGATGAAGACATTAACTTTCATCTAATGAGCATACTATTAGTAATTAATCCAACTCTTTTATATGCTTTTTTCAATGAAAGTATTTACCTGCATGTCTCATATTCCTTTTTTTTTTTTTTTATTTAAGGTCATTCTCATTTACTATAGCACGTACAGTATTTACTGTGGGAATATACCACTGAAGAATGGGGAATGCTTGAGGCAACTATAGGCCTTGCATATTTTTTAGTCTATATGATACTGTAAAGTGAATAACTAGTATCCAAGCCTACCATGTAAAAGAGATAGACTAAGAAAATAAACATAAAAGCAAACTAACACACAAGCCAATCTATAATATATTGGACTAACATACCAACACATGTTTGGACTAACAAACCATCTAAGTACAAAACATGATGATAACTCCAACAGAAAAAAAAATAAAAATAAAAAAAGCATCAACACATGGTCCATTACTTAGAAATACCTCACCATCTTTGCTTTACTTCTTTTCACACTCTACTCGATCCACTAACATGGAAACAGATCATTGGGGTCAGTTTATCATAGAGAGTCAGATGAACTATACAATGCTTTTACTAACGGTGATAAAAGAGTTTTGTGAAGAAGAGGAGAGAAAGAACAGACAGTGAAAAAAAAATGAGAGTGGTTTATCGGGTGGAATAATAACAATAAATCAACCGACTAAGCTTGAATTAGAATTAAAAGTTAGAGGCACAAAGAAGATAGGCAAAAGTCAATGTAGAGAAGAAAGTGAGAAAGCAACTACTAATAGGATTTTCAAAGGATTCATCTCATACTCTTTTCTTATTATTATTTTATATAGGATGAAGTATATTACATAAACTTGTAGTATAAATTAATTTAAATAGTTCATTAATATTATAGATGTTTTGTCACTAATATTAATGTATACTTGGGGTTGAGATGCAATATAATAATTATGATGATAATGATCATTGCTATTTTCATGAGAACTTCTGTTATAAGCATATTATCTTACCATGAAGTTTTTGTAAACTCTCTTGTAAATCTTTAAATCTAGCGATAAAGCTTTATATACAAGGTAGTTAGAAGTTTAAACAATATTACAAGTTCTAACTTCTAAACCTTGGTATATAGTTGGCAGGATTCATCATAAAAAAGATCCTAATCTAATTAGTGGATCAAAGAGAGAAAACTTTGCAAAACTTATACACTCAGAGTTCTACTGTAAATTTGCACTTGCATGTGATGAATAAGTCTTATATATGTGCTTCATATAAAAAGCCAATAATTTATATACTAGTCATAGATTTATAACATGTTTATGGGATTAAGAAAAAAAATTAGATACATCATACACCTAGAACTCTACATCCTTTTGACGGACTCAAGAAAATAAAGTAAAGAACTTTCATTAAATAGTGGCAGATAATATTATTTCTTTCAGTAAGAACTATTATTTCATTCATATAAATTTTATGTTCAAAATGTTGTTCATTTCAAAGAAATATTTTCATAAATAATATTGTTATATTCAATAAGAAATGTTATTCCATTCAAACTAACTTATTGTTTTGTAAAATAATGTTTATTTTATAAGATGTGTTATTCAAAATGCAGTAATAGTCATATAAAAAATTTTATTTATTTCATAACATATATTGTTCAAGACATGATGACATTTTCTTAAATAAGATAAAACTAAGAGAATAGCGTGTTGTACTTGGTGCATCACATAACTACTCTATAGAGGTACATCTGTATGTATTATATGGACCCCCTTTATCTAGAAAGATATTAACAAAGGATACATAATTTAGTAATTTGACCCCCTTTAATTTTTTTAGTGGACCCCACTAATTTCCACAATATCTATTAGAATAAAAAAATGTGCTCCTTTTACCTTAATTAAAATAAGAAATGAGTCATTCTCTTCTCTCAACTTATAATTAGAATGTCAAAAGTATTATACTGACCCTTGAACTTTCATACATTTTACCACCTAGGATTCTATTTTTTTTTTTGGTACTCTTTATTCTCTTCAAAAATATGAAAAAAAAATTAATGAGTTTTAGTTACACAAAAGATAAAGCCAATAAGCCAAGTGAAAAAAATATATAAATTAGGGGCTAAAATTAAACTTTTGTCTTTTATATTCAACATAACATGAATATTTCATATTTCATTGAAGTAAATCAACCAAGTGAAAGAAAAAATAAAAGCTAAATCAGAACATTTTCATATTTTCCTTTATAATTTTATTTTCAAATTTTATATTCTATATAATTTATAAGCTTCATTGTAAGTTCATACACACAAACACACACATAGTTGTAAGTGCACACTTGCGTTGCACATGCATCATAATTCTAATTATCTCAATCAAAATAAATACTAGCAATTTTACTTTTTTAGTTTAGATATATTTCTTATTATTTTTTATTTTTCTATTTTTTACATAGTATTTTATAATAATATTTCACCATAATTATTCTCATATGCACCATGCATTGTAATAGCTTACTCATTTTGATATGATTTCTATTTGTTATAAATAATAATAATAATAATAATAACAACAACAACAACAACAACAACACAACGTGGAATATGTTAAAGGTAATACTCGTTGTAAAAAAATGATATAATTTTTTTTATTTGAAATGATAGAGTACTTACAAAAAAATTTTCTCATACATTTAATATTTGTTCAAATATGTAAAAAAAAAAATTTCTCGGTGTAAAATTTAAAATTAATATATAGTATGCAATCTATTAAGAAAATATCGTAACTTATTGGACTAAATGATATTATGTAGTTAGTAAATTTTATCTTAATTTTATATTTTAGATTAAAAAACTAATGATTAAATAAAAAATCTTATATTAGTTGACTCAAACAATTAAATGGATTTACCAATAATGTATTAGCCTCATTTTGACTTTTAAAGAGACATAAGCAAAGTTTTTAATAAATATTTTGAGGTTCTACTAAAATAGAAAGAAAAAGACATGCTAATTACATAGATGGAACATTTAATAAGAAACCTAAACAAAAATAAATTTCTTTCAATAATTATGACACAAACTTGAACAATGATACCAAAGTATAGACTTGATAAGTAAATCTTATATTTTTTCAAACAGACGTAACTATAAGTAACTATATATTACCTAAAAAGCTTAATTATCTAACTCTTTACTTTTAATAAAAAAATACACTCACTTTTAAGGTTTCAGATCTACATTTGTCCTTTATTTTATAGCTGAGTTAATGTGAGTTTTCTGAAGATCGATGTTAAGTCTTGCTTAGGTTTTTTATTTTTATTTTTTATAATTAATACATGCCCATTGATTTAGGAAATTATACGCACATTATTGAGATTTGAAAATCTAGTCAACCATACTAAAATATGGCTCCTTAAAATAGAATGAATTCTAATTGGCACCTAAAAGGAAAACTAATAAATTATAATTTAATGTTTAGCCACTTTATATCTTTGCACTTTATATATATATATATATAAATAATTTTTAAGGTTTACTACCAACAATATGTAGAAAGGCACGTGTCTCAGGCATTTCACATACGTTTGTTGTTTTATTAAAAAAAAAATGTATATATCAAAACGATTAATAAAAGTATATAACTGCTAACACAGTACATATCATTTACAATATTTCTAGATTTTCTTTCGAGATTAACTCAACCCATTTTCCAGGCATGCAAGAAAAACTTACGCAACACATTTTCCGGGCATGTGGGCCACTCACCAAATTGGTGCAATAAAGTAACGACACTATGTAAAATCTCTACTTATTTTTCTGCCAAATCTAACGGTAGGACTTGACTTTGACTTTGAGGACAAATACAAAACAGCAACTGATAAAACAGGATCTAAAGTGAAGTCCCTCAAAATTCCAAGCCGTGGCATTTGGGGTTGAAAATACATGTCAGTTTGAACACTTACCAGAACAAACATGCTTCCACTTTCATTCCCTCTTGTTCTATGGCAGCTTCAATTATTCCCAGTACTTCCCTCACAAATGAACCATCTATGCTGTTGACACCCAATTTCGTCCGACCGTTAAAAATTAATTAAAAAAAACTTAAATTAAAAAAATTAATTAAAAAATTATTATTATTATTATTATTATTATTATTATTATTACTGAAAAACTTTAATTAAGTTAAAATACATTTTGTTTTATGAGGATTTAATTAAAAATGATATATGTGTATAAATGTATGTATGTAATAAAAAGAAAACTCCATAAAAAATGACAAAATTGAATGTTAACAATTTCTTTACAGGTCTGATAGCTTTTGTGGATTATGCTATGCAGAAGAATTTCATATCAAGAGTGGCACGATGAATCATAATATCCGCAACAACTGCTGAAGAATTGCTAGATAAAATGCAAGCTTTTGTTCCTGAACCAGATCCAGCAATGATTCAGATAGACTAGACACGACAATCTTTCCCGACCAGTTTGATCCCATAATTGTCCTCTACTCACCCTGTTGAAGTATTGTGGAAGAAGAAGCGATCCGATCCGTTTTTCTTGTCCTTTAGTTTTATTATCAGTATTTTCTTTCGTATTTCAATTTTTCTTTTCAGGGAATTTCGTTATCTTATAAGATAGTTTCGTTCATGCTGATATTAAAACCATAGGACAATGCCTTTAGGTTGGAATGGCTGAGTAAAGAGTAATTTTTATTGCTCTTGAGACGCATCCTATTAGATCTACTAGGCATGACATTTTGGGGTAGTTAAGCTTCAACCTTATTTGGATGACATATCTCACAAGGGAATCTATATTTACTGAAGAAAATATTAGATGAACCTTGGATATTGATTCCAAACATCCGTTCCCTTTACATAATTTGTCAGTGTTATTGTCATCATCAAGATTCACTCATCTTATCGAAGTCTAATTTTTTGCACTCGCCTATTATGAAGATCCACACTTTCGAAGAAAATTATTCCAATTTCAATTGCTTTCATATAAATTTCGCTAGAGATTCTAAGGAGAGTTCCTTAAGCCTCATTCAATCAAATTTTCAACGATAGGAAAGTTCCTATCGTCGAGGTTCTAAGGAGAGTTCCTTAAGCCTCATTCAATTAAATTTCCAACGATAGGAAAGTTCCTATCGTCGAGGTTCTAAGAAGAGTTCCTTAAGCCTCATTCAATCAAATTTTCAATTATAGGAAAGTTCCTATCGTCGAGGTTCTAAGGAAAGTTCCTTAAACCTCATTCAATCAAATTTTCAACGATAGGAAAGTTCCTATCATCGAGGTTCTAAAGAGAGTTCCTTAAGCCTCATTCAATCAAATTTCCAACGATAGGAAAGTTCCTATCATCGAGGTTCTAAGGAGAGTTCCTTAAGCCTCATTCAATTAAATTTCCAACGATAGGAAAGTTCCTATCGTCGAGGTTCTAAGGAAAGTTCCTTAAGCCTCATTCAATTAAATTTCCAACGATAGGAAAGTTCCTATCGTCGAGGTTCTAAGGAGAGTTCCTTAAGCCTCATTCAATCAAATTTTCAACGATAGGAAAGTTCCTATCGTCGAGGTTCAAGGAGAGTTCCTTAAGCCTCATTCAATCAAATTTTCAACGATAGGAAAGTTCCTATCGTCGAGGTTCAAGGAGAGTTCCTTAACCTCATTCAATCAATTTTACTTTCAACGATAGGAAAGTTCCTATCGTCGAGGTTCAAGGAGAGTTCCTTAACCTCATTCAATCAATTTTACTTTCAACGATAGGAGAGTTCCTATCGTCGAGGTTCAAGGAGAGTTCCTTAACCTCATTCAATCAATTTTACTTTCAACGATAGGAAAGTTCCTATCGTAGAGGTTCTAAGGAGAGTTCCTTAACCTCATTCAATCAATTTTACTTTCAACGATAGGAAAGTTCCTATCGTCGAGGTTCAAGGAGAGTTCCTTAACCTCATTCAATCAATTTTACTTTCAACGATAGGAAAGTTCCTATCGTCGAGGTTCAAGGAGAGTTCCTTAACCTCAAACCATCAATCAATCAATTTTTCTTTCAACGATAGGAAAGTTCCTATCGTCGAGGTTCTAAGGAGAGTTCCTTAACCTCAATCAATTATCAATTTTTCTTCAACGATAGGAGAGTTCCTATCGCCGAGGTTCTAAGGAGAGTTCCTTAACCTCAATCAATTTTTCTATCAACGATTCTTATCGCCGAGGTTCTAAGGATTAACCTTCAATCTCTTCAACGATAGGAGAGTTCCTATCGTCGAGGTTCTAAGGAGAGTTCCTTAACCTCAATCAATCAATTTTTCTTTCAACGATAGGAGAGTTCCTATCGTCGAGGTTCTAAGGAGAGTTCCTTAACCTCAACCAACCAATCAATTATCAAATTTTCCCTTCAATGATAGGAGAGTTCCTATCGCAGAGGCTCTAAAGAAGATTCCATAACCTCATAATTTAGGCGGCGAGAAGGTTCTCAATGCCTAGCTAAGCCGGACGAAATTTGGTAACGACTTTGCATACATCATGTCCCATGAAGCATGCAAAGGGGGGCAGCTGTTGACACCCAATTTCGTCCGGCCATTAAAAAATTTTTAAAAAAAATAAATTAAAAATAAATTAAAAAATTATTATTATTATTATTATTATTATTATTATTATTATTATTATTACTAAATTTTTTTAATTAGTTTAAAATACATTTTTTTTTGTGAAGATTTGATTTAAAATGATATAAAATGTATATGTGTATGTTTGAAAGAAAAAAGAAAACTCCATAAAAAATGACAAAATTAAAAAGTTTGAGGTAAAAATGACAAAATTGAGAAGTTTTGAGAAAAATTGACAAATTCTGAAAGTTCCAGGAGCATTTGGTAATTTTTTGCGTCAATTTTGGGCCAGACTAACGTTTATGGCCCAAATTAACAGAAAACGACAAAATTGTCAAAATCAGAAGCTTCTGAAGCTTATCCAGAATCAAAGTAACGTAAAGGACTGAAACTGTCATTTTACCAAAATAAGAGATAAGTTCGAATTTAATTAATTTTTAATTTTGAACAGTAAAGAACCCCTTACCCTATAAATAGTGGTCCAAATATGTGTATTAAAGGAGATAAAAATGAGAAAAAAAAACTTAGAGCTCCGTTTTGAAAAAAGGCAAAAATTATAGCCTAGGTCCCTGGCCCTCTTCTCGTCCTCTCCAGAAAACCTAAACCTTCTCTGACTGTTTTTTTTTTTTCCTCCCCGGCGCGCGCGCGTCTGCTCCAGAATTCAAAATTCATTTTCAAAAGGTACAACCTCATTTTTATCCTTCATCTTCTCATATTTATCCATTTTGGTCACTAACCTTTTTTTTAAATCTGTGCAGAACTAACAATAATCTTTAATTGTTTGTTTATTATTATTATTGTTATTAATATTATAAGTACTAATCTTTTAATTTTTGCACAACTAACTCAACTAACATTACTAACTTTTATTTTTTATTGTTATTAACTTACTAACTTACTAACTTTACTAACTTTTATTTTTATTGTTATTAACTTACTAACTTACTAACTTACTAACTTTTATTATTATTGTTGTTATTATTGTTAATAATTAACTCAACTAACTTTACTAACTTTTATTATTTTTTATTGTTATTAACAACTAACTTTATTAACTTTGCTAACTTTTATTATTGTTGTTATTATTATTGTGTTATTAAAGTGGATGGCCAAAAAGCCCCACTTTATTATTATTAATTTTTTTTTATGATTGAAAAAATAAAAAGGGAATTTTACTGTGAATAATTTTTAAAGGCTAACAAAAATCATTAATATAAAAAAAACCAACTATCTTTTAGGCTAATAAAAATCATTTTTAAAAGCCAATTATCTTTTATTATTTTGGAATACATGTTTTTATTATTTAACTTTTTAAATCATTTTTTTAAAAATTAATTAAACAAATATAATTAAATAATGCTAAAATAAATAAATAAATTCAAATCATATCTTTCAAATATATCTTTAAAATTTAAAAATTCAAGAAAAATAATAATAAAATTATAATTAAAATTAATTAATTAAATAATTAAAAAAATAAAATTAAAAATTAAACTCCATGTCCAAATGATCCGCCAGGATCCATGGCTTGGAAAATATTTTAAAGAATATAAAGTATTTTTATAAAGTATATAAATAATTTTTCCTTTATTATTAAAAAATAAAAACTTTGGACTAATATTTTTACTTATCTCTTTATCCAGCAATATATTACTTATTTATTTTAAAATAATAAAATATAACTTTTTAGTTTCTTTATTAATAAAAAGAATAAAAGAGTAAAAAAAAATTTTTGGGCTAATATTTTACTTTTTTTTACTTATTTCTTTTAAAATAATAAAAATATATAACTTTTTGTTTCCTTTATTCAAAAATAAAATTTTATCCAAATGATTTCAAATAAAGGTAATAAAAAAAAAATAAAAAAGAACTAATTTTTTTTTAAAAATATTTAGACTTATTAATTAGATGGATTTTTTTTAGACTTATAAATTAAATAATTACTTTTGGTTAATCTTTTATTCAAAAAAATTAAATAAATATCAAGACTCTCTTTTTGTTTAAAATATACATATAAATTTTTGGTTTCTTATAAATTAAATAATTACTTTTCGGTTAATCTTTTTAAAAAAAATTAAATAAATATCAAGACTTTTCTTTTTGTTTTAAAATATACATATAAATTTTTAGTTTTTTCTTTATTAAATAATCACTCACTTTTGGTTTAATCTTTTATCAAAAATAAAACAATAAATATCAAGACTTTTCTTTTATTTTTGAAATATACACATAAACTTTTGATTTCATTGTTAAATAATTACTTTTTGCATTCACCTTTTTATCAAATAAAGATATTAGACTTTTCTTTATTACATATAAATTTTTTTGGTTTCTTTATTAAATGAATAAAATCTTGATTAAATAATCACTTTTTTAGTTCATCTTTTATTAATAAAAAAAAAATAAATTAAAAATAAAATATTAATTTTTCTTTTATTTTTTATACATATAAATCCTTAGTTTTTATTGAATAAATAAGATCTTGATCTAAATAATTTCTTTTTTGGTTATTTCTTTTATCAAATAAATAGAATAAACATAAAATAAATGTCAAGATTTTTTTAACTCTTTAATTTCTTTATTAAATAAAGAATTTTGATATTAGATATTTGAAAAAAAAATTAATTTTTGGATCCTTTTATAAATTGAGTAATTACTAAAAAAAATAAATAATAAATATATTTCATTTAAACAAGAAAAAAAAAAAAAACTAAAAGCTAAAAGAAAATAAATAAAAAAGAAAAGAAAAGAAAAAGAAAAGAAAAGTAAAAAAAAAAAAAAAGAAAATAAATAAAAAATAAAAAAGGAAAATAAAGAAAATGAAAGAAAATAAAGAAAATAAATGACAGTAAAAGAAAATTAAATGAAAAAGAATAAAAGAAAACACTGCCCTGCAAAGAAAGGAAAACTAAAAAAAAGAAAGCTCTTTAAAGATCCCTTAACAAAAATCCAAATTTCATAAATAAAAAAGACTTATAAATTAGTAATTAAACTAATAATTAATTTCATAAAAAAATAAATAATTAACAATAAGTTAAAATATTAAATTAATTTTCATATCCGGATGATGCGGCAGGATCCACAGTTTGGAAAGTATCAACTTTTTTTAATTTAATTGAATAAAAATTAAATAAAAAAGATAAAAATCCATTTTTTGATATAGATTAAATTACATAAAATTTCATTAAATTCCGTGTCCGGGTGACTCGGTAGAGTCCATGGTTCGGAAATAAAGCTTCCGTGTCCGGGTGACTCGGCAGAGTCCATGGTTCGGAAATATCAAATTTCATACAAATTGATTACCAAAAATCCGCATCCGACTAAATAATTCAATTAAAATTCCTGGTTTCGAAAATTAACTGAAAATTATTTAAAAGCAAAGCAAAAAAAAAATTAAAATCAACTAAGGTGCCAATTTTGGGCGCTATAACAATATTGTTTTAGCGTAACCGTACTCCCGAACCCCCGAACTCTCGCAGACCAATTTTTAGGTGTCCAATCGACCTAGGTAAACCGATTGGTGGCGACTCCAGAATAACCCGCACGTTGCCACACATGCTTGCCACAAGAAAGTGTTGTTCTCCTCCATTTCAAAAGCCTCTTCTCGATCGACCAAGAAGCTTCTGCTCTTCGTTGCCTAACAGACCAAGAATCTAAACGAACATAACAAGTTCTTGAAGGGTGATAACGACCAAAGCGATAAAATGGATTCAAGGTCAATATATATAACACCAAAATATCATGTGCACGAAATCAAAAGTGGTGCTTTCCTACCAACGTTATGTGCCTAGCTAACAGAATGCATACACTACAAAAAAAACCTTAATTTCCAACTGCCTTAATTTCCAACGGCCAAACTGTTGGAAATTTCCAACTGCCACAACCGTTGGAGGCAAGAGGAAACTTTTTCCAACGGCTTAGCCGTTGGAACATTTAGGGAAAATAAATATATGTTATATTTATAAAATTTCCAACGGCTAAAACCGTTGGAAAATATATAGTATAAGTGAAAATAAAAAAAAAACTATCGAGACTTAAATGTAAAATATTTCCAACGGCTGTGACCGTTGGAAATCAATAGAGCCATTAATTCTGAGGTAAGGGTTTCCAACGGCTTTGACCCGTTGGAAATTAATGATACATTGAATTCTGAGATGAGGGTTTCCAACGGCTTTGACCGTTGGAAATTAATGATGCATTGAATTCTGAGGTAAGGGTTTCCAACGGCTTTGACCGTTGGAAATTAATGATGCATTGAATTCTGAGGTGAGGGTTTCCAACGGCTTTGAACCGTTGGAAATTAATAGAGCCATTAATTCTGACGTGAGGGTTTCCAACGCCCTTGACCGTTGGAAATTAATTATGCATTGAATTCTGAGGTGAGGGTTTCCAACGGCTTTGACCGTTGGAAATTAATGGTGCATTGAATTCTGAGGTGAGGGTTTCCAACGGCTTTGACCAATGGAAATTAATAGAGCCATTAATTCTGAGGTGAGGGTTTCCAACGGCTTTGACCGTTGGAAATTAATGATGCATTGAATTCTGAGGTGAGCGTTTCCAACCGTTTGAACCATTGGAATGTGTTTAAATGAAATGGTGAGTTTTGGAGTTAGGCAGGTTAGGTTTTCCAACGGCTGAGGCCGTTGGAAATTGTGTTTTTAAATTAAACCCCCCCCAGCAGCGCGTCGTCTTCTTCGTGGCTTCTCTCCCAGCTTCGTCTTCTCTCTCTCAATCTCTTCCATTCTCTTCACAGCACACGCATCACGTTCATCTGTTGCATTAAGGGCCGAATCACCTTTGTGGAGCTCATTTCTACGTGGATCTGTTCTCGTTTCTCTCAATCTGTTGGTAGGTTTGGTTTATTTTGATGTTTTTTCAAATTTTTTTTTTCCAGATTTCGTTCGTGTATGTTCTTTGTTGATAATGGGTTGAAGATTTTGGTTTATTTGGCAGATTTGAAGCCATTTCGACTCATTGGAAGGAAGTTAATTCCGGATTTGAGGTTAGTTTCTTTAATACAAAATTTTTAAATTTTTTTCCAAAAAAATATGCATATTCCGAATTTGGTTTGAAATATGTGATGTGTGTGCTTTGGTGTTGCTGCTGGTTGGATGTGAATTTTGTAGGTTACCCATTGCAATTTTTAATTTATGTCCATTTTGTTACATTTTTCATTATTTTTGCGATTAATTATAAAATAGGAAATTATTAGTTTAAAGTAAATTGTGTGGATAGTATATTTATGTGTGAAAATAATTAGTATAATTACAAATAGTAAGTAATTAGTGTTAAGTAAATTTTTTACGTAGTTCATTTATGTGTCAAATTAGTTAATATATTTAAAAATAATAATTTCTTATTTTTAAGTAAATTATTGAGGTACAATATTTATGTGTGAAATTAGTTAGTATTTTTAAGAATAGAAAATAATTAGTTTTAAGTAAATTGTTTAGGTAGTAAATGGAGGTGTGAAATTTTTTAGTATATTTATAAATATGAAATACTTAGTTTTATGTCAATTGTTTAGGTAGTATATTTATATCTGAAAGTAGTTAGTATATTTAAAAATAATAAATATTTTAAAAAATGAAAACATTAACTAAAAAGAATTAGCTCAAACCATATAAAAAATAAACAACTATTATATAGTGATTAAAGTTTTAAAAAAATAAAAAAAAAACAAGAAAAAAAGGTTAAACAAAGTGATTATGGTTGATTGAAAAAAAAGAAAAGAAACAAACAATGGTTTCTAAGATTTTGCTTTAGTAGATAGTAAAAAAAAAGAACAAAAAAATTAGTTGCCAAAAGAACAAATGGAAAAACCCTAGTTATTGAGTTTTATGGTTAAAATGACCAACAAACAGAAATTAATGACTATAATGGAAACAAATATAAATTCATGTACTACAAATCCGTTTGACAAAAAAGTAACGTTACATACTAACTCTATTAATTAACCCCTAAACCCATAAACTGTTGTCCATTAACTCTAAAACTCTAAACCCTACAAACAAGGCCTACTAAAACCAAAAACCTAACCGAAACCCTAATCCAATAAGGGTTTCACCTGGAATATAATATATTTACAACAAATAGTAGTAATAATAATAAGTATTATTATAATAGCCATAATATTAATTAAAATATTAACCATAATATTGCATAATTGTAATAATAATTTTTATGTTATGAGTAGTACTAAAGTAATAGTACTAATAAGTATAATTATTCAAGGTATATTAATATAATACTTTTATGGATAAAATATACTGAATCACATCCTATTACGTAGTAACAGTAAACCTTAAATAAAATACGTAACTACTGTTAACCTGAGGTCAACAAGAACTAGTAATTACGGTTTGTGAGTTTTAAATGACATTGTTTAGATTAACTGAAATATTAATCTATTGGTAGGACTCCATGGAACAAGAACGTAGTTGGATGTATAATAGTCGTTATTTACCTGGTCGAGTTGGGTACAAAGAAGAGTGGGAGCAAACTGCACAACAAGCATCACATTATGAGCGGAAGCTAGAGCGTCTGAAGAGGAGACAACGGATTAAGCTCGAGTACATATGTAAGTCAATTGGCATTCCACTGCCCGCGCCTCATGATGATGATGATGATGACTCGAGATCGGATTAAGATTATATCAGGTATATCATGCTACCATGTGTGTTTATTAACAAACAAACATTTAGTTGGAGAATGAAACAATGTAATTTCTACTATAAATGCTTATGTGTGGATTTATAAGTACATTTATATAATGACGTAGTTATTTGAATTGTGTATGTTTTTAGGTCGTTTAAAATATATTGTTATGTAATTGTAGTACAAAATTTGACTAGAATCGATATAATTATCTACAATATAATAGGTTAAAGTTTAAAGCAAACAATCAATTTGAATGAATAGTTCAATCAATGAAAACATATTTCGAAACGGAAAGTAAATATGGCCACAATTTCAACTGTTTTTTCCAACTGCCCAGCCTCATTTCCAACTACTTGGGCAGTTGGAAAATTTGGGAAAATTTCCAACTGCCTCAGCAGTTGGAACAAAAAAATTTTTTAAAAAACCAAAAGCCGTTGGAAATTCTCCAACTGCTTATTTTCCAATGGCTGACAGTTGGAAATTCCAACTGCTAAAACCTGGCCCATTGGAAGGAAAACTTCGAACGAATGGATTTCCAACTGTCCCATTTCCAACTGCCAGCCGTTGGAAACATAATATTTCGAACGGCTGGCAGTTGGAAATGGCAGTTGGAAATTACGGTTTTTTTAGTAGTGATAGTTTTGTTGTTTTATTCATTTTAGACGTTCTTTATGATTTACTATATATAATTTATATTTTCTTTGGAGCATTCAAAAATTCCTCACATATTTTTTATTTCGAGACTAACTCAATTTTCCGGGCATGTAGGAAAAACTTACTCAACCCATTTTCCGGGCGTGAAGACAAAACTGGCGCAACCCATTTTCCATTGTTGGGGCATGTGGGAACCAAGTCGGTGCAATTAGGTAACAACTCTAAGAAAAATCTGCACATATTTTTCAGCCAAGTCCCATGCTAGGACTTGACTTTGACTTTGAGGACAAATACAGTACAGCAACTGATATATCCAAAGTGGAGTCCCACAAAATTCAAAGCGGTGGCATTTGGGGTTGAAAATACATGTCAGTTAACTAAATTGATGAGAACAAGATGGGCTAGCTCTGAAGTTTGAACACTTACCAGAACAAACATGCTTCCACTTTCATTCCCTCCTGGGCTATGCCTTGTCCTGTTTCTATGGCAGCTTCAATTATTCCCAGTACTTCCCCAACAAATGAACCATCCATGCTTGCCACAAGAAAGTGCTGCTCTCCTCCATTTCAAAAGCCTCTTCTCGATCGACCAAGAAGCTTCTGATGATTGCCCAAACTCATACCCCAAGACCGAGTCTTGGAAGCAGGGCACGGACTGCTGCAACTCCTGGGATGGCGTCAGGTGCGATGATGCTGACGGTCACGTGACTGGCCTTGACCTCAGCTGCAGCAGGCTGCTACCTGCGGTTCCTTTCACCAACACCTCTCTATTAGGCCTTCATCTCCTCCCGCGCTTGCGAATTCTCAACCTCGCCTTCAATGACTTCAACCACTCACAAATCCCTTCCGATATTTTTCACTTGCGCGGTTTGGAATACTTCAACCTGTCTGGTTCTGTATTTTCCTGGGAAGCAACTCCGGATTTCTCCTCCTTATCCAACTTGGTCGTCCTCGATCTCTCTCTGAGTCGGCGGTCGTTGAAGTTCGACACAAGGAGCTTTAGAATACTGGTTAGCAACTTGACCAAGCTTGAACAGCTTTGGCTTAGTAAATCCGATATGTCTTCTGTGAACTTTGCTTCTCCAATCAACTTCACTTCTTCTCTTAGATCATTGATAATGTATGATTGCCACCTTCGTGGCCATCTTGTGAAAGAAACCTTCCAGCAACTTCCGAATTTAGAGAAGCTTTCGTTGGATTTAAATCCTGAGTTGAATGGTTTATTCCCGCGGCTGAACTGGAGCAGTCCGATCAAAATTTTGAATGTGTCCCAAACAAGTTTGACCGGTCGGCTTCCCAAGTCCATTGGTGAACTTAAGCAGTTAAAGAGTTTGAATCTAGGGGGCAGCCACTTCTACGGATTAGTTCCACCATTAGACAACCTCACGGAGCTCTCTTATGTGGACTTCCAGTACAACGACTTTGTTGGGGAAGAGATTCCACCCTACTTCGCAACCTTCAGGCAGCTGAATGCGTTGAATCTGAATGGCAATCACTTCTCTGGTTCAATTCCTGCGTCACTTGGCAACCTCACCAAACTCACTCTGTTGGGCCTCTCATCCAACAATTTGAGCGGTCAGATTCCAGATACGTTCTCTAACCTAACGAAACTGGAGCAATTGGATTTGTCCCTCAATCAACTTGATGGGGCAATTCCTGCGGGAATTTTCAGTCTCCCGTTGTTGCGGGAACTGGACCTTCACAGTAACCACTTGACCGGACATCTTCATGAGTTCCGCTGCAAACAGCTAGCAAAAATGTTTCTCAACGACAACACGCTACAGGGTTCCATTCCAAGCTCGTTGTTTGAGCTGGGGAATCTCACCAATCTTCGATTGGATCTTAACAATTTCAATGGCACTGTTGAGCTTTCAAAGTTTTCGAATCTCGAAAGACTCTGGAAACTGGATCTTTCCCGAAACAGTCTGTCGGTCAACACTGGACAACCAACTGTTGGCTCTTCCTTTCCCCTTGATCTGGATCATTTGGGTTTAGCGTCCTGCAACCTAACTGAATTTCCAGAAATTGTAAGAAACAGTCCTTATCTGGAGCATTTAGACCTGTCTGACAACAAACTTAGCGGTGAAGTTCCTAGTTGGATGTTGGAAGTGGGCAGAATTCTTATTGATCTAAACCTTTCCAACAACTTCTTGACAAGCTTGAAAGAAATACCATGGAAGCAACTTCAGACGCTCGATCTTCATTCAAATTCCATCACAGGAAACATCCCGATGCCCCCACGTGGGTTGTGGTACTTTCTGTTTTCTGACAACAAATTGACAGGAGGGTTGTCGGGCTCCCTTTGCAACTTGGGTGAGCTCGATGTTCTTAACTTATCAAACAACAGCTTGAGTGGCACCATTCCGGAATGTTTACTCAACTCCAATCAACTCCAATTAACTTATCAAACAAACAGATTTCACGGTACCATCCCTAATGCATTTGCTGACAGCTGTGGTCTCGTCTTGAGGGACAATAGATTTGAAGGACAGGTGCCGCCTTCTCTGGCTAATTGTACAAACCTTAATGTTCTAGATCTTGGAAACAACATGCTACAGGGCACATTCCCCACCTGGCTGGCACCTCTGCCAGAACTTCAGGTACTCATTCTACATTCTAGTTTGTTCTATAGCTATCTGGTAAGTTCCAAAACCAACATTTCCTTTCCCAAGCTACGAATTCTTGATGTGTCCAACAATAAATTTAAGGGTCCCGTGTCGGCAAAATTTCTTGAACATTTCAAGGCCATGATGAATGTGAGCCAAAACAAAAGTGAGCCAAAGTATATCCGGGGCATGTATTGTGAAGTTTCAATAGTGGTAACATTCAAAGGAATTCAGATTGAAATGGAAAGGGTTCTGAATATTTTCACAACCATGGATTTGTCTAGCAACAACTTTCAAGGGGAGATTCCGAGATTGATAGGGGACCTTCAAGCACTGAAAGTTCTGAACCTTTCCCACAACAGGTTCACAGGTCAGATTCCAGAATCATTGGCCAAACTGACAGAAGTTGAAACATTAGACCTGTCTTCGAACCGGTTGGTTGGAGAAATTCCTCAGCAGCTGACTAGTTTAACATTTCTTGAAGTTCTCAATCTCTCACACAAAATGCTCGTCGGCTCCATCCCTCAAGGTAAACAGTTCAACACATTTGGCAATGATTCGTACATCGGAAACCAGGGTCTGTGTGGGTTCCCCTTGTCCAAAAAATGCAACACCAGTAAGGCCCCTGCAACACCTCAAGAGAATGATCATTCATTTGCCGATGGCTTTACTTGGCAAGCTGTTTTAATTGGGCACTCGAGCGGATTTGTTGTTGCTGTTGTTGCAAGTCATATCATGTTTTTGATGGGAAAACCAGAATGGCTCGTTAGGATGGTTGAGAGAGAATGCAGAAGAATTCTGGGGAGACAAAGCTGGAGACATAGAGGACGAAGAAACTAGTTTTCCTCCAAGGAATTTACTGTCACTTAATCTATCTTATGTTATTTTACTGAGATGTCTATGTATAAAAATAGACCTGTGCAAGGATTATGAGACATGCAATTGTCCTAACAAGTCTTCATCAAATTCCAATTCTCCTTCGTTTCTCCAATTTGTCTTTTTCGGACCATATTCTACAGTTGTCAAATTTGCAGAAGGATGTACTAGTTTGTGTTTTGTTTGTAAGATGACTGTCCATCAAGAAGCTTAAAGTAACTCAATTAGTAGTATGCAGTATGCTATGGTACTTCAGAAATTCGCATCTCTATTTTTGTAAGTTGGTGTTTATGATCATGTGATTAAGATTGTGTCAATAATTTCGTTTTCTTGTTGATTTTCCCAATTATTGTACTTATCTGCTAGTTCCTGAGTTTTGTTTCGATTCTTCCCACAAAATCAGCAGCAGACCGTTGTACAATTGCAGTAAAAAATGGTTCACTGCAATCAAAGAAGGAATAAGAAGTATTTTACACAATTCCCATCTTTATCTTGGAGGTCAGACTTACCTCGACTAAGTCAATCACTCTCTTTTCCCTCCTTACTTCCCTGCTACTCTTCCTCTGTTACCATTCGAAAATAGGGAAGAAAAAGAATTTAAACCCTCTTCCCCCTCTGCTGCCCATTCCCTCCAGGCCAAGCACTCGTTCAAGTTCCCAGGTACATAACAGCTTTTGACAACAAAGAAGGCCTATAAATATGGCTACAACAGATTGTTAATAGACTAGAAGGAAAATGTCGTAGAATTGTCTCACCATAATTTTTTCTCTTCTTTTTTGTGTACTTCTTCTTGCCAGGTACTTAATCCAAGTTTAATTATGTTTAAACAACTTGGAGGTTTAAGACATAGTTTTAACTTCTAAATCTGAGAACACATCATGACAGGACTTATCCTAAATATTGGTTCTAGAATAAACATAACATTCATTTCCACCAGAGAAATTAGTCCATGAAACCATGTTAAGCCGGTATAAAAAAGATCCTGAGCTAATCACTAGTGAAAGAGGACTAAACTCTCTAAAACCTACAAATTCAGGTATACTAAAAGCAAATTGCTCTAAAAGGCTATTTATGTACTATTGACAGATTTATTACATTTTTAAGGGGTTAAGAAAAAAAAAACCACATAAATCCTGCATGTGTTACACGTACACTGCTTCCCTTTGAAATGGAACAGGAGGGGGGAAAAACGAGAAAGGAACCTTTCCTACCATAAAAATGAAACATGTAAAGGCACATAATCTATTTATATCTGCATTTCAAGTTAAGGAATTGATGTACAGGATCATCACTACGCCTAGAGTTGCAGGCACCATTTCCATCCTCCACGTGGGTGCTCATTTCTCACATCTCCAGCCCTCCAGCTTGGAGATCTGATCTTCAGATGCTCCTCTTTCCAAAGCCCACATGTTCATGTTGTGTCTGAGTAGCCTGCTTATCAATGGCACGAAACAGCATAGGACCAAAAACAAGATGAACAGGGATGGGTAGCATAAAGTGAAGAAACTAATGTTTATCATGAGAAGTTAACCGTGTAATTATCTCCTAGTTTTCCTAGTTTATCTTCTAGTTACTTATCCTATTGTAACTCATCCTGTACCATTATTTATGCATATACGTGACAGAAAGAAAGAAAGAGAAAATAGCCAGTTTCGGCAGCAATCGTTCTCTTTTCTTCATGGTATCAAAGCCAAACCTGGCTTTCTTAAATTGCGAGTAACATCGTGGCTTAGGCGTCAACCAAAGGATGACAAGTAACGACGTCCAGGATGGGGCAATAGCCACGGGCAACCAATGGAGAAGCATAGATGCGATGTCGCCATACTACATACATGCCTCGGACAGCCCTGGGCAAGTTTACGTCAGTGAACTCCTCAACGATGGAAACTACGGGGAATGGGTGAATGACATGAGCAATGCCCTATTCGCCAAGAACAAGGCAGGCTTCATTGACGGGACAATCCCAAGGCCACCATCAAACTCGCCAGACCTAAACCATTGGATGCGTTGCGACGCCATGGTCAAGGGGTGGTTAAAGAGTTCAATGGATAAAGAAGTTCGAAGCAGCGTGCAGTATGCGAAGACTGCCCAAGAGATTTGGCAAGATCTTGAAGAAAGGTTTGGGAAAGGGAATGCGCCAAGAGCATATGAGTTAAGGCGTGCCATAGCCCTCCTAAGGCAAGAAAAGCTTTCAGTTTCGGCCTACTATACAAAGTTAAAGGGGTTATGGGATGAAGTGCAGTCCATTTCACCTTGGCCAAAGTGCACCTGTGAGGGTTGTGCGTGTGACGTTCAGAAGCAACTGACGGAGATGAGAGGCAAAGAGCAGTTGTATGACTTCCTGATGGGTTTGGACGACACTTTCAGCACCGTCAAAACACAAATCCTCAGCACGAAGCCCATCCTCAGCCTTGGCAGCGCCTACCACCTGGTCGCGCAAGATGAGCAGCAGAGGCAAGTCTCGGCAGCATACAAACCAGCGACAGAAGCAACGGCTTTCCAGGCACAAGGGAGCCGTGACGCCAAGGCGGTAAAAGACCAAAGGGCCGAAAAGAAGGATAGACCAAGGTGCAACCACTGCCATAAGTTGGGACACTTGGAGGAAGAGTGTTTCGAAATAATAGGCTACCCGCCGGGATGGAACAAGGGAAGACGCGACAAGAAAGGTGGAATGTGGACTAATAAAAAGGATGGTCCAAAGGCGGCTCAAGTGGGCATGGACAGCAGCCCCATACCAGGTCTAACGCAGGCCCAATATGATCGCTTACTACAACGCCTTGGCCAAGAAGGTGAGACGTCAAAGGCAGAAGGACACACAGCACCAGTGGTTAACATGGCTGGTAAGATAAATTTCACAAAACCATGGATAATTGATTCAGGTGCAACTGAGCATATTACGTGCAATGGTGAAGTATTCGAAACGAAGCAAGAAGGGAAAGAACAAAGACCGGTGAAAATACCAACTGGAGAAAGCGTGCCAGTCAAGGGAACAAGAAGGCTATGCTTGCCAAACGGAATAAGAGTTGACCACGTCTTGAATATTCCTGACTTTAAGTGCAACTTGCTTTCAGTTAGCAAATTAACAAAAGAGCTAAATTGTGCATTAACTTTCGTGGCCGACTTTTGTGTAATGCAGGACTTACCTACGAGGAACCTGATTGGAGTGGGTAGGCAGTGCGATGGGCTATATCTCCTTGAGCCAGTGTGAGGTGGAGGTGTGGCAATGACAGTAACCAAGACAGATGACATGGAAGTCTGGCATCAAAGACTGGGTCACGCATCAGAGAGGAAACTCAAGATGATAGAGTCGAGCTTTGAGCAAGTTAGAGGTAGTAAACTTGAGCATTGTGATTCTTGTATTCAAGCTAAGCAGACTAGACTACCTTTTCCTAAGAGTGAAATAAGAAGTACTGCATGTTTCGATTTAATACATTGCGACATATGGGGAGGATATAAGACAGCATCTTTATCAGGGGCACACTATTTTCTCACCATAGTCGATGATTTCAGTAGAGGAGTTTGGGTCTATTTAATGAAGCATAAATCTGAAGTGAGCCATTATTTGCCTGTGTTTTTAAAGATGGTTGAGACCCAATTCGAAAAAAGAGTAAAGCAAATAAGAGTAGACAATGGTATGGAGTTTCGATCACATTTCATGCAAAGACTATATGATGAGCAAGGCATAGTCTTACATGCATCTATACTCCTCAACAGAATGGCGTAGTTGAGCGGAAACATAGACATATATTGGAAATTGCACGTGCACTAAGGTTCCATGCTAGCCTACCAATAAATTTCTGGGGGGAATGCATGCTCACGGCAGTCTACATAATAAATAGATTACCATCCATAGCAATTGACAACAAAACACCTCATGAAATTTTATTGGGAAGGAAACCAAACTACACTCATTTAAGAACCTTTGGATGTCTTGCATATGCTCATGAAAAAAGGAGAGAGGACAAATTTAGCGAAAGGGGGAGACCCTATGTCTTCATTGGATATCCCAGTGGGCAAAAGGGATATAAACTCTATGACTTAAAAAGTGGAGAAGTTCACGTATCAAGAGATGTTGTGTTCTTGGAAAATGAATATCCTTATAAGAAGCAAGAGGACGACACGGTGAACCAGGAGGGAATAAGACAGGAGATAAGAATATCCTATGATCAAGATCAAGGGTATGGAGAGCATCCATAAGAAGACGAAGGGCACAAAGCTCCCCAAAGGGAAGCAGTCCCTGAGGAGAGCACTGAAGAGGATGCCTCGACACATGACAACAGGACAGAGATCGAGACAAGACATAGTTAGCGAATCAGACAGCCCTCGAAGCGTCTTGAAGGATATGAAGTTGATTTGCCACCCTCCATCAAGCAGTCGCAATAGCCTATCCCTCCGACAGGTAACTCCGTGGTATATCCTCTCTCACACTTTGTTGGTTATGATAAGTTTTCACGATCACATAAGGCTTTTTTGTCGGCCATCACTATAGACGATGAGCCAAAGACGTTTTCTCAGGCAGTCAAGGATGAACGTTGGAGAGAAGCCATGCGAAAGGAGAGAGAAGCACTGGAGAGAAATGAAACATGGACTCTTGAGCATTTGCCACCAGGAAAGAATGTAGTAGACTCTAAATGGGTCTACAAAATCAAGTTCAAGCCAAACGGTGAGGTAGAACGCTACAAGGCGCGCCTCGTTGCCAAAGGGTTCACACAAATTGAGGGCATTGATTTCCATGAAACATACGCACTAGTCGCGAAACTCATCACTGTTCGAACCTTATTGGCAGTAGCAGTTAAGAGAAACTGGAAAGTCCACCAACTTGACGTAAACAACGCCTTCCTTCATGGCGATTTGGAGGAAGAAGTTTACATGCGTGTTCCGCAAGGGTTCGCAAGGAAGGAAGAGACAAGAGTATGTCGTTTGAGGAAATCATTATATGGACTCAGGCAAGCGTCGAGGAACTGGTACCGGAAGTTCACGGAGGCGCTAACTGAGCTAGATTTCCAACAATCAAAGGCGGACCACTCCTTGCTGATACACAAAAGAGGTGAAGATTTCGCTGTAGCATTAATATATGTGGACGACGTGATCTTGGCGGGGAATGACAACAGAAAAATGGAAGAAGTGAAGAAGCACTTGAATGAAAGGTTCAGCATAAAAGACTTGGGAGGCTTGAAATATTTTCTGGGGATAGAGGTGGCACGATCGGAGCAGGGTATTGTTCTTAGCCAACGAAAATATACGCTGGACATCCTGAAAGAAGCTCGGATGGAGAATTGTCGTCCAAGTGCATTCCCTATGGAACAGAATTGCAAGTTCAAACCTGACGACAGAGGAACGCTTGTTGATGCAGCAAGGTACCGGAGGTTAGTTGGGCGGCTGCTATATCTAACAGTTACGAGACCGGACATAGTGTTTGCAGTTAATGTCCTGAGTCAGTTCGTAGCAGCACCACAACAAGCGCATATGGATGCAGCAGAAAGAGTCCTAAGGTACCTAAAATCAGCTCCTGGACAAGGTATTCTATTAAGAGCCAGTGGTGATTTGAAGCTTGAAGCATATAGAGACGCCGACTGGGGAGGTTGTCAGGCAACGCGAAGATCTTGCACTGGTTACTTCATCACGCTAGGTGGATCACCAATCTCGTGGAAGACTAAGAAGCAAACTGTCGTGGCAAAATCATCAGCGGAGGCAGAGTACAGGGCAATGGCCACAACAGTTAGTGAGATATTATGGCTGCGGTGGTTAATGAAGGAGCTACATGCACCACAGGAAGGGCCAACCGTACTATTTTGTGATAACCAGGCAACCTTGCATATAACAATGAATCCAGTATTTCATGAAAGGACAAAACATGTGGAGATGGATTGCTACTTTGTTAGAGAACGGGTACAATCGCAAGAAATACAGCCAATGAAAATTTGGACGAAAGCACAGATTGCCGACTTGTTTACCAAGGCATTGGGCAAGAATGCGTTATTGAGCAAGTTTTTGAAGTTAGTCCTATGTAATTATCTCCTAGTTTTCCTAGTTTATCTTCTAGTTACTTATCCTATTGTAACTCATCCTGTACCATTATTTATGCATATACGTGACAGAAAGAAAGAAAGAGAAAATAGCCAGTTTCGGCAGCAATCGTTCTCTTTTCTTCATAAAGCAATCCACACTGGCAGAGAGATGCATATAATATGAATCTTTGGTGCTTACTGGAAAGATCCCATGTAAGAATCAAAGACCCACACATTTCCCATCACAACCATATTGCAAAGAATATCTTATAAGCCATAAAGAACGGCAAGTGTATGTTGGTTTAATTCTTTTTTGTAGTATCTTAACCAATCATAGTTGAGTATTCCAAAGCAAACTAATTACAGGCAACCACAAGTCTGCTCTACTTTGAAGTATTTCAAGTATTTGATGGTTTAGTCTTCCAAAATGATATTAAACTGTCCTTTAAGAGAATTATGAATCAAAGAATAACGAGATTCTTCATTTTTTCGGTTCTGTTTAACATCAGAAAGGCCAATCTTATATCCTTGAGTAATTAACATAAAGATGTGCTTATGCCCGTAAAGATTCGGCAAACCACGGAAACAAACAAAATCATATCCTTTCATACATAACCCCACATAGACCAAAGCAGATCCTCTCTTTGATGTGGGCGGAGTGAAAGCTGAAACACTTAATCTTAACAAGTAGGGACATAAAACTCAAGCATCATCCAGGCACTAGAATCATATGGATTGGACCCAAGATCAGACCTTGATCCATTCGACTAATGTGAAATTAACTCTTCTCAAGACAGCAACTCTCCTTGCCCTTGATGCCCTCATTGCTGCTCTTGTCAAGAGGGAAGAAGAGGGAGCACCAGGAGAACTGTGCCCTATTCCCAAAACACTTCCCTCTTCCATTGATGAAATACAAAGGTGAAAGCATCAGAAATGCATTTTGAACAATCTTTTACCAATAAGAACGCAACTGAGACCTTCAGCTACAATGATAATACGTCAGGGAACCTCCCAAATTACATCTATGATATTAAGTCAAACTCAAATATCACTGAATATGTATCATTAATAATTAAATATCTACAAATCTTTCATGCTCTGCAGAGAAGCAGGAGAATTCAGTGATTCAAAGAATCAAATACTATGTGGGCTGATTCTTTGCCGGTGAGTCATTATTCTAAATAAAAAGATGGACTAAAATATGGCGGCTACTGTAATTGTAAGATTATTTGTTTGTAGTGCAAAATTTGGCCACCAAGTACAGCAAAGCTGTTATTCACAATTATCAGAAGGGTAAGCATTGCGCAGGCTTATTCTGTACGTCATCCCTGAAAATTTTAAGAATTATCATTTTGATCCCCACATATGAAATATACTTCTAATATATTTTTGCACCTCACACAAACTATCGAATTTAGCTGGGTGGGCAGCGCACTAATGCGGAGGGGGTAGGTGGGCTGGGATCGAGTCCTAGAAGGCTTAGAAACCCACCTCCTCTGCAACTTCCTTCTTTTCGTTTTTTTTCTTTCTCTCTTTTTTATTCTTATTTTTTTTTCTAGGTTTTCCCCCTCAATTCTCGTCAGTTTTTTTTTATTTTCGTCATTTCATATTTACTTTTTCCATTTTTATTTTTTTTTCATTTTCTCATCTTTTCCCAATTTTTCCTTTTCTTTTTCATATTTTGCATTATTTTCCGTTTTATCTCTTGTTTTATTTCTAGTTTTATTGATTTTCTAATTTATCTATTTTTTTTCCATTTTAGTTCTATTTCATTTTTATTAATCATATCATTCTTTTTTTAAAAAAAATTAGCTATTTTCTTCATTTTTTTTGTTTCAAATTTTCTAACTAATAAAAAAATAAACAACTATTTGAAACTAAAAGAACAAATACTCATCAGCAAAAGAATAGATGGTTCCTCAAAAAGAAAAAATATATGCTAATAAAATAATAATTAATTTCTCTGAAAAAACTAACAAATAATTACAAAATAAAAACAAGATAATAATAAAAGAATAGAAAATAAGTAGTTGATCAAAAATAATAAAAGAATAGATAAAATTGATAAAAGAACATATAAAATTGAGAAAAGAGCACATAAAATTGATAAAAGAACAAAAAATTGAGAATAGAAAGAAAATAAAATTGATAAAAGAACAAATAAAAACTAATAAAAGAACTAATAAAATTGTGATATAACAAATGAAATTGATAAAAGAATAAACAATAAATAATAAAATAATAAATAAATCTGATAAAAAATAGATAAAATTGATAAAATAAAAAAATAACTAATTGATAAAAGAATATATAAAAATTAAGAATAGAAAATAAGAAGTGATAAAAGAACAAATAAAAACTGATAAAAAAATAAATAAGAAATTATAAAAGAAATGACATTAACTACCCGTTCTTATATCATTATTTATTTTTTCCTTTTGGAAGAATTAAATGTTCTTTTAAAAATATTTGTTTGTTCTTTTTGCTTAACTTGTTTTTTCTTTTATTGATTGATAATCTAAGAAGTGATAAAAGAACAAAAAAAATTGTAAAAGAACAGATAAAATTTATAAAAAAATAAATAAAAACTTATAAAAGAACATATATAAACTACCTGTTCTTTTATCAGTATCTGTTTGTTCTTTTAGATGAACTAGATGTTCATTTACCAATATTTGTTTGTTCTTTTGGTTTAACTAATTATTTGTTTTTTTATTGATTGACAATCTCGAAACAAAAAATGAAAAAAAATAACTTGTAGAAAAAAAAATATTAAAAATAATGAATGAAATGAAAAGGAAAAAAAAGAAACAAATCTGAAAGAAAAATGCGTCGGCCATGAAAATAAAAAAAGAACAATAAAGAAGTGAGAAAGAAACATAAAAAGAAAAAGAAAAGAAAGAAAACGAAAAGGGGAGAAAAACGATATGTTGAAAGAAGCATTAAAGGGGAAAAAAATGAGCCTAAGCGGGTAAAAAAAAAAGCGGAAGGTTCAAACTCGCTTTCCCCTTCATTCCATCTACGTGCCTAGCCGTTCTGCCTAAAGCGGAAGCAATTTACGCTTATCAGAAAAACAAAACGATGAAGGATGAGAGTTCGATCTTGAGACTGAATTTGTTAACAGGAGAACTTTTCCGCTAGCTCTTAAAAGAATAAACAGTGTCAATCATGTTGGAACTATCATTCATATTGCGCTTTTACCCCATAACTAAGAAATATTGCCCCATTTATCTTGGAACTATTGATATTGGTCATTTGTTCATTGTCACCATTAAACATTTATGTATCACCGATTAGCAATGTAAACGTGTCAGGCCCTTATCAGGTACTTCAAGATCGGGCTCTATTTGAGTTTTTTGAGTTCAGCCATATTAAGCCAGAGCAGAAAAATAGGCTTGATACATGAATGAGCAGAGTTCAAGCTTACTGGTACTCGGCACACAAGCTTATCGAGCCTAATGAAAACTATAAAATATAGTTTTAATAACACTAATCCCCATAAAATTGGACCATGAGTACTTATACAGCCTCAAGTTTTAAAACTTTTAGTTACCCTCTTGTTGAAAGATGAACATTATTTTACCCTTAAAGTTGGGTCATACTTACATACAACTCCTAAGGTTTAAAAAGCTATGTTTAGCCATTGATGTTATTGAGTCTATTGAGTTTTCAATCCAAGTTTGAGCCTAAATTATGGTACCATTTCTTATCAGGTATGAACTCGAGTAACATTGTTAACTTATTGAGTCAAGCTTGAACCTAGCCTGGCCCATTTACAGCCCTATTATGGATTACAACTAAATGACAAGAAAAATAGAAAAAATGACCGAAATGAACAATTGAACAAAATTAAAGGTCTAGTAAAACCATTAGACAACAATCAGAAAATTAAAATTTATAGTTGAAAAAAAAATGAAACCATAAAAAACTAAATAAAGGAAGAAAAAAGATAAATAGTAATAAACTTGAAAGTTTTGATTAAAAAAATATGTTTATGTTTTATTTTTAAAATAAATATAAAATAGTAAAATAAAATTTAGAAAATAAAATGATAAAAAATAGGAAGCTAAAGCAAATGCATAGAATAAAAGATGAAGATAGTAGAAATAAGAAGAATAAATTAATAAAAAAAATTCCCAAAACTTTCAAAATTTTAATTAAATGAAATTTGAACTCATTTTTATTTTTGTTCTTCTTTATCTTTTCATTTTTTTAGTTTTAAAAATAGTTTTACTCATTAATGGTCATTTTTATTTAATATTTTATATCATTAATTATTTTATTTTATTCATTTTATCTTTCATAATTTTTAATTTTTAATTTTTATATTTCTAATTATTTAAAAGTATAATTTGGCATAAGAAAAGTGTTTTCCCCATTTAAAGGCAAAATGGTCTTTTTCGTATTGTTTATTAACAATTGACAAACTATGTCGAATTTTATTTAGGGGAGACACTTTTGGCTAAAATTTCTCCTACTTTTTTTATTTTACTCCTAAAATATTTTAATTTTCTAAATAAGTCCTAGAACTTTGTTAAGGTGTTAACAATCCTAGATTTACAGAATATAGTGAAAAAAACATATTATTTACAAAGCCTAGAAACTAATAATTTAAATGGTCAATCAATTGTAAAAAAATATAACTATGTATCTTTAAATTCACTGGAAAGATTGTTAACAAATTTAAATTAGCATTAAGTTGATGTCAGAAAAGTGACAAATTTTAGACTTATTGATAACACAATTTCAACATTTTATGACTCATATAGAAAAGTGAAAAGTTTTAGGACTAATTGTTAGTGTTGTGCCCAAAAGCCAATCATGAGATGATTGTATTTTTTGCATATTGAGTTATGATATTTTATTAAGACATTAATCCAGCAATTATGTTTGTTATTTTGTTTCTGCGTAACGTAATAAACATAATTGTAACCCTAGAATAATTATATTCTCAAACGTCTCTGGTCTAGTATTATTGTGGAGCGGGTTGCAATAATACATAACGACTAGCATATGTAGAGATTAATATGAGATATGTAGTCTACGTATGGATACAAGTTGAAGAACTTGTGTACTGGACCGACCCACCATGAGAATACTACATGGATCGTTATATGAGTGTCATAAGTGATTCTCATAATGATCATGGTATATATAGTCCTTTGACCTAAGGTCATCAAGGTTCCCTACATGTGAGTCACAAACTTTGATAATTCCCTTTGTTGCTCGTAACTGAGTGAACTTGAAAGAGGTCATTAGGTATGTCACATATCATGCAGAGGGATTTGTATGATCAAGATGGGATTTGTCCCTCCTATTTAACGGGAGTGATATCTTCAGACCCCTTGATAGAGTGAGACTTAGAAAATGCATGGCCATGCTCAAATGAGTTGATATATGATATTAATGTCATCAGTTTAAGTTAATCTACTCGGTAATCAATGAACCAAAGATTGGGCTATACGAGACTGACACATTCCATGTCTCGTACCTATTCTTGATATCTTGGACAAAGGGACAATGACATATATGGGTAATGATCATAAAGGTTTAGTTGAATCACCGACAATCATGTCATTTGGGTAGCAATGATGTGTTGCTAGTCTCTACTTATTGCTTATGATCATAAATGTGATTTATGATCATTGCCAACATGGTAAGAGCCTATTAGGCCACAAACATAGAGTTATTTGGATTATTAGAGTGCATGGGCTAATTATTTGGGTTATGGTTTCATAATAATTTTGTATTAATAATGGGCCCAAAAGTTGAGCCATTATTAAGCCCAAAATTATAGCCTAATTAGATTAGGGCTTTAAAACCCATTAGACCTGGAAGTTGAGTCTCACTATAAATACAACTTTTAGTGAGAAATTTGAAGCTTCTTGGCCTAGCCTCACAAAAGGACAGCCGCACTCTTCTCTTGCAATTCCTTGGAGGACGCAAGCTAGCACTGCGAGCGCAAGAGAAACGCATTTGCCGAGACGTGGTGGAAGCGTGGTGATCCCGAGAGGCTCGTGTGGATACCATAGAGAGCTTGAACACGTCAACTGTTCAGGTTTTATGATTCAACTCTATAGTTGGGTGAAAGAGCTCAACCGAAAATTAGGTATGTAAATTTTCGAACACCCGGTTTACCCCGTTTCACTTGGATCCTAGAGGGTTTCGATTAAATTCCACTGTGCTTGTTTGGCTCTCGGAACCCAATACTAATTAATAATTATTAGAATATTTTGTAAATCAAATGTCATAAATGAGCTACTTTCATGCCTTTTTACTTACATAATATCAATTAAATCTTTAAAGAGGTAAATCAGTCATATTCAAAAATTTAGGTGTAAAATCTACATATTTAAGCAAAAAAAAGTACATGTGACATTCTCTTATAAATCGAATTAAGGAAAAGATCATAAACTTCCTTAGATATATCCTGCTATATATATATAACTAGTTTAAATACCTAGCATTGCCACAGGATCAAAAAATAGCCCTGGGAAAAGGACCAGTAATTCTTTAACATTAGGAAACTCCTTATAAAATTTGGCAACTATAAAATAAGAAATTAGATATGGAAGTTCATGATGGCTAAACTCATGTTAATCCATAACAAAATCAGTAATAATATATTGTAAAGTCTTTTCAATCCATAAGAATAGCTAGTTATGGAACTAAACTAATGACCATTCAATCACCGTTGGGACAAGTTTAGAATCAATCTTTATCAAGTTTAGATTCATCGGGGTCATATAGATAAAACAACTTATAAAAGTTATGTATTAGAATCTTTTTCGTTCTATTATAAACAAAAAAAATGTATTGTAAGTGCTTGGAGATTGAAGATCATGTGTAGCTGTTAGGGAAGAATTTGTTAACTGATAGATGGGTGATGTCAGAACTCCAGCCGGTAAATTCATGTTCATATCCTAATTAATAGGGATTTCACTTATATTTATAAATAGATAGTATTTTATATTTGTATACAATCTTTCTACAACTTGAATCTCCTAATATGATAGTACTTTGGCAATGGTAGAAAATGCTCAAGGGATTGCCACAATTGTACTCTGCATTTCATTGTTATTAGATAATGTGTCACTCTAACATCTTTGCCTATCTATGAGTGTAATTGGTTCACTACACATATATATGAATGAATTTTTGGTAGTGTATGAAGACATTGAACAAATAATTGAACTATTATCTTAAGATTTAGAGTTTCTCACCAAATATAATGACACATTTAGAGTGATGTATAGGCCATAGTCTTATTTGCTCCAATTGTCCTTTTGCCATTAGTACTTACTTTTCTTAGAGATACAAGGTATCAAAAGCATAAATTGACAGTACATTAATAAGATATCCAAAATAAAAATGAATCACATAAGGCATATAAATGCAGAAATGTTACATACATATGAAATGCTATGAAAAAGCATTCGACTATCATTTGCATAGTCAATAGTTTATGCCTTTTTAGCTATAAATCTTGAATATATATTATCACGGTTATATTGTGTAACCTCAACATGCCAAAGAAATTTCATACCATTTAAATCTTCTTACCTCTTTTTCTCAACCATTTTCCTAATGCAAGATATTGAAAATAAGGTGGAATAAGCTTGGGAATATTGTGAAAAGTAGGGTCGAATGATTTATCATAAGTAATTCAAATGCTGAATACTAAAGCAATTGTCGCTCAACAACATCAAATAAAATAAAACAACTCTCTGTATAATAATTTCTAACCTTCATGTTAACTTTAACGACATTAAGCAACAGGAGTAGATTGGGACAATGGACATGTACTTACATGCAAGGGTGCACGTGATTAGAAAACGTGTCTACATTGAGCTATTATTTCTCTAGCATCCATTCACATTACATGTACTTTTATTATATAGAACAACAAACATGATAAATAAGCTTATATGCTAATAGATACGTTTATGACAATCATAAAATAATTAGTTTAAAAGATAAAATATGAAAACATTAATAAAAATCCATTAGTATAATTTCATTATAATAAAAATGAAAAGCATGTTTTTTTGGATGCATGTGTCAATTATCAGGACTTATTAAATTTTTCTTATTTGGGTGGTAACCATTGAGGCGGAACAAGGTCCCAGGTAGTAAGATCTTAGGGAACTATGATCCCACTTAGGTTACAATTGACTAGTTATTACTCGTGAAGTATCTTAAATCATTACGTGCAACTAGTTATTTCGCCTACCCTGCATAGGAAATATGCATGCATCATTCTGGCTATTCGATAACAATAAATTAAAATAACATTGAAAATAGTGCCTCAACAATTAACGAAAATATAATTCAAAACAAGCCAAGACGTAAAAAATTTAGTTGCTTTAACATCAAGTAACAACTATGTATATACATCTCAATCTTATATGCACCCAAATGTAACCCTAGTGTTATATACACCAATTGACACAAGTAGAGGCAATCTCTTTGTATGAAAATACCATACATATAGAAGAAGCAACATATTTCTACCAAGATCCATCCTTAGCTCTTCACCCAAGCAAGCTAGCTTCAAGTGATGAGTCTTACTTTCTTTGTACTCACTTGGCCTTAAACTGTAAGGTAAACATTTTGGTCAGTACTAGCTTATGCTACAAGTAGCCTAGAAATGTTAGGTTTCCTGCTTAGAGGGTACCTTTAAGACAATAAAACTTAGCTTTAGCAGTCACCCCTTTTAAATGTTAAGGCCGACTAGCCCGCTTAACACCTGCTTAACACTTAAAGGGTCAGCACTCAAAAGTACTGAGTAAGGGATTCAGCACTTGTAGAGGAAAATAAATGCAAGCATGCAAAGCACAACAAGCACGTATATAACATATAGAACAACTCAAGCAACCAACAACACAACCATAAACAAAAATAAAAACAACAAATAATGCAAATAATGGATGGATGGATGGATGAGTGAAATATGTACATGCAAATGTGCTTAAGACTTCCTTACACCCGTAGGTGTTAAACATGCCATAAGTTATTACAGCTAGGGTACTTGGATACTAGCCCTAGTATCTTATGCTAGCAATTAACCAACCCTATGAAGTCCTTTTACGGGCACCTTAGAGCAACTCATCGCTTACTCAACCCTTGCCCACCTCTAATGAGCTACTTAGAGTAAGTCACCACTTACTCTCCTCTTTCCTATCTCTCCCCTTAACTTATTGTGTGTTGTCCCAAGTGTAACCAAGAGAGGCTAAATTGGTTGAGTTCCAAAGCAAACTAAAAATGGGTTCTTAAACCCTCAAACTAAAATTCAATTCAATAACCAATAAATAACCTTATTCTAACAAAAAAAAAAATGACTACCACAATCCACCTAAATTTTTCTTTGAAAGCTACCTTTAAAATATTTTGAAAATAAACAAGTTCAACCAAGAAAAGAAGCATAAAACATCAACCAATGTTCAAGTATGTAGAAAGTGAGAAAAGCTTGCACAAGGAAATTTTTATAGAGATTCAGTCTTTCCTCTTGAGAGCCTATTCCTCTCCTCAAGTTCATCACTTGAGAGTTTTCTTCTCCACTATAAAACATAAGAGTATACAATAGCTTACAAAAGAGCACACTTCTTTAGTGGTTTTCTCTACCTCAACCAATCATTAGTTTCACCAAAGGCTAACTATAAACCTTTCTAACTCCATTTTCCTTACAAGGAAATCACTCAAACAATTAAGATAAATTCAGTAATTTTGTGGTTACAAGGTGGTAAGAACAATAGAAGTACTCAAAGTTAAATAAGCAAATGAAAGCACAAGTTCTTGGCAATTCTCAAGTTTTGAGCTCTTAGATGATGATTTCTCTTTACTAGTTGCCAAAAGTTTCTCTCAAGATGTTTATCCATGTTTTTATATCCATTTAGGAGCAAAAGAGACATTGAAATCCTATATATAAGGTTTGGAGATGCCCCTAGAATTTTGGTGACCGTTGCTGTCAAATTTAACAGCTTCTCGCCTCTATCTGTTAATTCTACCCAGTTGGAAGATTTTAACCGGTTGAAAAATGTGTCTCAGACCAAAAATCCTATTTGAGATTTAACGGCTAGGCGGCATCATTTATGACTGGTTAGGTGCAAAATCTACATGCCAGCTGAGTTGGAATGCATTATATTTGAAATTTTGAAGATTTCTGGGATGCGTTCTTGCGTAGAAGACATTTCTGGCACTTTTCAACTGGTTGTTTTACTTCTAACCAGTTGTTTCTAAATTCCAAGAGCTAAAATGATTTTGTCTTCAAAAATTAACCCGCTGGTTCATTTCAACCTGTTGCTTTGTAACTTCCTGGAGCTAAAACGTCTCAGGTACAAAAATAAATATGCAAACCAACTTGTTGGACCTTTTCAATTCATTGCTTTTGCTTTCCTTGCATCTTATTACACTAACTTTTCAATTTTCACACCTTACTAACATATTTTAACACCAAATCAACTTACTCCAAGCCTTTGATATAAAACACTTGAGAAATCAAATTTAAGTGAAATACTAGATCAAAATATATTTTCTTTTCTTAAAGAAAGCTCAAACTTATTTGACTCAAGAAATAAAACATTTAAAAAGATAAACTAACTTTGTTTTGTAATCATCAAAATTAACCAATTAAACAAGGAACAAATCCAACATTGTGAAAGGTAGTTGTCTTACATTGTTCGACTTGTCAAGCTCTTGGAGCTTAGCTTAGGGTTCCTTAGTGGCTTAGTTACCAAATCACAAGGTTTTATTAGGATCCTTTTGGGTTTCCTCTTCATTGCCCAAAGGTCTAAGACCTCCCACTTGGGCCAACAAAGAATCTGAAACCCGCCTTAATCTCTTTAGTGCTCCCTTAACAACTTGTGCAGTTTAACCCCCTTAGCCACCATTCCTTACCCTACCTTAACCACATCACTTCACTATTGTAATGACCTAAGTCTAGAACAGGCCAACAGAACACCTACCCACACCATATGGGCTATCATTTGAAAAAGGATAATCACTAGGTGTTTATGTTTTGGAATTGGAGCCTGTATATCCATATAAGGCTTCCCACATGTTACCTATATGGGATATAGTGGTGTTACAAACTCCCCCCTTATGTACCCAACATCCTTGTTGGGGTTAATCGGACTACTTGGTTCCCCAGACTAAGTAACCTTTCTAATCGGACTACTTAGCCTCTTGGCTCAGTGGCCGCTCAAATGCAATTTCAGTTCTAGTAGATAATGTATGTGCATACCCACTATGTCACACCATTGGGGTCCCGGGTTGACTTTGATACTAAACTGTAACACCCCTAGTTTTAAAAATCTTAATTTAGGAAAATATATTAATTTCCTAGAGTTATTAAATAATTAATTAAAAATAATTTATGAACTATGAGGTAAAACATTTTCTTTGAATCTATTTTTCAAATAATAAAAGTATCAAACGAAATCAGAGTAATTAAGTAACATCCTAGGAAAACTAACATATGAATAATGTGCCAATTTAAACAAACCATATGCTTTTTAAAAAAAATGAAATGTCACAAATTAGAAATCCAGTCCCAACCAGTTTTATTTTTTAGGGGTTACAGTATACCTTCACTAAATCTGCTTCACATCTTGAATCTCATCAAATGGTTCAGTGTACTCCATCTCCTCATAGTACTCACCTAAGGAAACATGTTAAAAAGAGGGGTGAACACCACTTGCTCAGCAAAGGAAAAGTATCAGGCCCATTACGTGAATCCTAATATTCCCTCCACAAACAACAAACAAATAATAAACTTTAGTTTGTAGCAATTTAACCAAAGAACAATTTCATACACATCATAGCAGCAGCATTAAAGTCCTACAGGCATGCTTGAACTGATATACATATGCATAATTCCTTTTATCGATTAGATCATATCATATTGATCAATCATTTAATTCAATACTTAAATGCCATTAAACAAACCTAGGGTGGTGAGTTAAATGCCGTCAGACAAACCTAGGGTGGTGAGTGTGTACATCATCCACTCTCGGGATAACTCTTATGCAGTGCCACTAGGGATGCCACCAAGTTAAAGCCTCTCGGGATACCTACGTCGAGGTAAAGCTCTCCATGATACTAGCCATAAGCATGGTCCCCCGCCAGCTATGGTCTAGGAGCACACAAATCATATCTCCATACACCATATCAAAATCGAGTCATGACTAGGGATGATCCGCCACCACCCTAACATGCCTCTCGGGTTCGAATCGTCAGTTTTGAACCTCTTTTCTAAATTTACAGCTCTTCAGGTCATGCAGATATGGTCTATCACAAACCTTGTATGCCTCGTGTTTTATCTTACTCCTCAAATCTTTTACTTAATGTAGTCTTGTGTGTGACAAACATCAATCATATGCAAACAGCCAATTGATGCATGACTATAGCTCATTTTATTTTAGCCATTTTCAGTAGAGTGTCATGATTCTAATGCATCCTATTTCTTTTATCTTATTATCTTAGCTTAGTGTTACATGATGATATGACAATCAATGATATCTTATGAAATGTATTTATGATAAATGTTCATCTCTTCTCTCATGAATTCTTTCTAAGTTTGTCATTTAGCATTTGCGCACATAATCTTTTATTTATCGGCTTATAGTAGTTTAATATGGTCTTAGCATGCCACTAATGGTTGCTTTTGACCTCATTATGCTACTAGTGAGCTTGTTGGCCCTAAACAAGGTACGAGCGGTGTTTGCTTTACTAGCCCTAAACATGGTACTAGCAGTATTTATTTTACCGGCCCTAACATGGTACTAGCCGGTTTATTCATGCGGTCTTAATATACTTCTAATTTAATTCTTGTTGTAAATGATTCTAGCACGATACTAGTGCCAAACATACATCATATGTCACATCATTACAACTATACAACCAACTAATCAAAATTACATCTCAAAAGAAGGTAGTTAAAATAAAATAAAATAAAATTCTAGAAAACTAATTAGTTACCTTACCCATGTTTCCTACACATTTAAAGATTTTATTTAGCCCAATTGTTTACTTAGAATTTATTATTTAAATTAATATTTATTTTGGGACTAAGAGGGCCCACGAGAACAAATCCGCTTTTCCCTCTTACCTAGTATGAAATATCCTGAAGAAAAAGGCGATTTCCTAAAACAGGTCCTACAAAAGGTTAGGGAATAGAAAATTAGAAAAATATGCTTAAATTTGAAAATTTCCTAAATGGTACTTGGAGGGTTCATAGTCTTTGATATTTAGGCAAAAGATTTAGCTAGCAAGCAAAAAGGGTCTTGGGTTGTCTCCGGTGCCTTGTACCTAAACGAGATCGTGTCAGAAGCTTTCTTGATATTGATCCTAAAATTACAGTGGCCAACACACTAAGTTATAAGCTCATTTAGTGGCTATAAAAACTAAATTTAGAATGACAAAATTTGATTTTGATTTTCGATGTGTTTTCCGGATCTCTAACGCTCTTAAAGTCCAAAGAAGTGCTAAACCTTAAAGTAAGGATTTTCTAAGCCTTTGTAACAACATGAAGAGCAAGGAAAAGTGACTTATTAGGGCTGTAAGATTTGAAATTAGCAGCCAAAAGAATTTTAAGAAGGCTACAATGGCTTACCGGGGCTTAGGAGCAAGTATGGACCCGATTGCACTAGAATTGAGTGCAAGAACCCAAAACTTGGATTAACGATGTTCTACCGAGGATTTACAAAAAAAATATAAGGCCTTTAGGTGTTGGAAAAAAAAATTAAAAGAGTGATATAGAAGGATTTAGACTTACGCATATGAATTCGGATTCACCCGTATGCATAGGATTGTTTTCGTGTCCTGATGGGGTTTCCCTTCAATCTAATGAACCTAGGCAAGATTGGGGCATAAATTAATGTTCTAGTAACCTATAATAAAAAGTAACCAAAGCAAGAAGGGCTGCACTTACACCATTTTGATGGAGAAATAAGTGAAGATAAACAACCCCAGGAAGAGTACCAAAGGTTGTCGATGGCCTCCTTGCCAAAATCACTTATTTTTATGGTTATGGTTTAAGCGGACATGGTGGCTGCATTGTAAATGGAATGGAAAAGGAGCAGGAGTCTTGGAATTTCAGATTGAATTAAACACTAAGGCGATTACAAGTGTGGCCAAGGAAAGAATAAAAAATATAGTAATAGGTCAACAATGGCCAATGTAATTAAATAGGAAAAAGGTAGATAAGGTAAGTTTTAAAATTAAAGTTTGTAAGAATTGATAGCCGAAGTGTTATCGCCCCCTTTAACCTGTGAACTTCGGCTATATACCACGATCGGGAGATCTAGCATCACCCACACGGAGTGCCAGTACCGACCTCAGAAAAGAGGAAGCTTGACGCCTCGGACATACCACTTTGGTGGCCAGCCAGCACCCTTGGGGATGACAACACTAACCTCGGGAAAATAGCGCGCCGCCTCCTTCGGAGAAGCGGCGAAATCACCTTCTGGGCAGAAGGACTAGTCACCTTCGGCAGGAAAAAATGCCCCCCAACGAGGAGCTTCGGTGCTAAGGAGACTCCCGAACTACCGAGATGACTTCGGGAGAAGGGCTCTTGTTCCGAAGGGTAACTTCAACTAAAGGGGACCTCGGGAGTACGGTAAAAGCATTTAAGGAGCCTCTGACATGTCGCCCGCACACGCTACACGCCGCCCTCATATGCGCTCTGACATGCCGATGCCGCCTACGTATTGTCATGTAGGGCTATTCTTGCCATAGCCCATGGCCTGAGGAGCCTACAGACGGCTAAAGGCCCCCACACCCAAAAGCACAGATTGCATCCGACCAAACACGTGTCGCAATCCGAACGGGCTACATCCTCCTATATATGTTAGGGAAGTGGTCTCGGCAGGGGGCTCCTCCTCCTCCTCCTCCTCCTCCTAAAAAGAAAAACGTAAGCAGGCAAGAACCTTTGGCCTCTATTACTCTCTTCCCACTTGATGTCCTGAAACATCTTCACTGGAAGGCATAGTGACCTCCGGGAGGACTTCCTGTGAGGGAGAGCGTCTGGAGTTGAAGTTTCCCAGGGGAGTGTGCCTGTAAAGCTCAGAGAAGAGGGTTAGGAGGTCCCCGAGGTGCTTTTCCGGGGAGGAGCCTCTGACGCCCAAGTCAGTTTCCTGAAAGAAAATAAGGGAGGAGCACTGAAAAGTAGAAAGGCCTTGCCTGTTTGTGTTTTCTCAAGGAGAGGAGTCTGCTCAAGGATCCATCCTTTGCCCAGGTTTATTTCCTGGTATTTATAGGAGTATTCAGCCCGTTCAGATCATGACACGTGTTCGGTCAGATCTTTCCTGAATTTCTGGGCGTAGGGGACAAGTAGCCGGTGGCAGGTTTCTTGAGCCTTGAACCGAGACAGGTTGTGACGAGACCTGGATGGCGTCGGTGTGTCAGACCGCCGTTTGGGGTGGCCTGTAACGTCTGTGGGCGACATGTCAGAGGCTCCTTAAATGCTCATGTCGTACTCCCGAAGTCCCTGGACGAGGTCGTCCTCTGGCGCGGACGATGCCCCTTCGGGAAATATGCCCGTAGTTCGGGGAGTTCCCTGATTTAGGGTTCCGCCTTCGGGGAGATCCTCTTCGGCTTGCAATAGCTGATTCTCCATCTCCGAAGGTGATCTGTTTAGTACCTCGGGGGGGCTAATAGTATCCTCGAGTTTCCTGACGCTCCGAGTTCGGGTCAGATAGAGGCGATAGCCCTTCGGCTATCACATGCCCCCCTTTGGAAAGCCGAAGTGGAGACTTCGGTTTGTAGTCTTTCCGAGGATGCTCTTTGGGAGTTTTTAGGGAGTAAAACCTGTGCCGAAGATACACCTTTTGCCCGAAGATATGGGCTGTTCGGCCATAGCCTGTCTTTTGGTGTCTTCGAGGCAACCTACTTCTTTCCTTTTTCCTTTTGCAGGTCTGTGCAACGTCGCGTCTCATGACCAGGCGTGTCAGTCTGGAGCGGCGCGTCCCAGTTTTTTAGGGGTGTCAGAAGGCGTGTCCCCTATTTTGGCGCGGCGGCTGACACGTGGCACACTGTCATTGGAGGAGAGTCGCGTCGGTTACAGAGGGCGCGTCTTTTCGGGAGCAGAGAGCAGTTATGGCGACTGTTCGCCTTCAAGGGATACTTATGACGCCGGTTCGTCTACCCTCCTTCGGCCTATATATAGCCCATTCCATCATAAGTTCCTCTTTTTGGTTTCGCTTCTGCTCTTTTCTCTGCTTGCAATTGCTTTTTCTTCCCTGCTTTCCGTGGCGGTACTGTCTGACAGAGTTTCTTTCCGGCAACCTTTCACGACGGCGTTTTCAAATCCAGATTTTGGCAAATCATTCGGTGGGTTTTTGATCTCCAGAGTCCTCTGATTTTTGCTTTTTCAAGCTTTTCTGAACTTGTTTGTTAGCCAATCATGCCTATCCCCGAGAGCTGGCAACCCCTTTTATCTCACCCTTGCTGCACCACCCCCAAAAAACTAGAAAAATGGAAGAAAAAGTTCTTTCTTCCCTCGTATGCTGTTACGAGGTTGCCACGTCCTGACCAATTTTGCTTTTCAAACCGTAGCAACGAGGTTACCGTTTTCCGAGCCCAGCTGAAGGCCGGACTTCGGTACCCTCCCCCGAAGATGATTTGCGACTTCTGCCAATTCCATGGCATTGCCGTAAATCAACTTCCGCCGAACTCGTATTGCTATTTTAACGCCTTCATCTGCATGTGTGGCGTCTTCGGGATAGAACCCCATTTTGTGATTTTTATGCAGTACTACAAGCTCTTCGTGGTCCCGAAGGTGGCTTTTATTTCATGCTACCTCGGGGATCCGGGAGCAAGAAATATATGTTCACCTTCGCCACCAAGGACACCTGGCGAGGGTGGCAACAAAAATTTTTCTTCCTGAAGTTGGAGGAGGCCTGGTCGCATGTTCCGACCAAGTGGGCTCAGGGAAAGCTGGAGATGGACGTCATAGATCCGAGGATAATGCTAACTCCGGAGTTGGCTCCTATCTTTGCAGACTTCGACGGACGTATCCGTGCTGTCTCGGACTGGGGTCCCGAGGTCTCTTCACGCTCCCTCTACCCCTTCCCTATCAATTAGAGGCTAATGACCGAGGAAGTCCTTCGGGAGTTAGGGGTAGTGAAGGAGCACAAAACAGACCTCAAAATGCCAGCTCCTGCCATCGTTGGGAAGGATTCCTGGCTAGTGCAACTCCTTCGGGAGGAGATTTCTTATGAAACTTTCTTTGAGAGTAAGTTACCTCAGACTCCCTTTGTTTTTGTTTCCATCCTGGACTCACGCTGATATCTTCCTTATTTTTCAGAGATGGGGGATGCCACTGCTGCCTTCTACAAATCCCTTTTTACCGGCCAAGTTGAAAAGGGTGAACAGAAAAAGAAGGCAGCTTCCCGAAGGAGGAAAACGGGCGAAGAGGACCATTCAGCCTTCTCATTTGGAAGAGCTTGAGAAGGCGAGCGAGGAGCCCGAGGTTGTTGCCATTACGCCGCTCGAGGTCGCTGCCGACGTCCCCCTGACCGACGTCCCTCCTCAGAGCCCTACTCCGTCGCAGGCCCTTCTAGATGCCGTGGTAGAGGTTCCTTCTGCCGAGGAGCGGCGTAAATGCAAAGGTAAGGGGATCTCCACCGAGGAGGCCCCGGACTCCAGCGATGACGTCGTCGAGGTGCCGCCAGGTTTGCTTTCTCAAGCAAAGTTTGATGCCTTCACGTGCTGAATTTTGTGATGTATTTGCCTTGAGCAGTCTTTTTGTTTCTGCCGTGCAGGGGAGTCACTTACTCCAAATTGGGCGGCCGAACACGCCCGGAGGCGAGCCCTTCGCGATGCCAGAGTCGCGCAAGGGAAAATCCCGAAGGAGCCTTTCTGGTCGTTTACGAAGGACATGAATTTGTACTCCGGAGACTGCCAGCAAATGGCCAAAGAGATCGCGAAAGGGATGCTTACCAAGGCCTCCTTTAAGGCCATCGCAGAAGCTCATCCTGGTGATGACTCCCTCACCGCGAAGCTTTCCGAGCACGTTGCCCAGGTATGCTTTACGCCTATCTTTTTCCCTTCAACTTTGTCTAAGTGTTTGCCTTTTTCTTTGTCTTACTGACTTCGCCTTTTTCCCTTTGCAGCTGATGGGGTACGCCAGCTTCCTCAGAGTTCGGGTGGCCAGGAAGACGACATTCCGAGCCTCGGCCTTAAAGGTGATTGATAAAACTAAGGCCATGTGCTCGGAATTGGCTGTCAAGAACCTGCAGCTGGCTGATGCTGCGGAGAAGGAAGTTGCGGCCCTTCGGGAGGAGTTCCAAAAAGAAAAGGAAGAACTTTTGAAGGACTCCTCCCAGAAAATTTTGGACCTCGGCTCCCAGGTGGCGGAGCTGATTTCGGCAAACGAGGCGCATCTGAAGGAGAAGTCGGAATCCGAGGCTCTCCTGGCGAAGGCGCTAGCTGAGAAGGCCGAGCTCCAGGCCGAGGTCGATTCTTTGAAGAAGGAGTCAAAGAAGAAGAAGGTGAAGGCACTGAAGCAGGAGGTCGCGGATCTGCAGAACGACCTTGAGGAACTTGGGGTCGAAAAAGACAAATCCGACCAGATGGCGAAGGTCGCTTTTCAGGACGGGTTTTGCCTTGCTCGGCACCAAGTTCTTCAGAGGTTCCCAGATCTGGACCTCTTCTTTCTTGGAGGCTCTAAACATCCCCGAGGCGCCTCGGTGGTCCTGGTCCAAGGTTGAGTACCTGAACTTGCCCTCTTCTATTCCGGCGCCAAAGGTGGCGGGCAAGGACGTAGGGGCTAGTGGGTCTCGGGACGCCGAGATCCCTTAGTTTGTTCTAGGACTCCTTGCCTTTTTCTCCTTCTTTTTGTACTTCTTCTTTTCTGTAAGCCAATTTCACTTTAAGGAAGATTTTTTGGCTAAGTCTTTTTGTGAGACGTTTTGTTTTTCCCCTTTATCCCGAACGTGATTGCTCAAGGGACTTCGGAAAATCATATCTGCGCTCACTTCGGCGAGTACCTTCGCGCGATTTTTCGTTTCCCATTTTTCCTGAACGTGATTGCTCAGGGGTCTTCGGGAAATCGTACCTGCACTTATTACGGCGAACGTGATAGCCGAAGGGCTATCGCCTCTACCTGACCCGAACTCGGAGCATCAGGGAACGCGAGGACACTATTAGCCCCCCTGAGGTACTTAACAGATCGCCTTTGGAGATGGAGAATCAGCCATTGCAAGCCGAAGAGGATCTCCCCGAAGGCGGAACCCTGAAGCAGAGAACTCCCCGAACTACGGGCACATTCCCCGAAGGGGCACCGTCCGCGCCAGAGGACGACCTCGTCCAGGGACTTCGGGAGTATGGTATGAGCATTTAAGGAGCCTCTGACATACCGCCCACAGACACTACATGTCACCTCAAACGGCGATTTGACACACCGGCACCGTCCAGGTCTCATCACAACCTGTCTCGGTTCAAGGCTCAAGAAACCTGCTGCCGGCTACTTGTCCCCTACGCCCAGAAATTCAGGAAAGATCTGACCAGACACGTGTCATGATCTGAATGAGCTGAGTACTCCTATAAATATCAGGAAATAAACCTGGCCAATGGATGGATGAGAGAGCAGACTCCTCTCTTTGAGAAAACACAAACAGGCAAGGCCTTTTTTACCTCCCAGCGTTCCTCTCTCATTTTCTAACAGGACACTGACTTGGGCGTCGGAGGCTCCTCCCCGGAAAAACACCCCGGGGACCTCCTAACCCTCTTTTCTGAGTTTTTCAGGCACGTTCCCCTAGGAAACCTCAACTCCAGACGCTCTCCCTCATAGGAAGTCCTCCCGGAAGTCACCATGCCTTCCAGTGAAGATGTCTTTGGGCATCATTTGGCACAGTCTGTGGAAACCCATCCTTGGGTCGCCGTCGTTGAGACTCGGCGTTCTAAGGACAAGGGACTCCCGAGGTCCCCGTCCGCGCTTGAAGTCCAACCGGCCACCGAGCAAGCCCTCCCAGGGACTTCCACGCCTGAGGAAGAGCGTCCTCTGGTCATAACCAGGAGCTTTCTGCGCGACTTTCAACGTTCAGTTGTGGCTGAAATGACATAACAGATAGACCGAAAGTGGCCGTAACAAGCCAAAGCTCGAAGGCCTCCTTCGCCAGCACACCCTCGGGAAAAAAGTCCCAAACCAACCCATCGTAGTTCCGAATGCGGGACCCACGAGAGGAGTCTTCAACGGAAAACATGCCCCTCGGGGCACGGCTCGCAGGACAAGCAGGGTCAAGATGACCCAAAATCACACACAGGAGGAGCCAGTCACCTGAGGCAAGGCCCCCATCCCCTCAGCGCCGAACTCACTCTCCGAAGAGGCACCGACAATCCCCCCTCCCAGAAGAAGGACCAAGCGCCACGGTCCTTATGGAGAAGATATTGGCCAGGTTGGACAGAGTGGAGAAACAGGTGGTCCGCAAACCCGTCTAGGCTAGGCTGTCTGGAACCTTTTGCGGGGACGAGTCCCCATTCACCCAAGATGTAGCTGAGGCAGCCATGCCATGTGACTTCAGAGTACCTCGGCTGGAAACTTATGATGGCCGTACTGATCCACAGGCCCATCTGACCAAGTACAGATGCAGTATGATGATGCACGGTGCCGACGACGCTACCTTGTGCAAATGTTTTGAGGTCACTCTCGCCGGGCCAGCAACAGCCTGGTATAACTCATTGGCCCCATGAACCATCTCGGAGTTCCAGGAGTTATCCACGGCCTTCATACAGCAATTTATCGGAAGTCGGCCAATGGCGAAGATGCCTGTACAGATGTTCGCCATAGAGCAAAGAGATGGAGAAACCATCCGTGACTATGTCGAAAGGTTTAACAGGGAAGCTTTAAGCGTCCCGGATTTTTGGCCCGAAATACGCATTTTAGCCATGATGCGGGGTCTTCGGAGGGACTCGCAGTTGTTTTACGAGTTCTCTAAAGACCCCTTAGACACCCTCGGTGAATTTTACCGAAGGGCGGAACAGCACATAACCGCCGAGGAGCTGAGAATGGGTGGGCCGAAGTCCGATCACGCCTGAGCCGAAGGATCCAGCCAGCAAACTTGGCATTCAACCGAACAGGCGGGCCGACCTTGAAGAACACGGGGCAGGAAATTTCCAGCTTACACACCCCTGAACACCACACGAACAAACATCCTCATGACAATGGAAAGGCAGAGGGCGCAGATTCGGCGGCCAAGGGCCATGACCGCTGACAACAAGAAAAACATAAAGAAGTTCTGCCAGTTTCACCGCGACCACGGGCATGACATCGAAGATTGCTTCCAACTATCAAAGTACATAGAGTCGCTAATAAAACTGGGCCAGCTTCGACGGTATCTGTGGATGCCTTCCCCGAAGGGAAGGAAAGATGAGGAAGAAAAGGCCGAAGAGGAGGATTATGACTCCGACAGGCGAAGAAACCGAAGTCCAAAGAGGCGAACTCCACCTCCGGCAGGGGTAATACAGACAATCACGACGGGGCTCCCATCCTCGAAAAGAAAGAGAAAGGCTGGAGAAGTAGCAGTCATGGACTATCAAAATCCGAAAAAAAAGCTGGCCCGCAGGGATGGATCCACCGTTATCTTTCCCCACAATGATCCGCTGCTGATTACGGCAAGGATAGGAAACTGGGACGTCAAAAGAGTGCTACTCGATGACGGATCGAATGCCGACGTCCTGTTCTCACACTTGCTGCCGAGGTTGGGTATATCTAGCAGCGACCTCAAGCCCGTTACCTCGCCTACCTTCAGGATAGGTCCGTCCGAACTACCCGTCCTCGGGTGGATCGATCTCCCTTTGATGCTGATAGGGACTTTGGTGAATGGGACAGCAGAGTTGTACGCCTCCACAATGGCAAGGTTCATCGTTATGGATGTCCCTTCATCGTACAATGCCATCCTTGGAAGACAGACACAGGGAAACCTGCACATTCGCCCTGATGTCAAGTACTTAACTGTTACTTTCGCCACCAAGGATGGAGATGCAGAGATTTGCATAGATCAAGGTGAAGTAAGGAAAGTGTTCGTGAAAACACGAAAAGCTCCAGCAAACAACTTCGCGTAAGCAATGGAGGTAAAGGCACCAGAGAAGGGCAAGGAGGAAAATCCCACGAAAGCGGAAACGGAAACAGTAGAACTTGTCCCAGGTCAATCTACCTGAATGGGGAAGAGCTTGGCCGAAGGTGACAAGAAAAAACTTGTATATTTTCTACTGGAAAATAAAGATCTATTTGCCTACTCGCCGAAAGACATGCCAGGGATAAACCCTAGCATCATACACCACAACCTCAAAGTTAATCCCGGGGCAAAACCTGCCCGGCAAAAGAAACGGAGCACCTCGGTACATAAAAGTAACTTTGTCAAAACCGAAGTGCAGCGCTTGTTAGACGCTGGTGTCATCAAGGAGGTCAAATACCCCGAATGGTTGAGCAACGTGGTTATCGCCACTAAAGAAGGAAGCAGTAAACTCCGGATGTGCATCGACTTCAGAAACTTGAACGATGCTTGCCCAAAAGACTCATACCCTCTCCCACCGATAGACCAATTGGTAGACTCAACAGCCGAATACGGGCTCCTAAGTTT
>SMDT01001002.1:0-118261 GCA_005392925.1 Aquilaria sinensis
AAAAGGAGCCCAGTGCTACGCTCCTCCTGGAGAAAGTCTTGGCAAGACTGGAGAGAGTGGAACAGCAGGTGGCACGCAAGCCTGTTTGGGCCAGGCTAACTGAAACGGTCTCTGGAGATGAAACTCCTTTCGCCCGAACAGTGGTCGAGGCGGCCATGCCAAGTGACTTCAGGCTACCTCGGCTGGAGACCTATGAGGGTCGGACTGATCCCCAGGCCCACCTAACAAAGTACAAACGCAGCATGGTGTTACATGGGGCTGACGATGCTACGCTCTGCAAGTGCTTCGAAGTCACCCTCGCAGGACCAGCAACTGCCTGGTACAATTCCCTGCCTCCAGGAAACATCAAGGGGTTCCAGGAGCTGTCCACGGCGTTCAACCAACAGTTCATTGGGAGCAAGCCGACGGCGAAGATGCCCGTCCAGATGTTTGACATAGCGCAGAGAAACGAGGAGACCATCCGTGACTATGTCAAGAGGTTCAACAGGGAGGCCCTCAGTGTTCCGGACTTTCGTCCCGAAATCCGCATCCTCACCATGACGAGGGGCCTCCGGAGGGATTCGCACTTGTTTTACGAATTCTCCAAAGATCCCCCGGACACGCTGGGAGAATTCTACCGAAGGGCTGAACAACACATGACAGCCGAAGAACTGAGAATGACTGGACCAAAACACGACCAAATTCAAGCTCGTGGCGAAGGGTCCAGCCAGCAAGCCCGGTGTCCAACGGAACAGTCAGGCCGACCTCGGAGAATGCGAGTAGGAGGAAGGAAGCCCCAAAACTTTACACCTCTGAGCACCACGAGGGCTAACGTCCTTATGGCGTTGGAAAAACAGGGGGCTCAAATCCAACGGCCAAGGGGCATGACTGCTGACAACAGAAGGAACATGAAGAAGTTCTGTCAGTTCCACCGTGATCACGGTCATGACACCGAAGACTGCTTTCAGTTGAAAAAGTACATTGAATCACTGATAAAGCAGGGCCAGCTTCGGCGTTATTTGAGAATGCCTTCCCCGAAAGGGAAAAAAGAGGAGGAAGGAAAGCCCGATGACGAGGATTACGATTCGGACAGGCGAAGGAACCGAAGTCCGAGAAGGCGTCCTCCACCTTCGGCAGGAGTAATACAGACGATCACAACCGGACTTCCATCCTCGGAAAGAAAAAGAAGGGCCAGAGAGATAGCGGTGATGGAATATCAGAGCCCAATGAAAAAATTGGCCCGCGAGGATGGCTCCACCATCGTATTTCCCCATGACGATCCATTGCTGATAATGGCGAGGATAGGAAACTGGGACGTCAAGAGGGTACTGCTGGATGATGGGTCAAACGCAGACGTCTTGTTCTCACACTTGCTACCAAGCTTGGGCGTATCCAGGAGTGACCTCAAGGCTGTTACTTCACCCACGTTCGGCGTAGGACCATCTGAGCTACCTGTCCTCGGGTGGATCGACCTCCCCTTGATGATGAAAGGAACTTCGGAGAAAGGAACTACTGAGTTGTTCGCCTCTACCATGGCAAGATTCATAGTCATGGACGTTCCTTCGTCATACAACGCCATTCTCGGCAGACAGACACAGGGAAATTTGCACATTCGCCCTGATGTAAAGTACTTGACCGTCTCCTTCGCCACCAAAAAAGGAGACGCAAAGATCTTCATTGATCAAGGCGAGGTGAGAAAGGTGTTCGTCAGAGCACGAAAGGCTCCAGCAAGCAACTTAGCACATGCTGTAGAAGCAAAAGAGCTGGAAAGGGGCGAGGCAGAAGATTCCACAAAGGCGGAAACATAAGAAGTAGAGCTTGTCCCAGGCCATAGTACCCGAATAGGGAAAAATATGGCCGACGGAGACAAGGAAAAACTTGTATCTTTTCTTCTTGCAAATAAAGATCTGTTCGCCTACTCGCCGAAGGACATGCCAGGGGTAAACCCTCGCGTAATCCAGCATAGCCTTAAAGTGAGTCCGGAAGTAAAACCTGTCCGGCAAAAGAAACGGAGCATCTCAGCTCACAAAAGTGAATTCGTCAAAACCGAAGTCCAGCGTCTGATAGACGCTAGCGTTATCCGGGAGGTAAACTACCCCGAATGGCTAAGTAACGTGGTAATTGCCACAAAAGAAGGAAGTAGCAAGCTTCGGATGTGCATCGACTTCAGAAATTTGAACGATGCCTGCCCAAAAGATTCATATCCTCTTCCACCAATAGACCAACTGGTAGACTCAACTGCCGAGTATGGGCTCCTAAGTTTCCTGGACGGTTTCAGTGGCTACCATCAGATAAGGATGGACCCCGAAGATGAAGAGAAGACTGCCTTCATCACCGAAGGAGGAACATATTGCTATATCAGGATGCCCTTCGGACTCAAAAATGCAGGAGCCACCTACCAGAGGCTGATGAACAAGGTCTTCAAAGACCAAATGGGGAGGAACATGGAGGTGTATGTTGATGATATGATAGTCAAGAGCAAACTGCCTGGCTACCACGTTGCAGATTTAGAGGAAACCTTCCAAAAACTCAGAACCTTCGGGATCCGCCTTAATCCTGAGAAGTGCATCTTCGGGGTGACCTCGGGAAAGTTCCTTGGGTACATGGTATCCGAAAGAGGCATCGATGCTAACCCCGAGAAGATTAAGGCTCTGCTTGAATTCCGAACTCCTGCCACAGTCAAAGACGTGCAGAGACTCACCGGAAGAATAACCTCTCTGAGCAGGTTTATTTCCAGGTACGGAGATAGGTGTCGACCCTTCTTCAAAGTCCTCACAAAAGCAGCAAAGATGGAAGGCGACCTCGGAAGGAATGGTCATCCTTGGGATGAAGATTGCCAAAAAGCCTGGGAAGAACTCAAAGTCTACTTGGCCAGCCTGCCGACTCTGCGGCAACCTCGGGAGGGAGAGCCCCTCGTACTATACCTCGCCGTCACGAAAAAAGCTGTGAGCTCGGTCCTCGTGAAAGAAGAAGGGCCAAAGCAATGGCCGGTCTACTATGTCAGCAAGTCCCTGCATGGCGCCGAAGTCAGGTACCCTTTGCTTCAAAAAGCTATATATGCCTTGGTACTTGCAGGAAGGAGGCTACGGCCATACTTTCAGGCTCACCCCATTATCGTCCGAAGTACCCTGCCTCTACGGGATGTTATGAGGAAAGTTGATCATTCGGGAAGGCTTTCCAAGTGGTGTATAGAGCTTGGCGAACACGACATCACGTATGAACCCCGGAAAGCTATAAAAGCTCAAGCTTTGGCAGACTTCATCGCCGAAGTACCAAACACCGAGGAGGGACATTCATTTTCGGGCGAAGACGAGCCAGAATGGACGTTATACGTTGACGGGGCCTCAGGATCCGAACACCAGGGAGCTGGAGTGATTATCAGAGGCCCCGAAGGCCTAGAAGTAATGAAGGCCATCAAGTTCAGTTTCAACGCCACCAACAATATGGCCGAGTATGAGGCCCTCATAGCAGGATTACGCCTGGCCAGAAAAATTGGCGTGAGAAACTTGAAAGCCCATAGTGATTCCCAGCTGGTGGTCCGGCAAATGGCAGGGGACTATGGCGCGAAAGACCCGACCTTGGCGAAATACCATGAGTTGGTAACAAAGCTTATTCGGGAGTTCGACGTCGTGAAAATCGAGAACGTACCCCGACGGAAAATGCTGAGGCAGACTGTTTGGCGAAGTCCAAAACTTGCACCGAAGTGCTAAGCCACCCCAGCATCGCGGTGTTAAGCATAGCGACCTCGGGGAAAGGATGGAAAGAACCAATCAAAACGTATCTCGCAACCAACACACTCCCCGAAGACCCCAGCGAAGCCGCAAAAGTGCGAAGGCGCTCCGGACGTTTCTTCTTAATTGGAGAAGAACTATATCGGCAAGGATATGCAAATCCACTACAGAGGTGTGTTAGTGAAGAGGATACTGAAATGATCCTCGAAGAAGTTCACGAAGGTGCCTGTGGTTCGCACATCGGAACCGACGCCCTAGCAGCAGTGATACTTCGCCAAGGATACTTCTGGCCTACCCTGAGAAAGGACGCCAAGCAGTTCGTCCAGAAATGTGGTAGTTGCCAGAGACATGCGAACATCCAAAGAACACCCTCAGAGTTCGTGACTTCGGCAGACTATCCTTGGCCCTTCGCAGTTTGGGGCATAGATCTCATTGGGCCACTCCCAACGGCGCCTGGAGGCGTAAAGTTCTGCGTAGTAGCAGTAGACTATTTCTCTAAGTGGGTCGAGGCAGAACCTCTGACAACTATCTCGGCAAAAGAAGTGCAGAAGTTCGTATGGAAAAACATCGTATGCAGATTTGGCATACCGAGGGTACTCGTAGCGGACAATGGATCCCAGTTCGTAGACAAAGGATTCCAAGAGTTCATTAGCGACCTCGGGACAAAAATGCACTTCGCCCCAGTAGCTCACCCCCAAAGTAATGGGCAGGTAGAAGTATCCAACAGGACCATAAAAGATGGTCTGAAAAAGAGACTGAAGGAAGCAAAAGGGAAATGGCCAGGAGAACTCCAAAGCGTGTTATGGAGTTACCGAATGACACCGCGAAGAGCCACAGGGGAAACGCCCTTTTCACTCGTCTTCGGTACAGAGGCCATCATCCTCGTCGAGGTAGTACAACCATCAATACGAGTCCAAGTGTTCGATGAAAAAGGAAATGACCTCGGCCTGAGAACCAAGCTCGACCTCGTTGGCGAACACAGAGAAGTAGCCGAGCTGAGAAGAAAAGCTTTCCAGCAAAGAGTGGCAGCAGCCATTAACCTACGCGCCAGGCCAAAGGGAATAAAGAAGGGAGACCTCGTTCTCCGAAAAACCGAATTTGGACCCCGAAAGCCGTCCCACGGGGTACTTCGCGCAAATTGGGAAGGACCCTACCTGGTACTTGCCGAAGTATGAAAAGGAGTTTATAAGCTCCGTGATGCCGAAGGCATAGAATTAAAAAATACTTGGCACTCAGAGGCGTTGAAAAAATTCTATGCCTAAAAAGTTCGGTGGGAAAGTTGTATTCCACAAGTTGGAAAAATTTGTCTAAGTAAAAAGTTCTGAAGAAGTACAAAACAACAGTCTCACGAAAGCAATCGCCGAGGAAAGTAAAAGTAAGTTTTTCCAAAGTCTCTTGAGCGAATATGTTCGGGACAAAGGAAAGCAAGAGTAAGGTTTTCCGAAGTCTCTTGAGCGAATATGTTCGGGACAAAGGAAAGCAAGAGTATGGTTTTCCGAAGTCTCTTGAGCGAATATGATCGGGACAAAGGAAAGCAAGAGTATGGTTTTCCGAAGTCTCTTGATCGAATATGTTCGGGACAAAGGAAAGCAAAAGTATGGTTTTCCGAAGTCTCTCGAGCAAATTATGTTCGGGACAGAGGGAAACAAAAGAATCTGGCAAAAAATACTTAGCCAAAGTTCTATCTATTAAGCCAAAGAGTGCTTACAGAGAAGAAAGTTGCTGAAAGACTACAAAAAAGAAGAAGAAAATGAAGACAAAGGGCCCTAGTACAAACTAAGGAACCTCGGCGTCTTGAGAACTGCCAGCCTCTGTGCTTTTGTCAGTAGCCTTCGACGCCGGGAGACAAGGAGGCAGTTTCAAGTGCTCGATCTTGGACCAAGTCCACCGAGGCTCCTTGGGGATGTTCATGCCTTCCAGGAAGGAGAGGTCAAAATCTGGGAACTTCTGCAGAATTTGGTGCCGGACAAGGCAGAAGCCGTCTTGAAAGCCCAACTTCGTCATATCATCGGACTCGCGCTTCTTGACCGCCAAATCCGCGTAGTCCTTCTCCAGATCCGCGTAATCCTTCGCCAGATCCTTGAGCTTTCTCCTCAATCCCTTCATCTTCTTCTTCTCTTCTGAAGGCTTCTTCAGAGATGCGACCTCAGCTTCGAGCTGCGCCTTTTCCTCGAGCGTCTTCGCAAGGATTACGTCACTTTCTGACTTATCCTTTTGAATCGCTTCAACGGTCGAGGTCAGCTCCGCCACTCGAGAACCGATGTCAGAAAGTTTCTGGGAGGTGTCTTTTTGAAGTTCCTCTTTCTCTCTTTTGAGCCCCTCCCGAAGTTCAGCAACCTCCTTCTCCGCAGACTGCTTCAGCTGAGCATTTTCGGCTTCCAGCGCCGAACACTGGGCCTTCGTCTTGGTGTAAGCGTCCCAGAGTGACGCCCTCCTTTCTGATTCCCGAGCCACCCGAACTCGGAGGAACCCAGCATACCCCATCAACTGCAAAAAAAGCAAACAAAGGGAAAATGATGCTAAGTAAAAAGCAAAGGTGAAATTGGCACTGAGAAAACAGTGAAGCGTACCTGGGCGGCATGTTCAGTGAGTTTGGCGGCCAAAGAGTTGTCACCTGGGTAAGCCGCCGCAAGGGCCTTGTAAGAGGCCTCGGTAAGCACCCCTTTGCACATCTGCCTGGCCATCTCAGGACAGTCCTCGGAGTACATATCCATGTCCTCCGTGAACGTCCAGAAGGGCTCCTTCGGAACTTTCCCTGCTGGGACTTTGGCATCCCGAAGGGCCCTCTTGCGGGCGTGTTCGGCAACCCAGTCAGGAGCGGCCACCTCCGCTGCACAACAAGGCAGAAAAATTAGTTAAGGCCAGAAAAGTCTTAAGGATTTGCAAAAAACAAAAGGTTGGTTCGACAAAAGTGCAAACCTGCTGGCACCTCGGTAACGTCGTCGTCAAGAATCGACGTCGCCTCAGTAGAGATCCCCTTGCCTTTTATTTGACGCCGCTCCTCGGCAGAAGGGGTCTCCTCCCCATCGCCCTCCAGAAGAGCATGCGAAGGCGTGGGGCTTTGAGGAAGGACGTCGGAAGAAGGGACGTCGGCAGAAGGAACCTCGGGCAAAGGGGCGGCAGGGTCCTCGGGCTCCTCGCCTACCTCCTCCGGAATTTGCGGAAGAGAGGAAGGAGCAGCTTTCTTTGCCCGTTTGGAAGGAGGGCCGCCCGAAGTCTGTTTCCGCCTCCGAGAGGCGGCCTTCTTTGTCTGTTCGCCCCTCTCGGCCTGCCCGGTAAAAAGAGCCTTGTAGAAGGCAGCCGCGTCGTCGCCCATCTCTGAAAAAAGAAAAAGAAGATCAGTGTAAGTCCAAGATGAAGTCATGAAGGGAAAAATGAGAAAGTAACTTACTCTCATAAAAAGACTCATAAGTCTCTTTCCCCCGAAGGAGTTTCACGAGCCAGGAGTCCTTCCCCGAAGAAGCCGGTTTCGGCATATTGAGGTCTGTCTCATGCTCCTTTACCACCTTGAGTTCCCGAAGGACCTCTTCGGTCATGAGCCTCCAGTTGATCGGAAAGGGGTAAAGGGCACGAGGAGGGACCTCGGCAGCCCAGTCAGAGACGGCCCGGATGCGCCTGTCGAAGTCCTCAAAGATAGGTGCTACATCGGCGTCTAGCAGTATCTTCGGGTCAACAACATCCATCTTGAGCCTCCCCTGAGCCCACTTGGTCGGGAAGTGCGACCAAGTCTCCGACTTCTTCAGGAAAAAGAATTTTTGTTGCCACCCTCGCCAGCTGTCTTTGGTGGCAAAGGTGAACGTATACTTTTTGCTCCCGGATCCCCGAGGTAGCATAAAGTAGAAGCCACCCTTCGGGACCACGAAGAGCTTGTAGTACTGAAGAAAAACTACAAAGTGAGGTTTTATTTTGAAAACGCCGCACATACAGAGGAAGGCGTTAAAATAACAGTACGAGTTCGGTGGGAGCTGGTTAACGGCAATGCCATGGAAGTCGCAGAACGCGCTAACCATCTCCGGGGGGGGATACCGAAGTCCGGCCTTCAATTGGGCTCGGAAAACGGTGATTTCATCACTTCGGTTGGAGAAAGGAAATTGGTCAGGACGGGGCAACCTCGTCACAGAGTAAGAGGGTAAGAAAAACTTTTTCTTCCATTTCGCTAGCTTTGCCGGAGTAGTGCAGCAGGGGTGAGAAAGAAGAGGTTGCCAACTCTCGGGAACAGGCATGATGAAAACGAGTTCGGGAAAAACAAGGAAAAACAAAAAGAAGAAGCTTTGAAAAAAGCAAAAGGACTAAAACCCACCAAAGGTCTTGCCGGAATCTGGATTTCTGGAAGCCGTCGTGAAAAGTGGTCGGAAAAACGCCTGAAAAAGGAGAACCGCCGCGGAAAATCGGGAGAGAATTAGAAGGCAGAAGAAAGCAAAAGCAGAAGCAAAAAGAGGGTTATGACAGGACTGGTATATATAGGCCGAGAAGGCCAGGTGAACCGTCGTCATTAGTACCCCTCGGAAGGCGAAGCGTCGCCATAACTGCTAAGTGAGCCTGAAAAGTCGCGCCTGCCGTACTCAGTGCATTCTCACCCAGTAATAGTGCGCCACGTGTCAGCCATCGCGCAGCAAACGTGCCGCGTGTCGGTCATCGCGCAGCGAACGTGCCACGTGTCGCCCATCACGTCGAGCACGCCCTCTGACATCGTTTGGTTTAGAGGCGCCGCCCTAGACTGACTCCGCTAGACGCAGGACGCGACGCATGAGCAGACCTATAAAGGCAAAAAAGTAGGTTACCTCGAAGACACCAAAAGACAGCCTGTGACTTCGGGCAGAAGGTCTATCTTCGGTACAAGGTTATCCTATCTTCCCTCGACACGAGGATACCAAGAGACAGCCTGTGACTTCGGGCAGAGGGTGTATCTTCGGCACAGGGACAGCCTATCTTCTCGCGCCTCGAGGACGCAAAAATGCTGCCCATCGCTACAAGCAGAAGAAGGCGTCTTCGGCGCAGATATCATAGCCACAGGACCCGAAAACCGATGAACCGAAGTTTCTCACTTCGGCTTTTCGGAGGGGGGCCTGTGATAGCCAAAGGCTATTGCCTCCTCGGTAGTAACTCCCTGCCAGAATATTGGCCGAGGAGTCTGACGTCACCCAAGAGAGGATCTTTTCACTGACCTCGGAAGGTGCGAAGTCAAACACTATGAGCTCGAGACTTTGGTTAGCTCGTCAGGAATTCCGAGGACAATCGAGGGGCCAGACTGACCGTCTTCAGGTAAGAGAGCCATCTCTCTGAAGCAAGGAAGAATCTCCCCGAAGGCAGAGGCCCCGAAGAGGATCTTCCCCGAACAAGAAACACCTGAACAAGGGAATCCTCTAACTATGGGTGTGAGTCCCGAAGAAGGTGTTCATCAAGGGAGCTCCCAGAACTATGGGATAGATCCCGAAGGAGGTGCTCACACCGAAGGACGGATAGAATCCGAAGAGGGTGCACGCACCGAAGGGCGACCTCGCCCAGGGGACCTCGGGAGTACGGTATGAGCATTTAAGGAGCCTCTGACATGTCGCCCACAAGCCCTACACGTCACATCAGAACGGCGAACTGACACGCCGCAGCCGCCCCAGTCCTGACACAACCTGTCCGGGTCCAGGGCTAAAAGAGGCTGCAAACGGCTGCCTGTCCCCTAGGTCCAAAAGCACAGATCAAATCTGACCGAACACGTGTCATGATCTGAACGGACCATCTACTCCTATAAATACTAGGAAAAGGGACTAGGCAAGGGATGGGCATTTTCCTCCCTCTGAGAAAACACAAAACAGGCAAGACACTTGATCCCTTAGTGTCCTTCCTCCACTCTCACTCAGAAAACTGACTTGGGCGTTGGAGGGTCCCCCCCGGAAAAGCAAACCGGGGACCTCCTAACCTCTCCTTTGAGCTTTTCAGGCACACCCAGCTGGGAAACCAGAGCTCCAGGTGCTCGCCTCCTCAGGAAGTCTCTCCACCTGTCAACATGACAACAAACGAAGATGCTTTGGGGCATCACCTTTGTTGCTCATAACTGAGTGAACTTGAAGGAGGTCATTGGGTATGTCACATATCATGCGGAGGGATTTGTATGATCAAGATGGGATTTGTCCCTCCTATGCAACGGGAGCGATATCTTCGGGCCCCTTGATAGAGTGAGGCTTAGAAAATGCATGGCCATGCTCAGATGAGTTGATATGCGATATCAATGTCATCAGTTTAAGTTAGTCTACTCGGTAATCAAGAAAACAAAGATTGGGCTATACGAGAGTGACACATTCCATGTCTCGTGCTTAGTCTTGATATCTTGGACAAAGGGACAATGGCATATATCGGTGATGATCATAAAGGTATAGTCGAATCATCGACAATTTTGTCACTTGGGTAGCAATGATGATCATAAAGGTATAGTCGTTCTTCCACCAGAAGTTCCTCCCGAGGTCGTTCTGCCTGTTCGGTAGGATGCCGAGCTTGTTGACTGGACCCTTCGGCGTGGTGATGACCAGACTTCGGCCCAGCCATCCTCAGTTCCTCGGCTGTCATGTGTTGCTCCGCCCTACGGTAAAATTCTCCGAGGGTTTCCGGGGGGTCCTTTGAGAACTCATAGAACAGCTATGAGTCTCGCCGAAGGCCCCGTGTCATGGCAAGAATGCGGATTTCGGGCCGGAAGTCTGGGACGCTCAGAGCTTCTTTGTTGAATCTTTCGACATAGTCTCGGATGGTTTCTCCGTTCCTCTGCTCTATGTCGAACATCTGTACAGGCATCTTCGCAGTAGGTCTGCTCCCAATGAACTGCTGGGTGAAGGCTGTGGACAACTCCCGGAACTCAGTGATGGTCCCTGGGGGCAAGGAATTGTACCACGCCGCGGCTGGCCCTGTGAGGGTGACTTCGAAGCATTTGCACATGGTGGCGTCATCAGCACCGTGTATTATCATGCTCCGTCTGTACTTCGTCAGGTGGGCCTGCGGATCAGTACGGCCATCATAAATTTCCAACCGAGGTACTCTGAACTCGCCTGGCATGGCTGCCTCAACGACGGCCTGAGTGAAAGGGGAGTCATCTTCGCAGGATGTTCCCGAGGGTCTGGCCCAAACGGATTTTCTGGCCACTTGTTTTTCCACTCTGTCCAGCCGTGCTAATATCTTCTCCATGAGCACTGTGGCGCTAGGGCCTTCTTCAGGGAATGGAGATCGTCGGCGCCTCTTCGGGGGGCGAGTTCGGCGCTGAGGGGACAAGGACCTCGCCTCAGGCGACGAACTGCTTCGCTGTGAGACTCTCGGCTGCTTGGACCTGGTTTGTCCCACAGAACGTTTCCCGAGGGCTATAATTTCTGTGGATGATTCTTCGCGAGGGTCTCCACTCCCCGAACTGCGATGTGTAGACTTGGGGCTCCTCTCCCGAGGGCGTGTCACTGAGGGGGGTCTCTGGGCCTGTGCTTGCTGTGGCCACCTTCGGCCGATCTGCTGTGTCATTTCAGACACGACCGAACGCTGAAAGTCCCTCAAGAAACTCATGGTGACTACCAGAGGGCGGTCTTCCTCGGGCGCAGAAGTCCCTGGGAGTGTTTGCTCAGCAACCGGTTGTATCTCAGGCGCAGACGGGGACCTCGGGAGTCCTTTGTCCTTAGAACGCCGAGTCTCAACGACGGCGATCTCAGAGCGGGTTCCCACAGACGGCGCCAAATGATGGCCAGGGGCCTCATCGTTTATAGTCATAGTGACTGGTGGAGGGACTTCTGGGAGGAAGAACGCCTGGTGGACTGGACAGCCCAAAGGAGAGTGCCTGAAAGCTCAGAAACAAAAGGTTAGGAGGCCCCCAGAGTGTTTTTCCGGGGGGGGGAGCCTCCGACGCCCAAGTCAGTGGTGGCTGAGAGAAAGGCAGAGAAAATAGCACAAAGGGCTGAGGAGTTTTGCCTGGTAACGGGAGCCGTATTTTGCCAGCCAACCAACCTCCTGTCTGGTATTAACTCCTGGTATTTATAGGAGTGCCTAGCCCGCTCAGATCACGACACGTGTTCGGTCGGATGTTCCTGACTTTCTGGGCATAGGAGACAGATAGTAGGTTACCTTGAGCCATGTGCTGAGACGGGCCATGATGTGATTTTGATGGCGTCAGCGTGGCAGAGCGCCTTTTGAGGCGGCTTGTGGCGTCTGTGAATGGATGTGTCAGAGGCTTCCTTAAATGCTTCCATAAATACCCCTGCCGTACTCCCGAGGTCCCTGGGTGAGGTCGTCCTTTGGTACGGACAGAGCCTCTTCGGGAAACAAGCCCTGAGTTCGGGGGTTCCCAGCTTCAGGGAGTTCCGCCTTCGGGGATATCGTGTTCGGCTCGCTATGTTTGGTGCCACTTTTCCGAAGGCGATCTGTTCACGACCCTGGGGGGGGCGAGTAATGTCCTGGCGTGCCGGGCTTGGAGCTCTTCGGCTATCTCCTGAGGTGCCTGATCACACCTTTTCTCGGGTAGCGCCAGCTTCTTCTGGCCATTACTGTGGCAGGGAGTTCGGCCAGATAGAGGCGATAGCGTTTGGCTATCATGTTGCTAGACACCGCTCATTGATTATGATCATAAATGTGATTTATGATCATTGCCAACGTGAAAAGAGCCTATTGGGTCGCACACATAGAGCAATTTGGATCATTAGAGTGCATGGGCTAATTATTTGGGTTATGGTTTCACTTTAATTTTGTATTAATAATGGGCCTAAAAGTTGAGACATTATTAAGCCCGAAATTAAATCCTAATTGGATTAGGGCTTTGAAACCTATTAGGCCTGGAAGTTGAGTCTCACTATAAGTACAACTTTTAAGTGAGAAATTCGCAGGTCTCCTTGCCCTAGCCTCCCAAAAGGACAGTCGCACTTTTCTCTTGCAATTCCTTGGAGGACGCAAGCTAGCACTGCGAGCGCAAGAGAAACGCATCTGCCGGGACGTGGTAGAAGCGTGGTGATCCCGAGAGGCTCGTGTGGATACCATAGAGAGCTTGAACACATCAACTGTTCAGGTTTTGTGATTCGACTCTACAGTTGAGTGAGAGATCTCAACCGAAAATTAGGTATGAAAACTTTTGAACACCCGGTTTACCCAGTTTCACTTAGGTCCTGGAGGGTTTCGGTTAAATTCCGCTGCGCTGTTTGGCTCCCGAAACCCAACAGGCATCATCGGTGCCGTGGAGCACCATCCTTTATTTGTACTTTGTGAGCTGTGCCTGGGGGCCATTACGCCCGTCGTAAGTTTCTAAGCGTGGCACCCTGAAGTCACTGGGCATGGGCGCCTCCACCACTTCCCGCACAAAGGGTGACTCTTCTCCGGTATAAGTGTCAGACAATCTCGACCAGACTGGTTTTCGGGAGATTTGTCTCTCAACCTTTTCCAGTCTTCCCAGGATTTTTTCCATATGGGCAGCCATGTTAGTTTCCCCTTGTTGCCTGGTGGTCACTTGCAATAGTGAACTTCTTCTCCTTCTCGGAGAATAACTTTGGCGGCGAGGAGACTGAGACCTTTGGTACGGGGATGGACTCTGCCGAGGGGAGGCCTTGGTTTCCTTTGGGGCTTGTTCCCCAGCGGGTCGTGCCCTAGGGGGCACGTCCTCCATAGAATATGCGTTGAGAGAGTCCTCACTCCCGTAGCTCTGGTGGGTGGACCTCGAGCCTTTCTCTCGGGGTACTGCCGAATGAGAGATCCTTCTACCCGGTGGAGGCTGGGCCCATCTCTAGTCGAGCTGCCAAGTCATTTCGACGACGATGGAGCATTGGAAGTGTCACAAGAAGTTCATCGTTACTGTAAGAGGGCGATCGTCTTCCGGTGTAGAAGTCTCTACAGTGGGCTGCTGGGTCGCTGGCTGACCCTCCGACACGGAGGTGGACTTCGGTAGCCCCTTGTCCTTTAAGCACCGAGTCTCTATGATGGTGACCTGGGAGATGTTTCCCATAGACGGCGCGAAATGATTCCCTCTGGCATCATTGTTGTGTGACATGGTGAGCCTGGAGCTCAGACTGCCGTTGGAAGAATGCCTGGGTAAGGAAGCTCTTGCGGGAGGAAGACTGCAAAGTCTCAGAAAAATAGGGGTTAGGAGGTCCCCGGAGTATTTTTTCGGGGAAGAACCTCCGACGCCCAAGTCAGCTTTTGGAAATGGAGAGTAAGTAAAAGTGGAGAGATTTCCCCTTGAAGTCCAATCCGCTCCCCTGGGTGGCGTTTCCTGAATATTTATTGGGGGGTGAATAGTAGAGGTTCATTTGACATGGCCTACCCAGATCATGACACGTGTTTGGTCGAATATAACCCGTACCTTTGGAGAGGGGGGGAGCTTCTTAGCCGACCATAGGTCACCCACCGAAAGCCTAAGCAGCACAAGGACGGCATATTAGAGCGTGTCTGGGGGCGGCACGTCGAGGGCCGTATGAGTATGGTATGTTAGAGACTCCTTAACTGTTTGGTCTTACGCCCACATGGCCTTTTCGGGTGACCGAACTCCCTCAGGATACAGAGCTTATCCGGGTAGGTGAGCTTCTTTGGAGGGAGGTCCCCTGTTTTATATGAGACACCTTCGATTGGGCCCTCCCGAGGTTAGGCTCGGGCTTCTGAGAATGGTACTTTGTGAACGTGATCCAAAGGCATCCCAAAGAGTATCCAAAGGTGGTCTTGGGCACGTGAGGTCGGCATGACGTTACCCTCGGGGTGAGTGGTGACCCCTCTTGACCGAAGTTGGTCCCAAGGGTTCCCTGAGGATAATGCCTATCCGGCTTGTCCGAGGATGCTTGAGGCTCTCCCTTTGCCAAGGCTTGGTCACTTGTTTCGACTGGAGGTGACGCATTGGTCAAGGATGGCACGCACGCGTGAGGTCCTTCAGGGGCGATTGCCCTTCGGCTATTAGCAACCAACCTCAAAAAGCTAGCTCATCACCCTTGGATGACAAGCATGTCTTTCGAACACGCTTACACCCTCAGTAGGCCCCAAAGGGACCTCGGAGGGAAATGACAAACTCTTATTCCTTAGGGACCACTAATAGAGACCATAGACATGCTTCTTGATCTGGTGACTAAGCATAACTGCCTACTAGCCCTAGGAGTTAGAGATGTCCCTCCTGAGGTATGAACCGAAGGTCTCCCAAATTCAACCATCCACATGTCCTGATCTCACTTACTCTGGCAGAATGGCCTTCTCCGTAACTTTTCTATATATACTCGGGGGAGGCTCCTAGGTAAGGTAACCAATAAATTCATGCCTCTTTACTTATTGCTCTCGTACGTTTCCTTTCATACATATTGACTTGGGCGTTAAAGGTCTCTTCCCTGGTAATATCTTGGGGAGCCCCCTAACCATGGTTTTATACTCCTGCAGATATAGACCAAAGAAGCTACTACGGAGACAAACATGTCATACATAAAGGATGTCCTGAAGAATCAATTGGTGCCATCTACGGCAAACTCATCCCGAATTCCTATTGTGGAAACTCAACATTTTAAGGAAAATGGAGTTTTTAAGTCCTAGTCTGCACCTAAGCCTTAAGCAGTGGTAGATCCGCCACCTCCAAAGCCTTTGTTGCCTAAGGATGAGCATCGTCTTATGGTCATGATAGGTTTCCATGAATTACAGCACTTCATCATGGAAAAAATGACTCAACAACTAGACTATCGATGGTCGCGAGCTTGCCCACATAGGAGGACATCTTCTCTAGAGGTGCACCATGAGTGAGACCACAAATTGCCTTGCTAAAGCTCTGTCATTAAAAGCTTCCAAGAGGAATCTTCAACTAAGAACCTGCCGTCTTGTGGGTGTAGGATGACAAGGTTATGGTCAAGAGAGCAAATGGCTTCACGGCAATAGAGCCCATCTCCTTAGGGGAAGAATCCTTCCCCTTGCCGATGAAGTTATTTTCCCAGAAGAAGGCATTACTCCCCATTGCCACATTATCCCAAATGATGGGGAGAAAGTAGTTCAATCATCTTGATGGAAAAAATCTTCTAAAGGCTGGAAAAGATTGAAAAGCAAGTCTCCCGAAAACCTGTGTGGTTGAGGCTATTCGAAACCTTTACTAGAGAAGACTTTCTATTCATTTGCATTATGGTGGAAGCCCACATGACCAATGACATCTGGGTGCCTTGCCCGTAAAGCTATGATGGACAAAGTGACCCTCATCCTCACCTGGCCAAGTATAGGAGGAGCATGGTGCTATACGGGGCTGATGATACCACTGTCTGCAAGTGGTTTGAGGTAACCCTGTCTAAGCCTGCTACAACATGGTATAACTTCATGGCCCCCAGGATGATTATGGGATTCCAAGAGCTATCAATGACATTCACATAAAAATTTATCAAAATTAGGGTGATGGCGAAGATGCCTGTCAAAATTTTGACATAGCCTAAAAAAATTGGGAAACTATTTGGGACTATGTTGAAATATTTAATAGCGAGGCCCTTAGTGTTCCATATTTTGTACTGATATTTAGATTTTGGCAATGATTCATGGACTGAAAAGGGATTCTCAGCTCTTCTATGAGCTTTCAAAAGATCCCCCAGACACACGTAGAGGCCTGAACAACACTTGATGGCTGAAGAGCTGAGACTGGGAGGACCAAAGTTGGACCATCAATCTCTCGAAGGACAAAATCCCCAACCTCGGCATCAAACCAAAGATGCAGGAAGACCTCAGAGAACTCAAAGCAAAAGGCCACTTGCGTTCACTCCTTTGAACATGACAAGGATTAATATTTTGATGGCCCTAGAAAGACAAGGGACCTTTATTGAGTGCTTAAAGCCTATGACTTCAAGTGACAAGAAGAATATGAACAAGTATTTTCAATTTCATAAAGACCATGGGCACAACACTCATGACTACTTCCAGTTGAGAAAGTGCATTGAATCCTTGATTATGCAAGGGCAACTTCAGTGATACTTCTGAATGCCCTTAACCAAGTCCCTAGAGAAAAGAAGAAATGTGAAAAAAGGGTGAAGATGAAGAATATGACTTTAATAGATGTTGCCAAAACTAAAGTGCCAAGAACATCCCCCCTCATTCAGCTAGGGTCATCCGAACAATCACCACTGGAATGTCTCCGGCTGAAAAAAAGAGGAAGGTAAGAGAGCTAACCTTGATGGAATTTGACAATCCTACAAACAAAGCTTACATGAAGAGATGGCTTAGTAGTAAAGTTTCCCTACAGTGACCCTCTTCTGATCACAGCCAAAATTGAGAACTGGGATGTCAAAAGGGTACTTTGTGATAATGGCTTAAACGCCAATGTCCTATTCGCCAATTTACTGGCGCGCTTGGGTATCACCAAGAGTGTGCTCCAACCTATGACTTCACCCACATTTAGGGTTGGGCTCCTAGAACCTCCATTCTCAGGATGGATCGACCTGCCATTAATGCTAAAAGCCACCGAGGTTGACTCAGGGCAGGAGCTCTTTGCTTCCAACATGATAAGGTTTATTGTCATAAATGTCCACTCATCCTACAATGACATCCTTGGTTAGCAAACCCAAGGCAACCTCCACCTATAGGCTGATGTGAAATATCTGAAAGTTACCTTCAAAAGAAATGAGGGAGATACAAAAATTTTTATCAACCAATACGAGGTAAGAAAGTGTTCGTCAAAGCAAGGCAAGCTCCTTTCAAAGTCCGTGCTCAGCACATTCAATAAGGTAGCAGAATCACTGAAGGAAGGACAGGGGAGGAAAAGTGCGATGATGAGGAGATAAAAACTGAAAAATTAGAACTAGTTCAAGGCCGAAGTACCCGAATAGGGAAACACCTAATTAGTGCCCGGCAGCAGTTTTGTTATGTGACATAGTAGGAATGAGGGGGACTTCCGGTGGAGGACAGTGCCTAAGGAGGAGATTTCCCAGGGGAGGGAACCTAAAATGTTTGGAAGACAGAGGTTAGGAGGTCCCCGGAGTGTGTTTCCGGGGAGGAGCCTCCGACGCCCAAGTCAGTACTCAGGAGATATGGAGGTGATAGAGAGTGGAGAAGTATGGTCTCTAGTGCTCAACCACTTTACCTGGGGTGTTTACCGAGTATCTATAGAGGAGCGAACAGTAGTAGTTCTCCTCATGTGGCCATCCCAGATCGTGACACGTGTTCGGTGGGATGCGATCCACGTCTTCGGGGAGCAAGGGGACACCCAGCCGATCATAGGCCGCCTGGCTAGGAGCCTAGGCAACCCGAGAGTGGCATACTAGGGTGTCTCTGCAAGCGGCGTGTCAGAACGTGTCTGGGGGCGGCGTGTCGGGGATGTGTCAGAGGCTCCTTAATTGCTCCTGTCGTACATTCCGAGGTTACTCTAGTATCACAGGAGTATGTTTCCCGAGGGTGGTCTTTCTCAGGGATACCCCCACTTCCGAGGATGGTTTAATCGTCCCCCCGAGGTTGGCACTGTCATTTCCTGGAACGGAGGATTGCCGAGGTCGGATTAGGGAGGTCGAACATCCTTCTTTCTGTGGCAGGTAGTTTCTCTGCCGAAGTTGGTTCTTTGTCGGAGTCTGGGGGTCCGGAAGGTGATGGGCACTTTGGCTATCACATGCCCCCTCCCGGGAAGTCGAAGCGGAGACTTCGGCTCTACGCTTCCGAGAAGGCTTTTTTGTCGAATTCGCGGTCGAAACTCCACTTAAGGAATTGCTCTTATCCAAAAGGCGTTCCTTCATAGTCGAGGTACCCTTCCCTAGTTCCCTTGGTGACCTCGGGATGCATGCAACTTTTGTTTTCACTTTTTCTGCTGCAAGTTTGTGAATCGTCGCATCCTTTGGTCAGACATGTTAGTTATGGATAAGCGTGCCTGGGTTTTCACGATGTCAGAGGGGCGTGCCCTAGTTCTTCGCGTTGGATGACACGTAGCCACTAGTGGATGGTGAAATAGTTACACCGGTCACGCTAACTGCGTTTCTTCACCTTCGAGAAGTAATAATGAGGCCATTGCGTCTTCGAGGGATAATAATGACGACACTTTGCTTACCCTCTTCGGTCTATATAAGCACCTCTCGCCTCATTTTTGCCTCACTCTTTGCTTCAGCTCTCATCTGCTCTAGAGCCTTCTCTCTTGTCTTTTTCCTTTTTCCGGCAACGGTTTCTACGGCGGAGCGATTTCCGGCATCTTGTACGACGGCGTCCAGGAACCCCGACTTCGGCAAAGCTTTTGGTGGGTGTTCCCCTTTGTAGCTTTCTCTTTTTTCTTCCGAGGTTGTTTTTCCGAAGTCTTCCTGTTTCCTTCCTCTATTTTTGCCGAGGTCGTCCTTCTTTTTTCCGAAAAATGTCGAATCCGACCCCGTTGATGACTGTCCGGCCTCTCCCTGAAAGCTTTCTTCCTCTCGAATCTCACCCTTGTTCTACCACTTTGGAAAAGATGACGAAGTGGGTGGCCAAATATTACCTTCCTTCTTACGTCGTCCCGAGGTTACCTATCCCGGGTACGTACGGTTTCATGGCTCATTCGGATGAGGTTACCGTTTACCGAGCTCAACTGAAAGCCGGTCTTCGGTATCCTCCCCATCGCGTGATATGCGAATTTTGTAAGTTCCACGGGATTGCCGTGAACCAACTCCCCCCAAATTCTTACTCTTACTTCAATTCTTTCCTCTGCATGTGTGGGGTTTTCAAGATAATCCCCCACTTTCTCTTCTTCATGCAGTACTACAAACTCCACCCGGTCCCGAAGGGCGGCTTTTACTTCCTGCTTCCCCGAGGGTCCGGGAGTAAAAAATTTACCTTCACCTTCGACAACAAGGATAGCTGGCGAGGGTGGCAGAAGAAGTTTTTCTTCCTGCCGGTCCCCGAGCTTTGGAGTCGCGTGCCAATCAGATGGGCTTCGGGGACCCTGAAGATTGACGTCGTTGACCCCCGGAAGCTCCTAACTCCGGAGCTGTCTGCCGAGTTCGATAGGTTCGATAGACTTATCCGGGCTGTGGCGGACTGGGACCCCGAGGTTCCTCCGCGTTCATTTTACCCTTTTCCCATCAAGTGGGACCTCATGACCGAGGAGGTCCTTCGGGAACTGGGAGTGGTGAATGCGCACAAGAGTGACCCTGGTATGCCCGTGCCCGTTCTTCCGGGGAAGAAGGCTTGGATAGTCATGCTCCTTCGGGGGGAAATTTCATATGAGGCTTTTGCCGAGAGTAAGTCACTTTTCAGGGCTTGATATCTGTTTTCCTTTTGGACTTACACTGATATTTTGTCCTTTTGCAGAGATGGGCGATCAATCCGCTGACTTCTATAAGTCGCTCTTCCTCGGCCAGGCCGAGAGGGGGGAGCAAACGCGCAAGAAGGCGCCTGCCAAGAGGAAGAAAACGGCCGGCGGACCTTCTAGGTCCAAGAAAGCTAAGGCTGCCACTCCTCCTCCCCTCGAAGATGTGGTTGAGGTGGAAGATCGGTCCCCTGCCCAACCTCCGAGCCCCGTGGATCCTCCTCCGGATCCTGCCCTCCTTGGGGCAGCACTAAGCCCCGTTCTTACTGCCGAGACTTCGGCCGAGCGAAGGTCTGCTCAGGAGCTCGAAGAAAGCAGAAGGAGGAAGGGGAAGAATGTTCCTGGCGAAGTCCGGGGGGGCGAGTCTGAAGACGATGTCGCCGAAGTTCCACCAGGTTGGTTCCTTAGCCATTCCTCTACAAGCCTTAGTATTTTTCGCATCTACGATTTTTTAGATGAATGGCTAAGGGATGATGTACTGACGGAACTTCGGCGTGATATTGCAGAGGACATGCCTGCTGGTCCCTGGATGGAGACTCACGCCTGTCGGAGGGCTCTTCGGGACAGGAGGATCCCGCAAGATAAGGTGCCGAGGGAGCCCTTCTGGACGTTCACAGAGGACATGAATTTGTTTTCTGAGGACAGCCAGCTGATGGCTCCCCAGATGGCGACGGGGGTGATGACCAATGCCACCTTCTAGTCGCTTGTCACCGAGTGCCCTAATGAAGAGACCCTCACGGCGAGGATGACCAAGCATGTCGCCCAGGTAGTTTTCTCTTCTTTTTTATTTACAAAATTTTCTTCTAAGTTTTTATCTCCTTTTGATACTTATTCGAGGCCTTTCTTTCCTACAGCTTTTGGCATATAGCGGATACTTTCGTGCCTGGGCCACAAAGGAAATGGAGTCCCGTTCTCGGTCTGAAGATTCTTTACGCAAAATGAAGGAGTTTTGTGCCAAATATGTCCTCAAATACGGCGAGTTGAACAAGATTGCAAAGGAGGACATTGTGAATCTTCGGGCCGAGCTCGCGGCTAGCAAGCAGGAGCTTCTTCTTGATTTCTCAGCCAAGGTCGAGGATCTTGGCTCAAAGTGTGCCGCTCTCTCTTTAGAGAATAAGGCCTTTCGGAAGGAGAACGCTGAAGATAGCGAGAACCTTACGAAGGCGCTCACTTTGAACGTCGAGCTCCAAGCTGAGGTTGATTCGCTGAAGAAGAAGGAGACTAAGAGCAAAAAGAAGAAGAAGCTGGAGGAAAAGATTGATGCGCTTAAGGCCAAGCTGGCGGCTCTTAGTGCCGAGAAGGATCAGATCGAGCAGATGTCGAAGGTGTCTTACCAAGACGGCTTCTACTTGGCGCGCCACCAGGTCCTTGCTCGGCACCCTAATCTTGACCTCTCTTACCTGTCTGCCCTAGACTTCCCCAAAGAGCCCAGGGGGACATGGTCTAAGATCGAGTTTCTCAATCTCCCCCCGGTTGGGCCTGTGCCTCCGACTGAGCCATCTAAAGATGATAATGCTGAAGAGACACCGGATGCCCCTGCTCGGCCATAGGCTTCTTCTTTCTTTCTTGTACTCCTGCTGCTTTGTACTTTTTTGCCTTAAGATTTTTAATGAAGATTTTTTCTCCAATCTCCATTCTTTCTTCCGAATGCGAGTCATCAGAAGTTAGTGTAATTCTAAGTATGCATCTTTGGCGGACGCCTGCGCCTATATTTTCGGAAAGAGTCATCTTAGACTTTTTCCGTATTCTGCCGAGTTTTTAGACTCCATCAAGGAGTTTGTTCCAAAAGGAAAACCATTAAGGAACATTTCTCCAGTAACGCGGCCATATTCGGCATGTATTTTCATTGACGACTTCGGGGAGGAGTAGTTACAAGTTTTCTTTGAAAAAATGTCTAAGTATAGAATTTTTTCAGAGAGTCTGAATGCCAAGTATTTTTCAGCTCTACTCCCTCGGTGTCACCCAATTTATAGACCCCTGGGCGAACTTCGTCGAGGACCAAATAAGGTCCACTCCAGTTTGCCCGAAGTACCCCTTCTGATGGCCTTCGTGGCTCAAATTCGGCCTTTCGGAGAACAAGGTCTCTTTTTTTTATCTCTTTTCTTCTTATGTGTAAGTTAGCAGCGTGAGCTATTCTTTGTTGGAAAGCCTTCCTTCTTAGTTCGGCCATTTCGCGGTGCTCCTCGGCGAGGTCCAGTTTTGTCCTCAAGCCGAGATCATTTCCTCCCTTGTCGAACACTTGTATTCTTACTGAAGGCTGTATGACCTCAATGGGGATAATGGCCTCTGTCCCGTACACGAGCGAGAAGGGAGTTTCCCCCGTAGCTCTTCGGGGGGTCGTACGGTAGCTCCACAGCACACTCGGGAGCTCTCCTGGCCATTTCCCCTTTGCCTCCTTTAGTCTTTTCTTCAAGCCATCCTTTATTGTCCTGTTGGATACTTTGACCTGCCCATTACTTTGAGGGTGGGCTACTGGAGCAAAATGCATTTTTATGCCGAGGTCAGCCATGAATTCCTGGAATCCTCTATCCGTAAACTAAGTTCCATTGTCAGCCACTATTACCCTCGGTATGCCAAATCGGCATATGATGATCTTCCATACAAACTTTTGGGCATCCTTTGCCGAGATTGATGCCAGTGGTTCTGCTTCTATCCACTTAGTGAAGTAGTCCACTGCGACAATGCAGAACTTTACCCCACCGGGAGCGTTTGGGAGAGGTCCGATGAGATCAATACCCCATATGGCAAAGGGGCAAGGATAATCTGCTGAGTTTATTCTTTCTGAAGGTAGCTTTTGGATGTTGGCGTGCCTTTGGCAATTGTCACATCTTCGGACAAACTGCCTTGCATCTTTCCTCAAGGTAGGCCAAAAGTAACCTTGGCGGAGTAGTACCCCAACAAGGGCGTCTGTTCCTATATGGGAGCCACACTCTCCTTCATGGACTTCTTCAAGTATTGTTCTGACCTCATCTTCGCCTACACATTTTTGCAAGGGGCTCGTATACCCTTGCTTGTATAGTTCTTCTCCAATGAGGAAGTACCTTCCTGAGCGCTTCCGTACTTTTGCGGCCTTTTTAGGGTCCTCAGGGAGTTCGGAGGTTGCTAGATATTTCTTGATAGGATCCTGCCATCCTTCCCCTCAGGTTTTTATGCACATTAATTCTGTACAGGGTTGCTTCAGCACTAATGGCCGAGCTGCCCATCACTGGTCGAGCTCCCAGACTCGACGGAGTACCGACCTTGACAGAGGAAAACTATCAGCCGAGGTCGGAAGGATAAAATGACCCCTAGCCTTATGTCGGGAATTCACCTCCTTAGGGAGAGGTAGGACCGACCTCGGCAGAATAATCAGACCCTCTTCAGAAGCAGAAGTATCCCTCGGAGGGACCATCCTCGGGGAATGTACTACTACAAACGTTAGAGTAACCTCGGGGAGTACGAACAGAGCATTCAAGGAGCCTCTGACACCTCCCCATAAAGTCGCCCTCCAAGTACGTTCTGACACGCTACCACTGGAGCACGCCATCACAAGGACACCTCGACATGACACTCTCGGAATGCCTAGGCTTCTAGCCAGGCGACTTTCACTGAGATAAGTGTCCCTTCATTCCCCGAAAAGCCGGGATCACGTCCCACCGAACACGTGTCGTAATCTGGGACGACCACGTGGAGAAAGGCTTCTGTACGCCCCCTTTATAAACGCCCGGGAAACATCCCAGCGAGGTAAGAAGAAAGTTCTCTTGCCATACACAAAAGAGCACATAATCTAGTTACCTACAAGTGCTGACTTGGGCGTCGGAGGCTCCTCCCCGGAAATACACTCCGGGGACCTCCTAACCTGTGTTTTCTGGAGCATTTCAGGTATCCTCCACTGGGGAATCTCCTCCCAAGGTGCTCTCCTCCGTCAGAAGTCCTCCTTACCCGCACAATGGCACACGACGAAGCCGCCGCAGGCCACCAATTGGCGCCGTCTGTGGGAACTCTATCCCATATCGCCGTCGTGGAGACTCGGCGCGCGAAGGACAAAGGGGTTTCAAGACCCCCCCTCGCACCCGAGACTCAGCAGGCGGCCACTCTGCCTGTGGCAGAAACTTCTATGACGGAGGACGATCGTCCTGTAACGGTAACGATGAGCTTCCTACGGGATTTCCAGCGTTCTATCGTTGCCGAAATCACTCAGCAGCTCGATCAGAGGTTGCCGCAACCTCCACCAGCTCAAAGGGCCTCACCCCCGACCATTCGTCGGGAAAGGAGCTCGCGATCTACTCATCGGAGTTCAGGGAGTGGAGACTCCCTTGATGCATATTCAACAGACAGTGAACCCGTTGAGGTCCGCCCAGCCAGAAGGGGAGCCCCAAAAGAAACCAGGGCCTCCTGTCAACGGAGCGCGTCCCCTTACCAGAGGTCCCCCTCTCCCCCCCGCCGGAGTCGTTCCCCAAGGCGAAGGAGAAATTCGCCACTACCAGCGAACACACGGCGGCAGGAAGGAACCAGCACTGCCGCCCTTATGGAAAGGATCCTGGGAAGGCTGGAAAAGGTCGAGAAACAGATCTCCCGGAAACCAGTCTGGTCCCGGTTGTCCGACTCCTACACAGGAGAGGAGTCGCCTTTCGTACGCGAGGTAGTAGAGGCGCCAATGCCCAGTGATTTCAGGGTACCTCGCCTGGAAACGTATGATGGGCGAAGTGACCCCCAAGCGCACCTGACAAAATACAAGCGAAGTATGGTGCTGCACGGCGCAGACGATGCCACACTCTGTAAATGCTTTGAGGTAACACTCTCAGGACCAGCAACAGCGTGGTATAGCTCTTTGCCCCAGGGAAGTTTGATAAGCTTTCAAGAGCTATCTACTGCTTTCACCCAACAGTTTATTGGTAGTAGGCCAACTGCCAAAATGTCAGTGCAAATGTTTGACATAGCCCAGAGAGGAGGGGAGACCATCCGCGATTATGTGGAAAGATTCAATCGAGAAGCACTGAGCGTACTAGACTTTCGGCCAGAAATTCGTATCCTTGCAATGGTCAGGGGACTGCGGAGAGACTCCCAGCTGTTCTACGAGTTCTCCAAGGACCCCCCAGAAACACTTGGGGAGTTTTACAGGAGGGCCGAACAACACATGACGGCCGAAGAACTCCGAATGGGAGGACCTAAAGGCGAACACCCTCGCACCGAAGGGCCTAGTCATCAGCCGCGCCAGCAGAACGAGGCAGAGCGGTCTCGAAGGCAAAGAGGAAAGAGGCCCGTAGCATTCACCCCCCTGAACACCACAAGAGCCAGTATTCTGATGGCGCTAGAAAGGCAAGGGACCACAGTCCCAAGGCCAAAGGCCATGGCCCCGGAGAATAAAAGGAATATGAAAAAATTCTGTCAATTTCACCGGGATCATGGCCATGACACTGAAGCCTGTTTCCAGTTGAAGAAGTACATCGAGTCCCTGATCAAACAGGGTCAACTTCGATATTACTTGCGGATGCCTTCTCCAAATGGGAGAAAGGAAGAGCAGAAGAGAGTAGACAATGAAGAGTATGACTCTGATAGACGGTGGGACCGGAGTCCCCGAAAAAGTCTGCCACCCTCGGCAGGGGTTATCCAAACCATCACCACTAGGATACCCTCGGCCGAAAGAAAAAGAAAAATGAGGGAAGTCTCCGTCATGGAGTACGGGAACTCCCTACGAAGGCTCACCCGTAGGGATGGGTCTGTAGTAAAGTTCCCTCACGATGATCCCCTCCTTGTCATGGCAAGGATAGGAAACTGGGATGTCAAAAGAGTGCTCCTCGACGACGGCTCAAACACCGACGTCATTTTTTCTCATCTGCTGGGAAAATTAGACATTTCAAAAAGTGATCTTAGCCCAGTCAGTTCCCCCACCTTTGGCGTCGGACCATCTGAACTTCCGGTCCTCGGGTACATCGACCTGCCCGTAATGCTGAAAGGGGTCTCACCCCAGAGCAAAGAAGAGTTAATCGCCTCCGGCAGAACAAGATTTATAGTCATTGATGTACCATCAGCATACAACGCCATTCTTGGAAGGCAGACTCAGGGCAATTTTCACATACGACCAGACGTAAGATACCTGACGGTCACCTTCGCCACTGAAGACGGAGATGCCGAAATCTTCATAGATCAGGCCGAGGTTAGAAAAGTCTTCACAAGGGCCAGGCAAAGCCCAGCCAAGATCCACGTACAAACTTCGGCAGAGGAAAAAATGGTCCTGGTAAATGAAAAGGCAGCAGCAGAGGAGATGGAAAGCCTCGAAGAAGTAGAAACGGAAGATGTAGAATTGATCCCCGGCCGAAACACCCGAATTGGGAAAAAACTGGCCGAAGGGGACAAAAAAAGTCTTGTATCCTTTTTATGCATGAACAAAGATCTGTTTGCTTATTCGCCGAAGGATATGCCTGGGGTTGACCCCGGCATAATCCACCACAATCTTAGAGTACAACCACACGTCAGACCAGTTCGGCAGAAGAAACGGAATCTATCAGCTCACAAAAATTCCTTCGTCAAAGCCGAAGTTAATCGCCTCATGGAGGCCGGGGTAATAAGGGAAGTAAAATACCCCGAATGGCTCAGCAATGTGGTTATAGCCACAAAAGAGGGTAGTGAAAAGCTCCGAATGTGCATCGACTTCCGAAACTTGAACGATGCATGTCCAAAAGACTCCTACCCATTGCCGGCCATAGATCAGCTGGTAGATGCAACTGCCGAGTACGGACTGCTCAGCTTCCTCGACGCCTTCAGCGGGTATCACCAGATCCGAATGAACCCCGAGGATGAGGAAAAAATGGCCTTCGTCACAGAAATAGGTACCTACTGCTATGTTAGAATGCCCTTCAGGCTCAAAAACGCAGGGGCCACCTACCAAAGACTGATGAACAAGGTATTTGATGCACAGATCGGTAGGAACATGGAAGTGTACGTCGATGATATGATAGTCAAGAGCAAAGTGCCTGGTAACCATATCACCGACTTAACCAAAACTTTCCAACGACTTCGGGAGTTCGGCATACGCCTTAATCCCGAAAAGTGTGTGTTCGGAGTAAACGCAGGAAAATTTCTCGGGTTTATGGTATCAGAAAGGGGAATAGACGCTAATCCTGAGAAAGTGAAAGCCCTGCTAAATTTCTGAACACCTACGTCTATCAAAGACATACAGAGGCTTACCGGGAGGATCACCTCCCTAAGTAGATTCATCTCCATGTATGGTGACCGATGTCGCCCATTTTTCAAAGTGCTCACCAAAGTCTCCAAGGACAGTGGAACCTGCGGAATCCAGAAGCATCCATGGAATACAGAATGCCAGAAAACTTGGGAAGAGCTCAAAAGCTATTTGACCCGCCTCCCTGTTAGTGTTGTGCCCAAAAGCCAATCATGAGATGATTGTATTTTTGCACATTGTGTCATGATATTTTATTAAGGCATTAATCCAGCAATTATGTTTGTTGTTTTGTTCCTGCGTAACTTAACAAACAAAATTGTAACCCTAGAATAATGATATTTTTAAAAGTCCCTAGTCTAGTATTATTGTGGAGCGGGTTGCAATAATACATAACGACTAGCATATGTGGAGACTAATATGAGATATGTAGTCTACATATGGGTACAAGTTGGAGAACTTGTGTACTGGACCGACCCACCATGAGAACACCACATGGATCGTTATATGAGTGTCATAAGTGATTCCCATAGTGATCAGGGTATATGTAGCCTTTCGACCTAAGATCATCAAGGTTCCCTACATGTGAGTCACATGCTTTGATACTTTCCTTTGTTGCTCGTAACTGAGTGAACTTGAAAAAGGTCATTGGGTATGTCGCATATCATGCGGAGGGATTTGTATGATCAAGATGGGATTTGTCACTCCTATGTAACGGGAGCGATATCTTCGGGCCCCTTGATAGAGTAAGACTTAGAAAATGCATGGCCATGCTCGGATGAGTTGATATGCGATATCAATGTCATCAGTTTAAGTTAGTCTACTCGGTAATCAAGAAACCAAAGATTGGGCTATACGAGAGTGACACATTCCATGTCTCGTGCTTAGTCTTGATATCTTGGACAAAGGGACAATGGCATATATCGGTGATGATCATAAAGGTATAGTCAAATCATCGACAATCTTGTCACTTGGGTAGCAATGATGTGTTGCTAGACACCGCTCATTGCTTATGATCATAAATGTGATTTATGATCATTGCCAACGTGATAATAGCCTATTGGGTCGCACACATAGAGCAATTTGGATCATTAGAGTGCATGGGCTAATTATTTGGGTTATGGTTTCACTTTAATTTCGTATTAATAATGGGCCCAAGAGTTGAGCCATTATTAAGCCCGAAATTAAATCCTAATTGGATTAGGGCTTTGAAACCCATTAGGCCTGGAAGTTGAGTCTCACTATAAATACAACTTCTAGTGAGAAATTCACAGATCTCCTTGCCCTAGCCTCCCAAAAGGACAGCCACACACTTCTCTTGCAATTCCTTGGAGGACACAAGCTAGCACTGTGAGCGCAAGAGAAATGCATCTACAGGGACGTGGTGGAAGCGTGGTGATCCCGATAGGCTCGTGTGGATACCATAGAGAGCCTGAACACGTCAACTATTCAGGTTTTGTGATTCGACTCTATAGTTGAGTGAGAGATCTCAACCGAAAATTAGGTATGAAAATTTTTGAACACCCGGTTTACCCCATTTCACTTGGATCCTGGAGGGTTTCGGTTAAATTCCGCTGCGCTGTTTGGCTCCCAAAACCCATCACCATCCCAACTAGCACCTGCCACGTGTCGCCTGTCATGAGAAACTAGGACGCATTTTTTGACATCCTGAAAACCCGGGTGCACCTCTCCAAACTGACATGCGTAGTTTCAAGACGTGATGGTCCACTAGTCTATGGAAGAAAAAGTAAATAGGTTGGGTATCTCGAGAATACCAAAGGGCGGACAGGTGACACCTGTCTGAACAAGGCTTATCCTCTATGTGGTGAAACGCCTTTCCTGCGAACATCACACTCCAAGGCCTAAAAAGCGCCCGTGAAAGGACCACTAGCCGAAGTCTCCACTCTGGCTTTCCGAGGGGGGGGCATGTTATAGCCAAAGTGCTATTGCCCCGAACACCTAAGGACCCAGGAAAAAAAGGAGTTAGACACCTGAGGTACATGATCTCGGCATCCCGTCAAATACCAACCTCGGGAAACTAGCGTGTCGCCTCCCTCGGGAAGGCAACCGAACTAGCTTCGGGGGGTAAGAAGTAGCTACCTTCTGCAGGAGAAAGTGCCCAGAAGGACTAACTTCAGAGCCAGGGAATACCCCGAAGTACCAGTCTGACTCCAGGGAAAGGCTCCTCACTTCGAAGGGACACATCAACCAAGGGGACCTCAGAGGTACGGCAGGAGCCATCAAGGAGTCTCTGACATTCTACCTGCACACCCTGCACGCAACCCTCATCTGCACTCTGACACGCTGCCACTACCCACGTCCTGTCATGTAGGGCTACGCTTGTCACAGTTCGTGGCCCGAGGAGCCTGCAGACGGCTAGGGGCCACCACGCCCAGAAGTACAAATGACATCCGTCGGTACACGTGTGACAATCCGAAGGGCTCACTCCCTCTTATATGTATCAGGGGAATCGTCTCAGGCAAGGGAGAGAAAAAAGGAGAAGGGTTGGATATCTCTCCTCTCTCCGCCCTGAATCATCTCCTTTCAGCCCCCAGGGAAACACAGCAGGCAAGAGTCTCTTGTGCTTACTACTCCCTCTCCACCTCTCAAAGCACTGACTTGGGCATCGGAGCTCTTCATCGAAAAAAGACTCCGGGGACCTCCTAACCCCTATTTTCTGAGTGTTTCAGGCAGGTTCTCTTGAGGAATCCCCTTTTCAGGCTCTCTCCCATACCAGAAGTCCTTCTCGGCCTCACCATGCCTGCCATATGAAGATGCTGCCGGCCATCACAGGTGATCCACACAGAGCACCTTCCTTCGGGACTCGCCTGCGCTTCCTGAAGTCCTTGCCGCATTCACCACTACACACAGTGGAGATGATGCTGATGGGCATCAGTAGTGTTAGGGTGCTTCTTAATACTGGAGCTACTCTTTCAGTGATATCATCTACTTTGGTAGACAAGTTTAAATTGCAACGAGAAATCTCAGGTGAGTTGAGACTCATTAGGATTACAAGGAGGAGTTTTATTGTGACCAATGAAGTGGTTACTTGGTATCTTTTGTAGTTAGGCGACCATGATTTCTGTTGTGAGTTATGGGTGATAGAATTGAGGTCTTATGACCTAGTGTTGGGAATGGATTGGCTAAGTAAGCATAAGGCACAAATTGACTGTGCGAATCACTCAGTCGACATTACTGATGCTCTGGGAGTTAGAGTGACTTGCACAAGAGGATTGGCGTCTAGTGCTAAGAGTTTTCATCTTAGACTTATGGATACCATCCCCATAGTTAGTGAAGAAGAGTATTATTCATTGAATGGAGTGGCCATAGAGCAGGAACTTGAGAAGATTCCTGTGGCCAATCAGTTTTCTGAAGTGTTTCTAGTAGAGTTACCTGGGTTACCACCCAAGAGTGATACTGAGTTTGTAATCCATCTACAGCTAGGGGTTGAGCCTATTTCAATACCACCTTATAGGATGTCAGCTCCTGAGATGGATGAGTTAAAGAAGCAATTTGAGGAACTGCTAGAGAAAGGCTTTATAAGGCCTAGTGTGTCACCGTGGGGAGCTCCGGTATTGTTTGTGAAGAAAAAGGATGGAACTTTTAGATTGTGCACTGACTATAGAAGTTGAATGCAATAACAATCAAGAATAAGTATCTGCTTCCTAGAATTGATGATTTGTTTGACAGGCTCAGGGGAGCAAAAGTGTTTTCTAGAATTGACCTTCGGTCTGGATACTTTCAAATCATAGTTAAGAAGGAAGATATCCTAAAAACTACCTTCAGAAGAAGGTATGGGCACTATGAATACACAGTTATGCCGTTTGGTGTGACGAATGTTCCAACAGTGTTTATGGAAGCTATGAATCGGATCTTTAAACCGTTTTTGGATCAGTTTGTTGAGGTTTTGATCGATGACATCTTGATATATTCACAATCTTCATTAGAACATGAAAAACACCTGAGAACAGTTTTGCAAGTGCCGAAGGATAATTAGTACTATGCAAAGTTGTCTAAGTGTGAGTTTTGGTCAAAAAGGATTCTATTTTTGGGGCACATTATCAGTGCTCAGGGTTTGTTAGTTGATCCTGAGAAGGTTCAGGGGGTAATTGAGTGGAAGAAGCCAACTACAGTTACACAAGTTAAAAGTTTCTTGGGTTTGGCAGGTTACTACAGTTGATTCATAGAGAAATTCTCTATTATAGCTGTACCATTAATAGCCTTGACCAAGAAAACTCATAAATTTGACTGGACACCAATGTGTGAAGAAGCTTATATGGAATTGAAGGAAAGATTGACTAGTGCTCCTATACTTATTCTACCGGATCAGAATAGAGCTTTTACAGTATACACTGATGCATCAGGTTCTGGTTTAGGATGTGTGTTGATGCAAGAAAATCAGGTGATTGCATATGGTTCGAGACAATTGAGGCCTAACGAAATGAACTATCCTGTTCATGATCTTGCACTAGTGGCAGTAGGTTTTGCACTGAAGTTTTAGAGACATTATTTGATGGGGAGGTCATTCAGGATCTTCACCGATCATAAAAGTTTGGAGTATCTGTTTACCCAGAAGGATTTGAATATGAGACAAGGACGATGGATTGAATACATCAAAGATTAAAATTGTTCTATTGAGTACTGTGCTGGTAAAGGAAATGTGGTAGTAGATGCATTGAGCCGGAAGTACATAGGAGTGATCCTATCTAAGGGACAGGCTACGAGTTCCTCTGAAGGAACATCGGGGGATTATTTCTTAGTTTTGCATAAATTATGGCAAAGCCAAAAGGAATCCCTAGTCTACGTCCTAGAAGTGCAATTGGCTTGGTTAGTCAGAGTTAAGGAAGCTTAGATGAAAGATCCATTGTTGAAGAAGGTTTTAGGGCTAATGAAATTTGGCACTGTGAGGAAAGAATTTAGATACAAGGATGAAATACTACATTACGGAGATCGTCTCTATGTACCAAACATGGATGGAGTTAGGCAGCAAGTCCTACAGGAGGCACATAGTGGTACTTTGAATATTCACCCTAGTGTTAGTAAGATGTATCATGATCTGAAGACGCATTTTTGGTGGCCAGGATTGAAAAGAGATGTAACAGGACATGTGGCAAAGTGTCTAACATGACAAATGGTTAAAGTAGAACATCAGAAACTAGCGGGCACACTTCAGAGTTTACCTCTTCCAGTGAGGAAATGAGGGTCTGTTATTATGGATTTCCTAGTGGGGTTACCAAATACCCGGAGTCAGCATGATGCTATATGGGTAGTAGTCAATCGACGGACAAAGTTGGCATACTTCATACCTATCAAGATTTCCTATACGTTGGAGAAGTTAGCTCAGTTGTATCTCAAGGAGATTGTGAGACTCCATGGGATACCGGATCAGATTATATCTGACAAAGATCCTCGATTCACGTCACAATTTTGTAATGCTTTTCAAGAAGCATTGGGAAGTAAGGTTAGTCTCAGTACCGCTTTTCATCCTCAGACTAATGGGCAATCTGAGAGAGTGATTCAGACTTTAAAGGATATGTTACGTATGTGTGCTATTGATTTCAGAGATGATTGGGATCAGCATCTACCACTGATTGAGTTTCCTTATAATAATAGTCATCAAACTGTTATTGGTATGGCACCATACGCGCTTTGTATGGGAGGTGATGTATGACGCCCCATTGTTGGGTAGACACTGTAGATAAGTTAGTTATCAGTCCTGAGATCATAGCTAATACCACAGCTAAGATCAAGTTAATCCAAGCACCGATTAAGGCAGCCAATGACCGACATGCTAAGTATGCAAATTTGAGAAGAAGATATTTGAGTTTTGAAGTTGGGGACAAAGTGCTTCTTTAAGTGTTGCCCATGAAAGGAGTTAGTCATTTTGGACAGAGGGGAAAGTTGGCCCTAGGTACATTGGACCCTATGAAATATTGGAGAGGATAGGGAAAGTTGCTTATCAGTTATCACTACCACCTAACCTATCTCAAGTGCATAACGTGTTTCATGTTAGTCTAGTCAAAAAATGCACAGTGGAACCGGGACAGGTAGTTAATCCTTCTGTGATACCCATTCAGGAAGACTTGACCTATGAGGAGAAACCTGTTCGGATACTTGATAGGCAAGTCAAGAAACTTCAAACTAACTGGATTCCAATGGTTAAGATCCTTTGGTCTAACCATAGTGAGGAGGAAGCTACCTGGGAGATAGAGCAGGATATGCTGAAAAGATATCCAAGTATTTTTCCCGAGTTGTAGTGGAATTTGGGCGAAAAAATTCCAGAAGTAAGGGAGAATGTTATGGACCTCCTAGTAGCAGGCACTCCTGAGGAAGGTAAAGTGTTCTAAATTAAGTTGGAACCCAGTTTCAAGTTCACATTGCAAGAATAGAGAAGTTTAGCAAAGTTCACTAAGTTCCAAGGAAGTTAAGGCACTAAATGAAGTTTAGGGGAAAAATGGTAATTTTGCATCTTGAATAGCCGAGATGAGTGCCAAGTGGTTAAAATGAGTTTTTATAACATAACTTTCAACCTTAATCGGAACTTGGAAGAAATAAACAAAAATTTAACCAAGAATAACTAAGTACCAAAAGATGGGGGTTTAATTGTATTAAGCTTAATACTTTGGTGGCTTGGAGATTAAGTGAGGGTGTAAGAAGGGGAAAGTGAGGCTATGGCTGCCATAATCTCATTTCCAACCTTCTCACTCTCAATTTGCTCTTAATTCAAACTTGAAATCAAGATTTCTTGGTGCCAAGAAGAGCTATCAAGAGTATATAAGCTAGGAGGAGCTCACTTCAAGCATTAAACCATGGTTTTGGAGCATGGAAGTGTGTTTTCTCACATCCCCTATTTTTGATACGAGGTAACCAGTGTGTTCTTGATTGAATTCATGTTATTTGATTAGTTTGGAGCTTGGGTTTTGGCTAGAAGCAAGGTTTTGATGATTGGTGTCTATATTTTTCTTTGGAACTTAGGTGATACTTTGGTGAGCTTGGTTGATTGGAAAAGAGGTTGATTCTTGCTTGTTACTTAGAATTAAGGTGAGGGAGTTATTACTTGAAGACCAATTAATGCTTTTGACATGAGTTTGCTTAAAGAATTTGAGTGATTCTAGCAATAGCATTAGTTAGAGGATTTGGTTGAATTATGGCGGACTATGAAGTTTAAGAGGATTTGGATGATGTTATGAGACATCATAGATTGGCTTGTGATGGTTATGTTCTATGCAACATGGTCTATGTGTGTGTGAAATTTGGAGGCTTTCCAAGCATGTTTACTATGTTTGCTAAGTGTCCAAAGTTCATAGCAGTAAAATGCATGCCAATCTGCAGATTCACAGATTGGTGATGCGTCGCCACTTTTGTGCACCAGTTCGCGATGCATCGATAATTATGCAAATGTGGTCTGAACGTTACCAACTATGGCGACACGTTGCCATAGGCAAGATGGTAGAATTTCTCACATTTTGCTAGGGTGATCGAGGTGAGACCTAAGGGAGTTCTTAGGGTGCCTTGGGACCTAGGTTTGCCAAGGGTACTCCAAGACTTCCGAAGGTCCCTTAAGACTTAAGCATTTCCTTAAGGTTTCAAAGATTTTATGGTTGTTTGAGCCATAAGCAAGGACACTAGTTGCAAATGAGCATAACTAAGTACGATTAGCTCGGGTGAAAGGTTTAGAACCCTTGGCGACCTAGCCGTGCCATAGCCATGAGGTTGCAAGGTGAAACCTTAGTGCACCTAGTCTACAAGGTCTAAATGACCTAGTCTACAATAGTCCCACCATAATTCCCCTGCATAACATACTAAGGGAGAGGTTCAACTGGTGATTTATCACTAGTTAGGCTGGCAAGCGCAGCTTGCTAGTAGGCAAGGCAATGCCTTGTAGTTTAAGGACAAGGATGAGGAGAGGTCTCAAAGGACCTAAATATATGCATATATTAAACCCTTAGGCTATATGAGCTCACAGCAGGTTACATATGTTTTCATATGTGGTGTCCTTAGTAATTTTCTTGTAGGTACACTGAAGACCCCTTACTGAGAATGTTATGTTCTCACTCCTTAGTTATGTTGTGTAGATTCAGAAGTTGTTGGGCCGGATAACCGTTGAGGGTTATTGCAGTAGTGACTTTTTGTGCACAGGTATTGCACTTGAGAATCCTTGTGATTCTAGTCTACATGAGTATACTTGAGTAATTTGTTGGTCGCGTAACAGTACTAACTAGGGCATTCCTTTGGCTGTAGAGCCTAGTAGCACTTGGACAAAGGGATTTTGAGACTCGCCACTGGGATTCACATCCAAGGTGGGAGTTAGTTAAAGAAGATTTTAGTTGAGGCCTATATATATATAGTACTCTAGTTGCCTCCATAGTCTATGTTATGAAGAGTCCTATACTTTAGGGTTGCTCTTGGGTGAGGGCATTAGTCTACTTTATGTATGAATGCTCCCATGAGTTGTTATGTGTAGTAAATTCACATAAATGTTGATTTTGTATGCTTTGGCTATTTGTACTTATTTTCTGTAGAAATTACTTGGCCAAGTTAATGTTTTATGTTTTCATTAATCCAAGTCAAAGCATGAAGAGCATGCATCCTGCATATTCTAGGATAATCAACTAGTGTCATGGGATTTTAATCCGCACACATATACGACTAGCCAATTGCAACCACCTTGAGACCAGCTCTCACAAGGCTTCCTGAGCAGAGGCCAGGGACGTTCGTGTCAAGGACTCTTTTTCGCCTCCGCCTGAAGACTCTGTGGAGGTGCAGAACCAAACTCCTGTTCATGCCGATCCACCTTTGGAGCTGGCTATTTGTTCAACTCCCCTTAGTCCTAGTACTGCTACACATATTTTTGGGACTTTGGTCAGTGGTCTTTCGGCCAAAGAACTTGAGGAATGTCGAAAAAGGAAAGGCAAAGGTGTTCCTACCGCGGTCCTTGAAGTTAGTGACTCTGAGGAAGAAGATGCTGAACTTCCTCCAGGTTTGTCCCTTAGCCATTCTTTTATGAGTTTGGGAATTTTTGGTATTTTAGACCTTATAGATGAATGGCTAAAGGATAACATTCTAATGGAACTTCGGCATGACTTTGCAGGCGAAGAAGTATAGGCCCCCTGGGCGGAGGACCATGCCCGAAGGAAGGCTATTCGGGATTCCAAAATCTCGAGTGACAAGGTCTCGAGGGAGCCCTTCTGGACTTTCACGGAGGACTATGAACCTGTTCTTTGAGGATAGCTAGAAGATGGCTCCCTAGATGGCGAAGGGCATTATGACAAACGCCACTTTCCAGTCCCTGACCGAGGAGTGTCCTAATGAAGAAGTCCTTGCCACGAGGATGAATGAGCAGGCTGCCCAAGTAAACTTTAATCTTTTAGGACTTACAAAATTTCTGAGTTCCCTTTTCTGAGTTCCTTTTTTACCCTTATTCAAAATTTTCCCTTTTTGCAGCTATTGGCGTATAGTGGGCACCTTCGAGCCTAGGCAACTAAACAAACCTCGATCCGAAGTCGGTTAGAGGAGAGTTTGGCTAAGGCCTAGGAATTGCTTGCCAGCTCAGTCGTTAAGTATGGTGAGCTTAATAAGATAGCGAAGCAGGATTTGGCTAACCTTTGGGAGGAGGTACTTAAGAGCCAGGGGGAGCTGATTCAAGATTTTTCTTTGAAGATGTTTGACCTCGGTGCGAAGGTGATATCTTTGACCTTGGCAAATGAGGTTTTCCAAAAGGAGAAGGAGGATGCCATTGCTAATCTTACAAAGGCATTTTCTCTTAACTCTAAACTCCAAGCTGAGGTCGATAGGCGAAAGAAGGAGAAAAAGAAGAAAAAGAAGAAGTTGGAAAGGGAGGTCGAGGTCCTCAAGAGAGAACTGAAGGACTTGGATGTAGAGAAGGCTAAGTCTGATTAGGCAACTGAGTCCTCTTATCAGGACAGTTTTTGCTTGGCTCGTCAACAAGTTCTGTCTAGATTTCCCGACCTCGACCATTCATTTTTGGTAGCCCTGGACATCCCCAAAGGACCATCTTGGTAGCGGTCGAGGATAGAGTTCCTCAATCTCCCAGCTAATCCACCTTCGGCCCCAAAAGTTGCTGCCAAAGAGGACGACACCGAAGGTGAGGAAGCCGAAGATGCTGAGGAGCCAGCAGGTGACCAGGACCCTGAATAGGCTTCATTTTTCTTCTTTCCCTTGTAATCTACTCCTTGTATTTGTAATGAAGTGTTAATGAAATTTCTCTCTTCTTCAAAATTTGGCTAAGTCCATGATTGGTCTTTGGATATCATATTCATTCTTTAACACTTTACTATTCCTCGGCTGAAGGGTTTAGTGACCATCTTTGGTCAACGACCTTCGGGGCAGTAGTTAGGTATTTATAAGATCAAACATGTTCAGTTGAATATCTTTGGTAAAACTTAACTTATGTAAAAAATAGTTAAGTGCCTTTTTTGCCAACCATGTTCGGTTGTTTTCCTTTCGCAAAAGTTGCTTATTTTCACAAATGCCCCTTCAAAAGTGACCATGTTCAGTTTCACCCTCAGAAGCGAATATGTTCGATTTTCTCCCACGGAAACGAACATATTCGGTCACTATGCTTCAGCAAAAATGTATAACTTTACACATAGGCACCTTTGGATTCGACCACCTTGAAAATTTTTCTAAGTATAGGAATTCACTTATGTAATTCATGAAACAACCACTTTCGGTTTTCCACCTTCGGACATGACCATGTTCGGTCGACGCCCCTCGAATGGAACCATGTTCGGTCAAAGGAAATTACCATCGTTGGTCATTCCTCCCTTGGTGTTTTTTGCACAATTTTCCAACCAGAAAATGTTCTAAGTGTAAAATTTTTTCAGAGAGTCTGAATGCCATGTATTTTTCAACTCTCCTCCTTCGGTATTATAGAGCTTGTAGACTTCTAGCCGAACTTATTCGAGGACCAAATAAGGTCCATCCCAATTTGCCCGAAGTACTCCATGGGATGATCTTTGTGCTTCAAATTCATCTCTTCAGAGGACAAGGTCCCCTTTGTTGATTCCTTTACACTTGACATGCAAGTTTGTACCAAAGGCTACTCTCTGCTGAAAAGCTTTTCTTCTGAGCTCAGGCATCTCTCTATGCTCGTCAATTAAATCCAACTTGGCCTTTAAACCGAGGTTGTTCCCTTCTTCATTGAACACCTGTATTCTAACAGAGGGTTGTGTGACCTCAACGGGGGTAATGGCCTCTGTTTTGAAGATGAGTGAGAAGGGTGTCTCAGCCATGGCCTTTTTGGGAGTTGTTCGATAGCTCCACAGCACATTCAGAAGCTTTCCTAGCCATTTTCCCTTTGCTTCATTCAACTTCTTTTCCAGACCATCTTTTATTGTTCCGTTGGACACTTCAACCTGTCCATTACTCTGAGGATGGGCCACCGAGGTGAAGTGCAATTTAATTCTGAGGTTGGTAATGAATTCCTAGAACCCCTTATTTGTTATGGCCCTTCTAGTGGGAAGCATGATTGAGGAAGGAAAACTGTTCTAAATTAAGATTAGAACCTTAATTCAAGTTTACGTAGCAAGAATAGAGAAGTTTAGCAAAGTTCACTAAGTTCTAAGAAAAATAAGGCACTAAACGAAGTTCCAGGGCAAAATGGTAATTTTGCATCCTGAATAGCCAGGACGAGTCCTGAGTAGTTAAAATGAGTTTTTAAAACTTAACTTTCAAACTTAACACAAACTTGAAGAATAAACAAGAATTTAATCAAGAATGACTAAGTTACAAAGACGGGGGTTTATTTGTAACAAGGTTAATACTTTGATGGCTTTGGGATTAAGTGAGGGTTTAAGAAAGGAAAGTGAGGCTACGGCTGCCATAATCTCATTTCCAGCCTTCTCATCCTCATTTTTCTCTCAAATTAAGCTTTGAATCAAGTGTTCTTGGTGTCAAAAGGTGCAATTCAAAGTATATAAGCTAGGAGGAGTGCATTTCAAGCTTTAAACCATGATTTTGAAGCTTGGAAGGGTGTTTATCCATACCTCCTATTTTTGAGTGAGGTAAGTAATGTGTTCTTGATTGAATTCATGTTATTTACTTGGTTTGGAGCTTCAGTTTTGGTTAGAGAGTGAAGTTTCGGTGATTGGTGCCTTTGTTTTTTATTGGAACTTGTGTAGAATTTTGGTGAGCTTGGTTGATTGAAAAGGAGATTGATTCTTGCTTGTTACTTGGAGTTGAGGTAAGGGAGTTATGTTTTCAAATTCAATTAATGCTATTGGCTTGAGTTTCCTTGAAGGAATTGAGGGATTCTAGCAATAGCATTAGTTAAAGGTTTTGGTTGAATCATGATGGACTAGGAGATTTGGGAGGATTGAATTGATGTTACAAGACATCATAGATTGTCTTGTGATAGTTGGTTGTGATCTATGCAACATGTTCTGTGTGTATATGAACTTCGGAGGCATTCCAAGCATGTTTGATATGTGTAGGAAGTGTCCAAAGTTCATAGCAGCAAAACCGGACTTTTTTTGGCCATTTTGCAGGTTTGGCGACTCGTCGCCAATCCACATGAGTTCCCACTGTTAGTGTTGTGCCCAAAAGCCAATCATGAGATGATTGTATTTTTGCACATTGAGCCATGATATTTTATTAAGGCATTAATCCAGCAATTATGTTTGTTGTTTTGTTCCTGCGTAACTTAACAAACATAATTGTAACCCTAGAATAATGATATTCTTAAAAGTCCCTGGTCTAGTATTATTGTGGAGCGGGTTGCAATAATACATAACGACTAGCATATGTGGAGACTAATATGAGATATGTAGTCTACATATGGGTACAAGTTGGAGAACTTGTGTACTGGACCGACCCACCATGAGAACACTACATGGATCGTTATTTGAGTGTCATAAGTGATTCCCATAGTGATCAGGGTATATGTAGTCCTTCAACCTAAGATCATCAAGGTTCCCTACATGTGAGTCACATACTTTGATACTTTCCTTTGTTGCTCGTAACTGAGTGAACTTGAAGGAGGTCATTGGGTATGTCACATATCATGTGGAGGGATTTGTATGATCAAGATGGGATTTGTCCCTCCTATGTAACGGGAGTGATATCTTCAGGCCCCTTGATAGAGTGAGACTTAGAAAATGCATGGCCATGCTCGGATGAGTTGATATACGATATCAATGTCATCAGTTTAAGTTAGTCTACTCGGTAATCAAGAAACCAAAGATTGGGCTATACGAGAGTGACACATTCCATGTCTCGTGCTTGGTCTTGATATCTTGGACAAAGGGACAATGGCATATATGGGTGATGATCATAAAGGTTTAGTCGAATCATCGACAATCTTGTCACTTGGGTAGCAATGATGTGTTGCTAGACACCCCTCATTGCTTATGATCATAAATGTGATTTATGATCATTGCCAACGTGATAAGAGCCTATTGGGTCGCACACATAGAGCTATTTGGATCATTAGAGTGCATGGGCTAATTATTTGGGTTATGGTTTCACTTTAATTTTGTATTAATAATGGGCCCAAGAGTTGAGCCATTATTAAGCCCGAAATTAAATCCTAATTGGATTAGGGCTTTGAAACCCATTAGGCCTGGAAGTTGAGTCTCACTATAAATACAACTTTTAAGTGAGAAATTCGTAGGTCTCCTTGCCCTAGCCTCCCAAAAGGACAGTCGCACTCTTCTCTTGCAATTCCTTGGAGGACGCAAGCTAGCAGTGCGAGCGCAAGAGAAACGCATCTGCCGGGACATGGTGGAAGCGTGGTGATCCTGAGAGGCTCGTGTGGATACCATAGATAGCTTGAACACGTCAACTGTTCAGGTTTTGTGATTCGACTCTACAGTTGAGTGAGAGATCTCAACCGAAAATTAGGTAAGAAAATTTTCGAACACCCGGTTTACCCCGTTTCACTTGGATCCTGGAAGGTTTCGGTTAAATTCTGCTGCGTTGTTTGGCTCCCGAAACCCAACACCCACGACGCATCACCAAGACCTCAAAAAATTGGCAGAACGTCGACAACTGTGGCGACTCCTCACCAAGACGGCATTTGACACCCGGTTTTGTTTTTGGCATAACTTTTATCTCCGGTGTCCGATTGAGGTGATTCAAGATTCCACGTAAAGCTAAGAAGGAGTACTATCACCTCCAGTTTTAAAAACACTTAAAATGCCTCAGTTTTAGATTTATATTAACTCAAAGTAAAGGCAATTTTTAAAGGAAACTATGTTGCAATGATCACAACAAGGTATTACTAGCCCAGGTGAGAGGTTTAGAACCCTTGGGAACCTAGCCATGCCATAGCCATGAGGTTGCAAGGTGAAACCTTGTTCATCTAGTCTACAAGGAGGTCTTATGGCCTAGTCTACAAAAGTTCCATCATGATTCCCCTGCACAACAACTAAGGGAAGGCTACATGATTGCGTCAGTAAGCTACGGCTTACTAGGAGCAAGTTAGTGGCCAGAACTCGCTAGGTAGGAGTGATGCCCCGTGAGGAGGACTAGCTTGAGGAGAGGTCTCAAAGGCCTAGTTATATGGACATATATCAGACCTTCATGTTATGTGAGCTCACAACAAGTTTACATATGTTTATCATATGTCCAGTCCTAGCAATTTTCTTGCAGGTACACAGAAGACCCCTTACTAAGAATGTTGAATTCTCACTCCATAGTTATGTTGTGTAGAGATTGAAGTTGTTGGGCTGGGGAATCATTGAGGATTATCACGGTATTGCTCTTTTGTGTGTACAGGTATGGCATTTGAGAATCTCTATGATTCTAGTCTACATGGGTGCTTGTTGGTTAAGTAACAGTACTAACTAGTGTCTTCCTTTGGCTGCAAAGCCTAGTAGCACTTGGATAAGGGCTTTTGAGACTCGCCACTAGGGCGTGTATCCATGGTGGGAGTTAAGTCGAGAAGATCTCAGTAGAGGCTTGTATTTATACAATACACTTAGCTGCCTCCATAAACTATGTTTTGACGAGTCCTAGACTCTAGGATTGCTCTTGGGTGAGGGCATTAGCCTACTTTATGTATGAATGTTCTCACGAGTTGTTATGTGTAGTAAACTCACACAAATGTTGATTTTGTATGCTTTAGCTATTTGTACTTACTTTTTAGGAAATTACTTGGCCAAGTTAATGTTTTATGGTTTTAATAAACCAAGTCAAAGCATAAGAGCATGCATCTTGCGTATTCTAGGTTAATCAACTAGTATCTTAGGATTTTAATCCGTGCACATATACAGCTAGCCAATTGTAATCCACTGTGAGACCAGCTCTCACAGGCTTCCTGGGCAGGGGCTAAGGATGGCCGTGTCATTATTAGTAAATTAGGAACCATTATCAGCTACTATCAGCCTCGGAATGCCAAATTTGCGAATGTTGTTCTTCCAGAAAAATCTCTGTATGTCCCTAACTGATATTGCTGCTAAAGGCTCTTCCTTGATCTACTTGGTGAACTAGTCTACTACGACTACACAAAATTTCACTCCTCCAGGAGCTGTTGGGAGAGGCCCAATGAGGTCTATACCCCATATGGCGACGGGGCAGGGGTAGTTTGCCGAAATTATGACATTTGAGGGTAGTCTCTGGATAAGAGCATGTCTCTAGCAGTTGTCGCATTTCTGGATGAACTACCTTGCATCCTTCCTCAAGGTAGGCCAGAAGTATCCTTGGCTAAGTAATACCCCGGCAAGGACATCAGTTCCTATGTAAGAACCACATGCTCCCTCATGGACTTCTTTGAGGCCCATCTCAACATCTTCTATGCTGACACACCTCTGTAATGGACTTGCATACCATTGCCGGTACATCTCTTCCCCAATCAGGAAGTATCTTCTTGAGCACTTTCACACTTTCATGGCTTTGAGAGGATCTTTGGGAAGCTCCGACATTGTAGGGTATTTCTTGATAGGGTCTTTCCACCCTATTCCTGAGGAGGCTATAAACATTACCACCACACTTGGCTGATATAGTACCTTAGTGGACTTTTTTGATTTGGCCAGAGTATCGGCTTCCATATTGTCTCGCTGAGGTACATTTTCTTTTTGTACCATGTCAAACTCCTACATGAGCTTTTTCACGAGATCATGGTATTTTGCCAAGTTTGGGTCCCTTGTGCTGTAGTTCCCCGCCATCTGTCATACCACTAACTGAGAATCACTGTGGGCCTTCAGATTCCTTACACCAACTATTTTTGCCAGCTGCAAGCCTACTATAAAGGCTTCATATTCTGCAACATTGTTGGTGACATTGAATCTGAATTTGATGGCCTTCCTGGCTTCCATTCCTTCTGGCCCGCGGAGGATTACTCCATCTCCTTGGTGTTCCGAACTAAAGGCTTCATCAACAAAGAGTGTCCACTCAGGTTCATCTTTTTTGAGGTCATCTGAGGTATCCTTGATTTTTGGGACCTCGGCAATGAAGTCTACCAATGCTTGGGCCTTTATTGCCCTACTCAACTCATAGGTGATGTCGTATTCATGAAGCTCAATGCACCATTTTGACAACATTCTCGAGTGGTCTACGTTTCTCATGACATCTCGAAGAGGTAGGTTACTTCTGACTATGATAGGGTGCCCTTGGAAGTAAGGTCGCAACCTTCTACCTGCCAGTACTAGGGCATAGATGGCATTTTGTAGAAGAGGGTACCTAACTTCAGCACCATGCAGGGACTTACTCACATAATACACTGGCCATTGCTTTCCTCCATTTTCCTTTACTAACACCGAGCTTACTGCCTTATTAGTGATGGCGAGGTAGAGGATGAGGGGTTCACCCTCCCATGGATGCTGAAGTGTCGGCAGACGGGTTAGGTAGCTTTTGAGCCCATCCTAAGCCTTTTGGCAGTCTTCATTCCAAGGGTGTTCCTTGGAACTAAAGTCACCTTCATTTTTTGCTGCTTTGGTGAGCACTTTGAAGAATGGTCGGCACCTATCCCTATATCTGGAGATGAATCTGCTAAGGGCCGTGATTTTCCCCATGAGTCTTTGCACATCCTTTGTCATTGTGGGAGTTTGGAATCCTAGTAGAGCCTTAACCTTTCTGGGTTTGCATCGATACCTCTTTCCAATACCATGAATTCGAGGAACTTGTCCGCATTTACTCCGAATACACACTTCTCAGGGTTGAGACGGATTTCGAATTCCCTAAGTTGGTGGAATGTTTCCTTTAAGTCTAAGATATGATTACTAGGCAGTTTGCTCTTAACTATCATGTCATCGACATATACTTCCATATTTCTCCCAATTTGGGAGTCAAACACCCTTTTCATTAGCCTTTGGTACGTGGCCCCTGCATTCTTAAAGCCGAAGGGCATTCTAATGTAGTAATAGGTCTCAACTTCGTTGATGAAAGCAATTTTTTCCTCATGTTTGGGATCCATCCGGATTTGGTGGTATCCACTGAAGGTGCTGAGGAAGCTAAGCAAACCATATTCTGCAGTTGAGTCCACCAATTGATCTATGGGTGGTAGAGGATAAGAATCCTTAGGAGAGGCATTGTTTACATTTCAGAAGTTGATGCACATTCAGAGCTTATCACTCCCTTCCTTCGTGGCGATAACAACATGGCTAAGCCATTCGAGGTACTTGACTTTTCTTATTACACCTTCCTCCGTTAGTTGTTGGACTTCGGCTCTAACAAAGTTATTCTTATGCGCCGAGAGGCTGCGCTTTTTTTGCCGAGTAGGCTTCACCTCTGGACGCACTTTAAGGCTATGTTGAATTATTCGAGGGTCTACCCCAGGCATATCATTTGAAGAGTAAGCAAACAGATCTTTGTTCATTACTATAAACGATACAAGTTTTTGTTTGTCACCTTTGGCCAGTTGTTTCCCCACTCGGGTACTTCGGCTTGGGACAAGTTCTACATCCTCTGTTTCTATTTTTTTGAAGTCACCTACTCCTTTTCCTATTGCCTCTTCAGTGAGTATGCTCTTTTCTTCCGAGGTCTGTGCATGAACTTTCATTGGACTTTGTCTTGCTTTCACGAAGACTTTCCTCACCTCAGCTTGATCACTGAATATCTCTACGTCCCCTTCCTTCGTGCCGAAGGTGACTGTTAGGAATTTCACATCTGGGTGAATGTGGAGATTTCCTTGTGTCTGCCTTTCGAGGATGGCATTGTATGAAGAAGGGACATCTATGATGATGAACCTTGTCATTGTTACCACCTCACAAAATGGGAGAATTACAAGTGTGTCATAATGGCTAAAAACCATTATATTGTGTAACTCTCACCATAGTGATTGAAGTGTGGGCGGTAAAAGGCATGATCAACACCTCCTCAAAAGTGTTCCAAGTTGGTAACTTGGCCCCCAAGAAAAGCCTTAGGGATTACTTGTTTGTCAAGCAACCTATGGACTTTTTTGTAAGATTTTGGAAACTTGGGTACTTAATTGTAAAACTCTCAAGAAAGAGATTTGGAGAGTTATGAGAAGGATATGAATGGTATGAAAGTGCTATTGGAGGACCAAATTTCTCATGGAAGACAACTAAAGACAAAGAAAACACAAAAAGGCATAAAGGACCTAAGTGTCCTAGTGTAAGCCTTTATGATGTGTATGTTTTTGACTTAAGTCAAATGGAGCAATTTGGAGTTTTACCACCATCGGGGAGGCAGCCAAGGCTTGATAATTAGTCAACACTGGTGGGCACATGTGTACCAATGAGTTTAAGACAAAGAGACCATAATTATTGAGAAGGAAAATAACATAAAGCAAGGTCAAGCTTGTTAAGTGTCTTTTGTGCCCTTAAGCTCATTTAAGGCCATTTAAGTGGCCAAATCACTTATCCCACTCAAGGGATGGCTGGCCAAAGCATGGCAAGAAAGTCAAATGTGGGCCAAGAAATTAAGACTAAGAAGCCATGGTCTTGTAGCAAGGAAAATGACATAAAGCATAATTAAGGCTATTAAGTGTGTTTTGTGCACTAAAGTCTTTATAAGTGGTTATCTTTGTCTTTATCTCCCACTAGAAGAAAGTCAAATGTGGGCCAAGAAATTAAGACTAAGAAGCCATGGTCTTGTAGCAAGGAAAATGACATAAAGCATAATTAAGGTTATTAAGTGTGTTTTGTGCACTAAAGTCTTTATAAGTGGTTATCTTTGTCTTTATCTCCCACATTTGATCTCTTCTAGTGGAAAAAATGCAGCATCTCCACCCCCACACTTCTTCCATAGCCACCATACCTCCAAGATTAAATTTTAAGGCAAAAGAAAGCAAGAAAGGGTAATTGGAAGCTATATGGTGCTAAGACTTGGGTGCACCTATGATCAAGCTCTAATTTCAACATACACTCAAGGTAAGGGTTCTCTTGCTATCATGGATTGTTTTCTATAATTTTCAAGCATCCATGGAGCTAGGGCTAAGCTTGGAAGAGAGCCATGAGCTTGATGAACCAAGTTTAGTGAGGGGAGTGCACTTATTGAAGGTTTTGTGACCTAGTGTGAAGTGCACAAAGATGGCAGTGAAATAAGAGTTTTCTAAAGTTTCCTGGATTGTTTACTGTATTTCCAAACATCCATGAAGCTATGACCATGCTTGGAATAGAGCAAAAATCTCTAGGAACCAAGTATGAGTTAAGAGGAAAGAAGCATGGTAAGGTTTTGGCCTTAGTGTTACCATGCTAAAGATGGCAGCAAGAAAGAAGGGTTTCTAGAGCCCAAAGTTAGCACTAACTACTATTAAAATCCTCCTAAGGCCAAGCATTAGCTTGAGGTGGGCTACCACAGTGATATATTTAAGTTTATTGCATGTTTTATGGACTAACGTATGGTTATTGTTGTTGCTGCATTTCATGTGTTTGTTTGCTGGGAATGGCTGCTGCATTTGGTTGCTATATCTTCTATATATGCATTGTGGTTTTCATGTTTTAGTGTCTTTGGATGCAGGTTTTAATGAGGATCACATTACCTTAAGAAACCAAGTGTTACCCTTACTAAGTTTCTCAATGAAACTTACTCCCCTCATTTCTGTCATTTCAGGTCCAGCTGAAAGATCACCATGAAACTAACCTTTTTAGTTTGAGTTTTAATGTGAAATTTCAGGTACATGAACTTCCATATGTGTAGTTGTGATCTGGAAAATTTTGGTGGTTTTAGGAGCACATTTGGTATTTTTAATGGTGGTACTTACTGTGTTGTGTAGCAGCTGTCCAGCATCCTGTTTATGGAGTCCATTGCACTTTAGGCACTCCTGTAACTTAGGGTGCATATTTAGCTGAGTTAAGAACATATTTTAGTGCATGTATGCATGTACATGTAGTGTATTCAAAATGGGACAAGTATGTGAACATTTGAGTAATGTTTTGCCTATGTAAGTGACGTGGTGCAAAGCTGCCTAAGTGTGAATGATGGGCTACTTACTTGTAAATTCTGTTTTGGCCACATAAAGTTGTTAAATGCAAGGGAATGTATTTCCTATGTGTAATGGACATATATGGGGTAGCCTTGGAGTGTTTTCCCCTTCTGAATGAAGTGTTTGTACACCTATGAAATTTTGTATGGGCAAAATGATCATAGAGTAACCAGAATTTTGACTCTGCACTTAAAGTTTTATATCTCCCTGTGTAGAAGGAATATTTGTATGAAATTTTGACCACCTCTAGATAAAATCTATAGGTTGAACTGGAATTTTTAATTTCTGAATTTGGAGCCCTGTAGCCAAAGATATGACGTTGCAAAGTTGGCTAAGTTACTGTTCATTTGGTCAGAATTTTGTAACCAACTTAAAAAATCCATAACATGGTCCATAGGTGGGCTATTGATGTAAAATAAAATTCCTTGGTTTGATCTAAGTCTATAATTGATAATGGATCAAAGAAAACATGGGGTACATGGCTAGAATGATACAGTTTATTAGTGGAAGTTACAGGTGCGGTGGCTGGTCACTAAAACTTAACAAGATTGCCTAATGTGTGGTAGCCAAGATTAATACTTGTGCTAGTGTTTTCCTTCTTTGCTGCCATGGTGTGCATGAAATGTGAATATGTGTGTGATGGTTGGACCAATATGCATGTGTTTACATAGTGCCCAAGAGGGCCACTTGGGTATGCACACTAAGGGTAGTGTTCTGATGGCCTACAGAACATTACCAATCCTGGGAGTTGAAATGCACAATTTTGGCAACATAATTGGACTACCCCAGAGTGGGTAACAATCATTGTGGAGCCGAAGAGCTCTTTCTTGTCCTGAACTGAAGTTCCCCTTAGCATCAAGGGAAAATCAATCTACCTGAGCACAAGGAGTTCGGAGGGACCTACACCAAACGTAGGGGAAGTAACAGGTTTGAGATCACCCTTAGAGACGTCCAAGTTCAGCAACAGGTGGGAGAACAGAATGTCGGCATTGGAACCATCAGCAATGATCACTCTTTCGACGTCCCAACTCCCTATCCTTGCCATGATTAGGAGGGGGTCATCATGAGTGAACTTCACGGTAGACCAATCTTTCTGAACAAGCTTGTTCGCTGGGTTCCCGAACTCCATCATTGAGATTTTCTGGACTTTCCTTTTTCTCTCAGCTGAGGGTATCCTAGTAGTGATTGTCTGGATTACTCCCGTTGGAGGTGGTGGATGCTTTCTGGGACTTCGGTTCCGATGTCGGTCGGAATCATAGTCCTCATCTTCCCCTTTCCTTTCTTCTTCCTTTCTTCCTTTGGGGGACAGCATTCACAGGTATCACCGCAGTTGGCCTTGTTTGATCAGAGATTTGATGTACCTTTTTAGCTGGAAGTAGTCCTCAATGTCGTGCCCATGGTCTCGGTGAAACTGGTAAAACTTTTTCATGTTCTTCTTATTCTCCGAGGTCATGGCCTTCAGACGTTGGATAGTAGACCCTTGCCTCTCCATGGCCATCAGTATGTTTGTCCTTGTGGTGTTCAAGGGAGTGAACGACACTTGCCTCTTCCCTCTCTACTTCCGAGGTCTACCCCCACCCTCGGTCGAATACCAAGGTTGGTGAGCCTGACCCTCAGGATGATTGTGGTCAGGCTTCGGCCCTCCCATCCATAGTTCTTCGGCCATCGTGCGTTGTTCTATCCTTCGGTAGAATTCACTGAGGGTATCAGGGGGATCTTTGGAGAATTCGTAGAAGAGTTGTGAATCCTCCGAAGTCCCCTGATCATGGCAAGGATGCAGATTTCAGCGCGGGAGTCGAGCACACTCAGCGCTTCTCGGTTGAACTTCTCAACATAGTCCCAAATGGTCTCCCCATTCTTTTGGGCTATGTTAAACATTTGGATGGGCATCTTCACCGTCGACCTACTTCTGATGAACTGCTGGGTGAATACGGAGGATAACTCCTGGAAACACATTATGGTCCCTGGAGCTAGGGAGTTATACCACGTAGTTGTGGGCCCTGAAAGGGTGACTTCAAAGCATTTGCAGAGGGTGGCATCATCAGCCCCATGCAACACCATACTGTGCCTATACTTCGTCAAGTGAGCTTGGGGGTCACCACATCCATCATATGTTTCCAAGCGCAGTACTTAGAAGTCACTTGGCATAGGTGCCTTTACCACTACACGGATGAATGGTGACTCTTCTTTGGTGAATGTCTCCAACAACCTCGACCAAACAGGCTTCTAGGAGATCTGTCTTTCTACCTTTTCTAACCTCTCTAGGATCTTCTCCTTGAGGGCGGTAGGACTATCTTCCACTTACTGTCTGGTGGTTGCCGGCAACGGAGAGCAACGTCTCCTTTTCGGAGAGTAACTTTGTCAGCGTGGGGACTGGGACCTCCCGTACGGGGATGGACTTCGCCGGTGGGAAGTCCTGGGTTCTTTTGACACTGTTTCTCCTACGCGACATCTTTTGGAGGGTACGTTCTCCATTGAAGACTCATCGTGAAAGCCCATGCTTCCAAACCTCTGGCAAGGTAACTTTGGGCTCCTCTCTTGATGGGTGCTAGAAGAAGGCGTCCTTCCCTTGGGAGGTGGTTGTGACCACCTTTGGTTGAGCTGTTGGGTCATTTCAACCATAATAGAGCCCTGAAAGTCCCACAAAAAGCTCATCGTGACCGTCAGAGGATGTTCATCCTTAGGCAAAGAAATCTCTACCGCAGGTGGTTCAGTTGCTGTTGGAGCTTCAGGTGCAGACTGGGACTTCGGGAGTCCTTTGTCCTTAGAACGCTGGGTCTCAACAACGGTGACTTGAGAAGGAGTTCCCACAAACAGCATTACATGATGCCCAGCGGCATCCTCGTTGTATGACATGCTGTCCTAAGGTAGAGGCTTCTGGTGTGGAGGTGCCTGAATGAGAGACTTTCAGTAGGATGGTGTCTGCAAGAATTTGAAGAACAGGGGTTAGAGACTCCCCAAAATGTGTTTCCGGGGGAGGAGCCTCTAACGCCCAAGTCAGTATTTGAGAGTAAGAGTTGTAAAGAGCAAAGAGTGGGGAATAGCTAGAGTTCAGTTCCTTTCCTTACCAAGGTCCTTCCTAAGTATTTATAGGAGGGTGCAGGGAGGAAGCCGTTTGACACATCCTGTTCAGATCGTGACACGTGTTCGGTCAGATTTGACTCGTACCCTCGGAGATAGGTATCTCCAGCTGGCTGTAGGCTATTCTAGCCAAAGGGTAGAGGCGTGTGCAAGGTCTCTCTGTCAAAGGCTCCTTAACCATTTTTTTCATATTTCCGCAAGACCCCTTCAAGAAATGAGACCCCTTTAGGGTATAAGGCTCCTTAAGAATAGGAGGCCCCCTTTAGCTCAATATAGCCACCGAGGGCTATTAGGAGAGGCCCTTCTGTAGAATGGGACACCTTCGGAAGATGCTCTTCCTTGCCAAGGATGGGGATTACTTTCCTGAACTTGGTGGTTCGCTATTTTGAAGGTGGTAGTGTATAGATTTTCTGAGATCGGTTCTATTAGCTACCAAGGGTGGCTGTCGTTCACTGAGGTTGGTGCTAGGTCTTCCCTAAGGGTGGTTTTTGGCTAGGTGATCTGGAAATCTTGGGGATCATGGCCCCTCGGTTATAAGTTGGTGTTCTTCCTGAGGTTGGTAAGGGCCCCTCTTTCCCAAGGTTAGTCACTTATGTTTCCCGATGGTGGTGCTTCTCACGTCACCTTAGGAATTCTAGAAGGGTTAATAGCCCTTTGGCTATCAATCATGTAGCCTTGCCATAATTGGGTCACTAGAACCTTCACCAGGTTCTCTAGATCCTCTTAAAGCTCCTAACCTAGTATTAACCATAGTTTCCTACAACCAAAGCCATATGACATTTCCCAAATGTTGGTCAGTACTAACTATCCTAGCATATGGACTTTCCAAAACTAGATCTCAGCCTTAGCCTCCAATATTTATAAAGTGAGCTCTAAGCTTTGATACCAAAAATAACATGACCATCCTTATCCGCTGCCCAAGAAACCTGTGAGAGCTGATCTCATGGTGGTTGCAATTGGCTAGCTGTATATGTGCAAGGATTGAAATTCAGTGATACTAGTTGATTAACCTATAATATGCAGAATGCATGCTCTTCTTGCTTTAACTTGGATTAACAAAATCAATAAAACATTAACTTGGCCAAAAGATTTCCATAGAAGATTAGTTCAAATAGCCAAAGTGAAGCTCGGTGGCATCTTCATTGAATGACAAGTTGGCCTACAGGGAGGACTTCCGGTGTGAAGATGTCTGAAACACTCAGAAGAAACATGGGTTAGAAGCTTCTCGGAGTGTGTTTCCAGGGACGAGCCTCCGACGCCCAAGTTAGTATTTGCAAGAATAGTAGTAAAGACCTCGCACATGCCCCTGCCCTCTGGCCAGAACGGCCTATGGGCAGCTGGAAACACCTACCTCCAAAGGTAAGGATCAGATCTGACCAAACACGTGTCATGATCTGGACCAGCTGTGTCAAACAGCCTCCTCCCTCCACCTTCCTATAAATACTTGGCAAGGACCTTGGTAAGAATCCGTGAGACACTCTTTACTCTTTGTTCTCTGCTCCTTACTTCCACCCTCAAATACTGATTTGGGCATCGGAGGCTCTTCCCCCAGAAACACACTCTGGGGAGCTCCTAACCCTTATTCTTCTAAGTATTTCAGACATCTTCACACCGCAAGGCTCTCCTTCAGGCCAGGATGTCATACAATGAGGATGCCATCGGGCATCATTTGGTGATGTCTGTGGGAACTCATTCTCAGGTCATTGTTGTTGAAACCTGACAGTCTAAGGACAAGGGACTCCCAAAGTTCCAGTCTATGCTGGAATCTCAAACAGCAACTGAACAACCTGTAGTTGAGAGTTCACTGCCTGAGGATGAATGTCCTCTGACGGTCATGATGAGCTTTCTATGAGATTTTTAGTGCACTGTTAAAACTAAAATGACTTAACAGCTCAACCAAAGGTGCACAACCATCTACTGGGGGAAGGGCACTTTCTCCTAGCACTCGGCAAGAGGGAAGCCCAAGGTTACCTCGCTGGAGCTCCGGAAGCAAGGTTCTCACGATGAGTCATTAACAGAGAATGTACCTTCCAGAAGACATCGTCTTGGAGAAACGGTGTCAAAGGAGCCCATGGACTTCCCGCTAGTGAAGTCCATCCCCGTATGGGAAATTTCAATCCCCCCGCCGATGAAGTTACTCTCCAAAAAGGAGAAGTTGCTCTCCATTGCCGGTGACTACCAGGCAACGAGGAGAAGATAGTACTACCACTCCCATGGAGAAGATCCTAGAGATGATGGAGAAGGTGGAAAAATAGACTTCTCAAAAACCTATCTGGTCAAGGTTGCTGGAGACCTTCACTGGAGAAGAGTCACCCTTCATCCGTGCAGTAGTAGAGGCGTCTATTCCAAGTAACTTCTGAGTACTGCATTTGGAAACATATGATGGGCGTAGCGGCCCCCAAGCTCACCAAACAAAACATAGGCCCAACATGGTGTTCCACGACGTTGATGATGCCACCTTCTACAAGTGCTTCGAAGTCACCTTTTCAGGGCCGACAACTGCGTGGTATAACTCCCTGGCTCCCGGAACCATAATGGGCTTCCAAGAGTTATTCGTTGCTTTCACCTAGCAATTCTTCAGAAGTAAACTGATGGCAAAGATGCTCGTCCAAATGTTTGACATAGCCTAAAAGAGTGGGGAGGCCATGTTGGGTTTCGGGAGCCAAACAGCGTAGGGGAATTTAACCAAACCCTCCAAGATCCAAGTGAAACGGGGTAAACGGGGTGTTCGAAAATTTTCATACCTAATTTTTGGTTGAGATTTATCACTCAACTATAGATTCGAATCACAAAACGTGAATAGTTGACGTGTTCAAGCTCTCTATGGTATCCACACGAGCCTCTCGGGATCATCATGCTTCCACCACGTCCCGGCAGATGCGTTTCTCTTGCGCTCGCAGTGCTAGCTTGCATCCTCCAAGGAATTGCAAGAGTAGAGTGCAACTGTCCTTTTGGGAGGCTAGGGCAAGGAGAGCTATGAATTTCTCACTAAGGGTTGTATTTATAGTGAGACTCAACTTCCAGGCCTAATGAGTTTCAAAGCCCTAATCCAATTAGGCTTTAATTTCGGGCATAATAATGGCTCAACTATTGGGCCCATTATTAATACGAAATTATTGTGAAACCAAAACCCATTTTATTAGCCCATGTACTCTAATGATCCAAATAGCTCTATGTGTGTGACCCAATAGACTCTTACCACATTGGCAATGATCATAAATCACATTTATCATCATAAGCAATGAGCGGTGTCTAACAACACATCATTGCTACCCAAGTGACAAGATTGTCGATGATTCGACTAAACCTTTATGATCATCACCGATATATGCTATTGTCCCTTTGTCCAAGATATCAAGACTAAGCACAAGACATGGAATGTGTAATTCTCATATAGCCCAATCTTTGGTTTCATGATTACCTAGTAGACCAACTTAAACTGATGACATCGATATTGTATATCAACTCATCCGAGCATGGCCATGCATTCTCTAAGTCTCACTTTATCAAGGGCCCCGAAGATATACTCCCGTTACATAGGAGCGACAAATCCCGTCTTGATCATACAAATCCCTTCGCATGATATGTGACATACCCAATGACCTCCTTCAAGTTCACTCAGTTACGAGCAACAAAGGAAAGTATCAAAGTATGTGACTCACATGTAGGGAACCTTGATGATCTTAGGTCAAAGGACTACATATACCATGATCACTACGATAATCACTTATGATACTCATATAACGATCCATGTAGTGTTCTCATGGTGGGTCGGTCCAGTACACAAGTTCTCTAACTTGTACCCATATGTAGACTGCATATCTCATATTAGTCTCCACATATGTTAATCGTTATGTATTATTGCAACCCGCTCCACAATAATACTAGACTAGGGACATTTGAGAATATCATTATTCTAGAGTTACAATTATGTTTATTGCGTTACGCAGAAACAAAGCAACAAACATAATTGCTGGATTAATGGCTTAATAAAATATCATGACTCAATGCGCAAAAAATACAATCATCTCATGATTGGCTTTTTGGGCACAACACTAACAATCTCCCACTTGCACTAAAAGCCAATCATCCATGTATCTAACACTGATGGACCTAGAATGGCTATCATGCTTCTACCGCATAAGGGGCTTTCTCAGTGGATCAGCAATGTTGTTGTCTGTCGAAGTCCTGCATATCCTTACATTTCCCCTCTCGATGATCTCCCTGATGAGATGATAGCATTGGAGTATGTGTTTGGATCGCTGGTGTGATGGAGGTTCCTTAGCCTATGCGATTGCTCCGTTATTGTCACAATAGTGCTTTATCGGGTTGGCAATGCTTGGAACCACTCTAAGTTCAGTGATGAACTTCTTGATCCAAACTGTCTCCTTCGCAGCATCGCAATGTACTCAGATTCTGTTGTAAAGTCAGCTACTGTCTCTTGGTTTGAACTCTTCAAGCTCACAGCACCACCACCAATACAAAACACATAACCAGATTGTGATCTAAAATCATCCTTATCGGATTGTAAGCTTGCATCGGTGTAACCCCTTACAACGAGCTCATCTTCACCTCCAACCACCAAGAATGCATCCTTAGTCCTTCATAAGTACTTAAGGATGTTCTTAACAGCTATCCAGTGACTCTCACCGGGGTTCAATTGGTACCTACTCGTCTTGCTCAAGGCATATGAGACATCGGGACGAGTACATATCATGGCATACATGATAGATCCAATTGCTGACGCATATGGAATCTTACTCATGCGCTCTCTCTCCTCAGGTGTACTCGGACACTTAGATCTAAAAAGAGTTATACCATGTGACATGGGGAAGAATCCTTTCTTGGAATCTTGCATGCTCAACCTCTTTAGCACCTTGTCAATATATGTACTTGGACTTAAGCCAATAAGCTTTCTACATCTATCTCTATAGATCCTGATGCCTAACACATAGGCTGCTTCACCCAAGTCTTTCATGGAGAAACATTTCCCCAGCCAAGTCTTCTATAGACTGTAGCTCAGGAATTTCATTCCCGATGGGTAGTATGTCATCTACATACAACACCAAGAAGACAATAGCGCTCCCACTAACCTTCTTGTAGACACAAGGTTCATCTTCATTTTTGATAAAACCAAACTCTTTGATTGCTTCATCAAAATGAAGATTCCAATTTTGAGTAGCTTGCTTCAGTCCATAAATAGAGCTTTGCAACTTGCACACTTTATTGGCATTCTCAGGAGTGGCAAAACCGTCAGGTTGTGTCATGTACACATCCTCAAGTAGCTTTCCATTTAAGAATGCAGTTTTGACTTCCATTTGCCATATCTCATAATCATAGTGTGCAGCAATAGTGAACAAAATTTGGATGGATTTAAGCATAGCAACTGGTGAAAAAGTTTCATCATAGTCAATACCATGAATTTGCTTGAAACCTTTTGCAACCAATCGTCCCTTAAAGGTAATCACATTACCATCCATGTCAGTTTTCTTCTTGAAAACCCATTTGCACCCTATGGGTTTCACCCCTTCAGGTGGGTCAACCAAAGTCCATACTTGGTTTTCATACATGGATTCCATCTCGGATTTCATGGCCACTAGCCACTTCTCAGAGTCAGGCCCCGACATAGCTTGTTGGTAGGTTGTGGGCTCATCCTGATCCATGAGTATCACATCACCAGTGTGAGTCATGAGAAATCCATATCTCTCAGGCTCACGCCGAATCCTACCAGACCTACGTGGGCTCTGTGCTACAGGAATAGACTCTTGAACCACAACATCTTGTGGTGTCTGTTCAGGTTCCATTTCAGGTTCGATGTCTCCTTGTTGTTCTTGAATTTCTTCAAGTTCTACTTTCCTCCCACTAGTTCCTTTAGAGATAAACTCTTTCTCTAAAAAGACACCAGTTCGAGCAACAAACACTTTTTGCTCAGAAGGATTGTAGAAATAGTAACCCTTTGTTTCTTTGGGATACCCAACAAAAAGGCATTTTTGAGATTTGGGCCCTAGTTTGTCAGAGGATTGACATTTCACATAAGTGTCACAGCCCCAAATCTTCATAAAAGACAAATTGGGATGCCTCCCACTCCATATCTCATATGGTGTCTTTTGAACTGATTTAGATGGAACTCGGTTTAGTGTAAAAGTGGCTGTCTCTAGAGCATGTCCCCAAAAGGAGTTTGGAAGGTCAACTTGACTCATCATAGAGTGAACCATGTCTAACAGAGTTCAATTTCTCTTTTCAGATACACTATTCCATTGAGGTGTACCTGGTGGAGTGAGTTGTGATGTTATACCACACTCCTTCAGATAGTCAAGGAATTCTTGATCCAAGTACTCTCTACCTTGATCTGATCAAAGCACTTTGATACTCTTCTCAACTTGATTCTCTACATCATTCTTGAATTCTTTGAACTTTTCAAAGGATTCTGACTTGTGTCTCATGAGATACACATAGCCACATTTGCTGATGTCATCAGTGAAAGTAATGAAGTATTGAAAACCTCCTCTAGCATGTGTAGACATAGGGCTACATACATCACTATGTATAAGTCCTAGTAAGTCATTAGCCCTTTCACTTTGCCTTGTGAATGGGGTTTTAGTCATCTTGCCCAACAAACATGACACACATGTCTCATATGATTCAAAATCAAATGAGTCCAAGAGTCCATCCTTATGGAGCTTGGATATGCGGGTCTCGTTTATATGGCCCAAGCAACAGTGCCAGAGATAGGTAGCGTTCGAATCATTTAATCTGACCTTCTTGGTATTCACAATATAGATTGGATCTTCGAGGTCTAAAACATACAACCCATTGCTAAGTTGAGCACTGTGATAAAAGATTTCATTCAAATAAATAGAACAACATTTGTCCTTTATTATAAATGAAAAATCAAATTTCTACTAATAGTAGACACAAAGTAGCAATTGTCTAATTCTAAAACTAATCCACTAGGTAAAGTGAGAGCATAAGTCCTTACAGCTAAGGCAGCAACCCTTGCTCCATTTCCAACATGTAGGTCCACTTGACCTTGGGCCAATCTTCTACTTCTACTTAGATCCTGCACATTTGCATAAATGGGAGATCCACATCCAGTATCCAATTCCCAAGATGAGGAAGTAGAAAAGTTAGCCTCTATAACAAAAATACCTGAACTGGGAGTCTTACTTGTTAGTGTTGTACCCAAAAGGCTAATCATGAGATGATTGTATTTTTGCACATTGAGTCATGATATTTTATTAAGGCATTAATCCAGCAATTATGTTTGTTTTTTTGTTTCTGCATAACCTAACAAACATAATTGTAACTCTAGAATAATGATATTCTCAAATGTCCCTAGTCTAGTTTTATTGTGGAGCGGGTTGCAATAATACATAACGACTAGCATATGTGGAGACTAATATGAGATATGTAGTCTGCGTATGGGTACAAGTTGGAGAACTTGTGTATTGGACCGACCCACCATGAGAACACTACATGGATCGTTATATGAGTGTCATAAGTGATTCTCATAGTGATCATGGTATATGTAGTCCTTCGACCTAATATCATCAAGGTTCTCTACATGTGAGTCACATACTTTGATACTTTCCTTTATTGCTCGTAACTGAGTAAACTTGAAGGAGGTCATTGGGTATGTCACATATCATGTGGATGAATTTGTATGATCAAGATGGGATTTGTCTCTCCTATGTAATGGGAGTTATATCTTCGGACTCCTTGATAGAGTAAGACTTAGAAAAATGCATGGCCATGCTCGGATGAGTTGATATACAATATCAATGTCATCAGTTTAAGTTGGTCTACTCGATAATCAAGAAACCAAAGATTGGGCTATAAAAGAGTGACACATTCCATGTCTCGTGCTTAGTCTTGATATCTTGGACAAAGGGACAGTGGCATATATCGGTGATGATAATAAAGGTTTAGTCGAATCATCGACAATCTTGTCACTTGGGTAGCAATGATGTGTTGCTAGACACCGCTCATTGCTTATGATCATAAATGTGATTTATGATCATTGCCAACGTGGTAAGAGCCTATTGGGTCGCACACATAGAGGTATTTGGATCATTAGAGTGCATGGGCTAATAATTTGGGTTTTGGTTTCACAATAATTTCATATTAATAATGAGCCCAATAGTTGAGCCATTATTAAGCCCAAAATTAAAGCCTAACTGGATTAGGCCTTTGAAACCTACTGGGCTTGGAAGTTGAGTCTCACTATAAATACAACTTCTAGTGAGAAATTCGCTGGTCTCCTTGCCCTAGCCTCCCAAAAGGACAGCTGCACTCTTCTCTTGCAATTCCTTGGAGGACATAAACTAGCACTGCGAGCGCAAGAGAAACGTATCTCCCGACACGTGGTGGAAGTGTGGTGATCCCGAGAGGCTCGTGTGGATACCATAGAGAGCTGGAACACGTCAACTGTTCAAGTTTTGTGATTTGACCCTACAGTTGAGTGAGAGATCTCAACCGAAAATTAGGTTTGAAAATTTTTGAACACCCAGTTTACCCCGTTTCACTTGGATCCTGGAGGGTTTCGGTTAAATTTTGCTACACTGTTTGGCTGCCAAAACCCAACATTACTTCCCTTTTCCTTTGCAAGTTGTTTAAGATAGAGCTTGCAGTTGTGCTTCCAGTTTCCAAGTTGCTTACAATGGAAGCACTCCCCTTCCTTTGCCACACCACCCTTTGGTTTCAGTGCAGCTGAAGAAGAATTGGCATTGGACTTTCCATTAGCTTTATCCTTCTTCTTGTTGGTTTTTCCCTTTCCCTTGCCCTTTTGAACCATCAAAATGGGCTTAGCCTTCTTAAGGTTTTGCTCAGTGGTTCTCAACATGTTGAGCAATTCAGGGAGGGACCTGTCAAGGTCGTTCATGTTATAGTTCATGACGAACTGATTGTAGCTTTCAGGCAACAATTGCAAGACTACATCAATAGCCAACTCTTTTTGAGGAGCAAATCCCAAACTCTAAAGATTCTCAATGTACCTAATCATCTTGAGTAGATGAGGAACCACGGGACTTCCCTCAGACATCTTGCACTTAAACAATGCCTTAGAGGTCTCAAACCTTTCATGCCTAGCTTGCTCTCGGAATAGGATTTTGAGATGTTCGATCATATCAAACGCCCCCATGTTCTCATGTTGCTTCTGAAGCTCAGATTCCATGGTAATAAGCATGAGGCATGCAACATCCAAAGCATCATTAGAATGCCTCTGGTGAGCATCCCTTTCAGCTCTTGGAGTAGTGGCAGCAGGCTCATTCAGAATGGGCTGCTCTAGGACATTAGCCTTTCTCTCTTGCTTGAGGACTATCCTCAAGTTTCGGTACCATTTGAGAAAGTTTGTCCCATTCAGTTTTTCCTTCTCAAGGATCAATCGCAATGAAAGTGTTGATGTGTTTTGTGCCATGGTTATCTACAACAGTAAATATGCAGGGTAGGAGCCATGTATTTTAATTCATTTAATAAGGATTTTTATTAAATGATACTCCCACTATTTTCCTCAAAATAATAACCCTCGATATTATTTCGGAACACCTCAGTGTTAAGGTATTCTAGTTGGCCAAGATCCATATTTGACCACAACCTGAGTCAGCTGTGGCTTTTCTCTCAAGTTACAGCTATTGGGTAGGCAACTCCTTGCCAATTGCATATCATGCAACTCTTGGATAGTTAGGTGAATAACACTTGTCCAAGTTTATATCATGAACTTAAGCCCAACTCTATGCCTTTAAGTCCCTAATCCTATTAGGATGACTTAGATAATTCTAACCCAAAGTTAGCAGTGTGGATATCACTATTATCCCATTGTGCCATACCAAGATGAACATAGGTGCTTTGCTTTGGCAAACCCACCTAATGTTGATCAAAGTCTTGACAAGTGCCAACATTTGGAAGGCATCACATTTAATGAATTAATATTTGTTTGAGGGATTTTTCCTTTGATCTCACCAATTCGTTATCTCCGGTTGTCTTATACATGCATCACATACAAATATAAAACATGCATCTCATGCTTACAAGAAAGTAAACGTGACATGGTTATAGCCCAAATTATGCGATATTCTCAAGCCAATGAGAATATCATAAAAGCCTAAGAAAAGAAAAGGGTCTTCACAAGCTCCTTTTCTTCCTTTCATGGTTGTTCTTTTGTTGTCACCTCATTGGACATACCACCTTGGATGATCCTTGGACATACCACCTTCGATGATCCCATAATGTACCATTACACTAATAATAGAAACCTCGAGTTACATTCGAGGGGAGTAGGGTAAGAAAACAATGTACAATGAGAGTAACAAGAAAAGGCACGACTCACAGGCCATATTTACAAGTACAACCAATCAAGGGCTATAACCATGCACCATGCTTCAACCATCAATCAGCATAACATGCCAAATCTCATTCAACAAATGCATGCCATATTTTGCGAGTTAATTAACTAGTTTTATTTATGTGGTGCTTCGCATACAGTGGTCCCGCTGGTTGGTCAGCGGATAGTGGTTCCGCTGACCGGTTAGCGGATGGGGTCAAGGGGGCCACCCTTACGGGGGGTTGCAAAGGGGGCAGCACCCCCGGCGCAAAAAATTGTCTTACAGTTGTTTTGCCTGAGTTCTTTTATTTCGAGCAAGTAGGCACCCGCGTCTCCTCCATTCAAGCCACCAAAAATACCTTACTTTCAGCGCCCGAACAGGCCAAATCCGAACAAAGCTATGGTTTTTGCAACTATTGCAAGAATCCTAATCCATATAGGTGTCTCACACCAATCAATTTCTGGTTAATCTCATTAACCAATTAGTGTCATTTCTTCATATATGTCATATGTTCATTACGAGTTCCAGTTTCATGCATCATGAATCAATCTAATAAATCATGGCCGAAAGTAATCGAACACATAACATCATGCGATTCAACATTCAAGCCCGATTTAGGGTTCCACCAGTAGCTCTGATACCACTGTTGGGTTTCGGGAGCCAAACAGCGCAGCGGAATTTAACAAAAACCCTCTAGGATCCAAGTGAAACGGGGTAAACTAGGTGTTCAAAAATTTTCATACCTACTTTTCGATTGATATCTCTTACTCAACTGTAGAGTCAAATCACAAAACCTGAACAGTTGATGTGTTGAAGCTCTCTTTGGTATCCACACGAGCCTCTCAGGATCACCACGCTTCCACCACATCCCGATAGATGCGCTTCTCTTGCGCTCGCAGTGCTAGCTTGCGTCCTCCAAGGAATTGCAAGAGAAGAGTACGACTATCCTTTTGGGAGGCTAGGGCAAGGAGAGCTGTGAATTTCTCACTAAGAGTTGTATTTATAGTGAGACTCAACTTTGAGGCCTAATGGGTTTCAAAGCCCTAATCCAATTAGGCTTTAATTTCGGGCTTAATAATGGCTCAACTATTGGGCCCATTATTAATACAAAATTATTGTAAAACCAAAACCCAAATTATTAGCCCATGCACTCTAATGATCCAAATAGCTCTATGTGTGTGACCCAATAGGCTCTTACCATGTTGGCAATGATCATAAATCACATTGATGATCATAAACAATGAGTGGTGTCTAGCAACACATCTTTGCTACCCAAGTGACAAGATTGTTAATGATTCGACTAAGCCTTTATGATCATCACCGATATATGCTATTGTCCCTTTGTCCAAGATATCAAGACTAAGCACGATACATGGAATGTGTCACTCTCGTATAGCCTAATCTTTGGTTTCTTGAGTACCGAGTAGACTAACTTAAACTGATGACATCGATGTCGTATATCAACTCATTCGAGCATGGCCATGCATTTTTTGAGTCTCACTCTATCAAGGGGCCCGAAGATATCACTCCCGTTACATAAGAGGGACAAATCCCGTCTTGATCATACAAATCCCTCCGCATGATATGTGACATACCCAATGACCTCCTTCAAGTTCACTCAATTACGAGCAATAAAGGAAAGTATCAAAGTATGTGACTCACATGTAGGGAACCTTGATGATCTTAGGTCAAAGGACTACATATACCATGATCACTATGAGAATCACTTATTACACTCATATAACAATCCATGTAGTGTTCTCATGGTGGATCCCAATCCGCGACAGCTCGAATACGGCTATCAAACTCCTCCAACTGGGACTCCAGCTCTAAGGTTAATAGCTTCTTCAGGTCAACAACATCAATGGCCAACACACCTGAAGCCCACTTAGGTGGCATGTCTTTCCACCGCTCATCCACCTTCAGAAAGAAGAATTTCTTCTGCCACCCTTGCCAGCTATCTTTTGTTCCAAAGGTGAATGTAAGTTTTTTGCTCCTAGATCTCCAAGGGAGCAAGAAGTAGAACCCACCCTTCGTAACAGGGTGAAGTTTATAATATTGCATGAAAGCGATGAAATGGGGCTCTATATTGAAGACCCCACACATGCAAAAGGAAGGCATTGAAATAAGAGTAGGAGTTCGGGGGAAGTCGATTCATGACTATGTCATGAAATTGGAAAAAGTCACAAACCGTCTTCGGGGGGGGGGGGATATCAAAGTCCCACCTTTAGCTGTGCCCTAAAGACAGTGATCTCATTCATCCGAGGAGTATAGCTAGGCATACCAGGACTAAGGAGCCTGGTGACGGCATAAGAAGGGAGAAAAAATTTGGCCGACCACTTCTTTACTTTCTCTGAAGTGGCATAGCTTGAATGAGACTTAAGAGGGAGCCAACTCTCAGGAACGAGACAAGCTTCAGCTTGGGAGGAAGACATGTTCGGAAGTAGAAGGCCTTAACCTTGGAAAGACAAAGAGGAAAGAATTCAGACAAAAAATAAGTGCTTCAGAAAGAAACCCACCTAGTTCGGACTGAAAGCAGGAATCCAGAGATCACCACAAACTCACCAGAAATCGCTCTGCCATTAGCACCATTGCCAAACAAAGATGAAAGATGAGAGGAAATTAAAAAACAAAAGGAATAAGAGTTAAAAAGTGTTGAAAACTCTGAAGGACAAAGGGTTTATATAGATTGAAGGAGGTAGGAGAACCGTCACCATAGTGACCCTTCATAGGCGAAGGGATGTAACCGATGTAACAAACATGACCGTTCACCAGTCACCTAGTGACACGTGTCACCCGACACGAGAAACAAGGGCATGCCTTCTGACATTAGCAGACCTATGTAAGCCTAGCCTGAAGTGACATGACTACCTGGTTAGAAGACATGATGATTCATTGGCAGGCAACCGGGAACAAAAAGCTCAAAAGGAGAAATATTACTTCGAAGATACAACTTTGGAAACATTAAGAGCTTGATCAGAAGCAAAGAGTCCCATTTCATGCTGAAGATACTACTTCGGCCGAAAAAGACATCTTGAACCAAAGAGATACCTATCCCAAAGAAGGTGACCTCGGTCAAAGTTTAGCTATGCTAACTGGGATGTCTGAAGATTTCCAGGCCACGCTCTAAAAGCTTAATGCCGAAGATACAACTTCGGCTTCTCGAGGGAGGCATGTGGTAGCCGAAGGCCTATGGCCTCCAAAATCTCCTAATCAGCTGTCATGAAACCACCCCAATAGGAACTTAGCCCTAACCTCAGGGCACACTCAAACACAACCCTCGGAAAGGTAACATGACCAACCTCGAAAAAAGGTGTTTCCCATCACCCTCGGATTTATGAAGATACCAACCTCAGAAAAGTAGTCCTACATCTTCTACTGGAAAAAAGTCTCCCGAATGTGGCCCGCTTCACTGAAGGGCCTTCCTCGATAGCCCTCAAAGGAAAGTCTCTGCCGAAAGGGGTCTCACACCCCGAAAGGGGTCTTATGGAGATACAACAAAAATAGTTAAGGAGCCTTTGACAGAGAGACCTCGCACACGCCCCTGCCCTCTGGCCAAAATGGCCTATGGCCAGCTAAAGATGCCTACCTCTGAAGGTACGGATCGGATCTGACTAAACATGTGTCATGAACTGGGCCAGCTGTGTCAAACGACCTCTTCCCTCTACCCTCCTATAAAAACTTAGGAAAGACCTTGTTAAGAACATGCAAGACACTCTTTATTCTTTGTTCTCTACTCCTTACTTCCACCTTCAAATTCTGACTTGGGCATTGGAGGCTCCTCCCCTGGAAACACACTTCGGGGAGCTCCTAACCCTTATTCTTCTAAGTGTTTTAGACATCTTTACACCAAAAGTCTATCTTTTAGGCCAGCATGTCATACAATGAGGATGCCACCGGGCATCAGTTATGATCCTTAATAAACTAGTTTTCTTATTTATGGTAGCAGTAACCATAAAACTTTACAAAACCAAAGAAACCTCCTAATTCCTGAAGGACTTGTAGAAGTCTCGGAGTGCCCCAGAATGCTTAGACCCCAAGCTACCCTAAGAACCCCTTTAGGTCTCCCATTGAACTTCCTAGAAAAATTGGAAAATTTCAGCCATAATGCCCTCAGTGATGTGTAACCAACTATGGCGACATGTCACCAAAATTGGTAACGAACTGCCAATTTCTGTGTAATGTTGATGCATTATAGGTACTAACCATGATTGGCGACATGTTGCCAATACCTTAACAGCCTTGAAAATTTCCAATTTCACTACTGCGAATTTTGGACACTTACCAAACATATCAAACATGCTTGGTTAGCCTTCAAACTTCACATACATGTAAAACATGTTATATAGATCACAACCAACTATCGCAAGCCTAACTATGATGCATTATAACATCATTTCAGTCATCACAAACCACATAGTCCACCATGATTAAACTTTGCCCACCAACTAATGCTATTGCTAGAATTACTCAAATTCATCAAGCAAACTCATTCCAATAGCATTAATTGAACTAAAAAACACAACCCCCTTACCTAAACTCTAAGCAACAAGCAAGAATTATGCAACTCTTTCTCGAGAACTCAAGATCTACAAAGCTCCACCTAGTTCCAAGCTAATATTGGCACAAAACATTAAGTTACTAGCTTCTAACCAAAACCCAAGCTCCCAATCAACTAATAAACATGTAATCAATTAAGAACACATTGATTACCTCATATAAAAAATAGGGGATAGTGGAAAACATAGCCCCAAGCTTCAAAACCATGATTTTATGCTTGAAATGAGCTTCCAATGGCCTATATACTTATGGTAGCTTATCTTTTCACTAAAAACTCTTGATTTTGAGCTCAATTACATGACGAAATGATGGTGTGAAGGATGAACCTGGGTTATGGCGCCATCCCCCACTTTACCATCTTATAACCCAGGTTTAAAACCCCAAGCCACCGAAGTATTAGACATGAACATTTAAACCCCCTTCTTTTGGTAACCTTAGTCGTTCTTGATCAATTTTTATTTATTTCAACTAAGTATGGGTTAAAGTTAAAAGTTAGGTTATAAAAACTCATTTTTAACACTCGAGACCCAGCCTGACTTTTCAAGATACAAAATTACCGTTTTTCCCCTGAACCTTATTTAGTGCCTTAAACTTTTTGGAACTTAGTAAAGTTTTATTAACTTTACTATTCTTGTTATGTAAGCTTGAATTAAGGTTTCAAACTTAATTTATAGTACTTTACCTTCCTTAAAAAAGCTTCAACGAGGAGAGCCATAATAGTGTATGTGTCCTGGCATTTGTCTAAGTGGCTTGAAGGTAGGCCTATGAGGACACTAGTGCATGCATGTACCCGCCAAGATTTGTAACTTGTATTTTGTATTTTTGGCTATGTAAATGAGGTTCTTTCTTTTTTTTGTTCAATTTCAATACAAAAATAGCTTAAATTGAATTGTTGACATAAAAGAAATGCTTAAATGATTTATGCTATTTCTTGACTAAAACTGAGAAACTAAGTACAACTTTTGGCTAAGTGTCCTGGGGTTATGTCCTAACCCATAAATTTATTAAAAATGTAGGTGAATGCATTGGGTGGGGGTGGTTTAGGACATGACAATGTTGGTATCAGAGTTGAGGTTTAATAGAACTATAAGTCTGTTTAGGCTGTTTGCTTTAGAGTCTTAAAAACTTGGAGGTTTAAGCATTGGTTACCATTATGTTAATTTTTTGAATGATGACCAGGGAAAGAGGAAGAGAGATGGAGGAGCAATAAAGAAATAGGGCTGATTAACCTACAAGAGTGGATCATAGCCTAGATGTGGGCAAATGCATGAAAATAGGACTATTGAGCCTAGACTAGACAACGATTGAAGAAAAAAGATGGAGAATATGATGGAGGTGATGCACGCTACAATTGCTAAGCTTCTAGTAGGAATACAGGCCCTTACTAGGTGTCAAGCTCAAGCATTGTTAAGTGCCACAACTAGAAGAGAACTAGAAGAAGAAAGAAAAGACAGAAGACCAGGTAATGAACCCATGGGAAAAGAACAAGCAAGCAAAAATGAAGAAAGGTGTGGTGAGGACCAGGATGAAGAAAGAAGGCACCCCAGGTCAAGGAAAATGAGATTATAGATCAGACAAGAAATAAGGGGTGATTTGGAAGTTAGCCAAGACATGGAGGAAAAGGAAGACATAGGCAATTTTATTGGAAGATTGGAGTAGGCCTCAAAAAGTACTAAAAGGCTAGTTCTAAGGGGTGAGGTGTCCAAAAGTCATGCTATAAGAGAAAAGAGATGGGGAGATGAGGGTTTAAGAGAAGGCCAGCTAGATGGCTTCTTGGCACTCAAGCCCTAAAGGCAGTGGAGACCTAGATGGAGCTGAGTTTTGGATATACCAAATTATAAAAGTGTTTGAGAGATTGGTAATAAAATTTGCCCAAAAAGTACTGCTGGCCACATTTAGGCTTGAGGGCAATGCTCAACTTTGGTGAAGGGCAATTGAAAGAACTCACCAAACTAGAAATGAAAGGAGAGCAGTGAAGAGAATGAGACCTAGATCATGGGCTAAATTCTTATAAGTGTTCTCACAATAATATATGAATGAAGCAATGAAAGATAAAAAATAAGTGGAGTTTGACCAACTGGAATAAGGAAATCAATCTTTGATGGATTATGAAATAAGATTTAATAGTCTCATTACATATACCCTTTAATATGATGGGCAGGAAGAGTTAAAGACTAAAATATTCATGAGAGGATTAAGACTTGAGTTGAGACAGATCCTCAGGGCAATTGGCATCAAGGACGACTATGAAGTTATCCTAAAAGCTCTCACTATGGAGCAAGAATTCTAGCATCAAGGAAAAGGATCTATTGTAGGAATAAGTACCAGTCAAAGGGGTGGAAATAAGAGGCTTAAAGAAGAACTAGTGGTGGCTAAAACTAAGGAGGAACTAAAGAAGGAGAAAGAACCCTAGAGATTTGGCCATTAATGCTAAACTTGTAGGAAGTACCAGGGTTATAAACCTTATTATAAGGCCATTGATGGCTACCAAAAGTATGGCTCTAAAGACCATTGGCTTCACCCCTTAAGGAAGGAAGGAATGAGATTACTAGGAAGGTTTAGAACTTATTGGCCAAAGGACAAAGCAAGGTAAAGGAAGAGTACCAGTACCAACACCTAAGCTTGTGCAAGGAGAAATAAGTCAGCCAACCTAGGCCAAGAGGTAGTATACATAAAGGAGAGTCTACCAAATTAAGGTAGCACAAAGGCCTCAAGAATCAAAGTGATGGCGGGCAGCATCTTCGTCACGCAACGCGGTGAGGCCAAGAAGTACTTCCGATATGGGAGAGCGCCCTGTTGACGGGATTCCTAAGGAGGACTTGCCTGAAACAGTCAGAAAATAGGGGTTAGGAGTTCCTCGGAGTCTTTTTCCTGGGAAGAGCCTCTGACGCCCAAGTCAGTGCTTTGGAAGGTGGAGAATGAGTAGTCAGGACCAAAGACTCTTGCCTGTCGAGTTTTCTTGAGGGTGGAAAGGAAAGGATCCTTTTTCAGAGACCATTCCCCTGATATATATAAGAGGGGGTGAGCCCTTCAGATTGTAACACGTGTACAGACAGATACCATCCGTACTTCTGGATGTGGTGGCCCCTAGCCGCCTGTAGACTCCTCGGGCCATGAGCTGAAGCAAGCGTAGCCCTACATGACAAGACATAGGCAGTGGCGGCATGTCAGAGTGCATATAAAGGTTGCGTGCAGGGTGTACGGGCGGAATGTCAGAGACTCCTTAATGGCTCCTGCCGTACCTCCGAGGTCCCTTTGGTTGATGTCTCCCTTCGGAGTGAGGGGCATTTTCCCAGAGTCATATTGGTACTTCGTAGAATTCCCTAGCGCCGAAGTTACTCCTTTGGGGGTCTTTCTTCTGTAGAAGGTGGCTGGTCCTTCTCCCCCGAAGCTGGTTCGGTCTCCTTCCCGAGGGAGGCGATACGCTAGTATTTCGAGGTTGGTATTGGCAGGCTACCGAGATCGTGTACCTCAGGTGTCTGACTCCCTATTTTCTGAGGTCCTCAGGTGACCGGGGCGATAGCACTTTGGCTATCACATGCCCCCCCTCAGAAAGCCGGGGTGGAGGCTTCGGCTAGTGGTCTTTTGGGGGCACTTTTCAAGAGTCGTAGTGTGACGTTCACCGGGGAGGCACTTCGCCACCTAGGGGATAAGCCTTGTTCGGACAGGTGTCACCTGTCTGCCCTTTGGTGTTCTCAAGATACCCAACTTTTTTACTTTTTTTGCCATAGGCTAGTTGGACCGTCTTGTCTTGAAACTAGGCGTGTCAGTCTGGAGCGGTGCGCTCGGGCTTTCAGGATGTCAGAAAATGCGTCCTAGTTTCTGGTGACGGGTGACACGTGGCAAGTGCTGGTTGGGGTTAGTCATGCCGATTACGGTGGGCACATCTTTTCATGCGAGAAGGGCAATTATGGGGCCGCTTCGCCTTCACGAAGCAATTATGACGGCCCTCCGGCTATCCTTCCTTGATCTATATAAGCCCCCTTCCATCATACTCTTCATTTGTTTTTCTTTGCTCTCGCTTTGCTCTTGTCTGCTTTCGTGCCTTTTCTTCCTTTTTTGTGGCAGCATTAACGGCGGCGCCACTTCCGGCTACCTTTCATGACGGCGTCCCAAAACCCTGATTTTGGCAAGAGTTTTGGTGGGTTCGACTCTAGAGATCCTTTGGTTTCTACTTTTGTTCTAGCTTCCTGAAGTCATTTTTCTTCTTTCCGAAGTCTCTTGTTTGGCCAACCATGTCTTCGCCTATCCCCCAGAGCTGGCAACCTCTTATGTCTCACCCTTGTTGCTCTACTTCTGAGAAATTAGAGAAGTGGACAACCAAATTTTTTCTTCCCTCCTACACTACCACAAGGTTACCCCACCTCGGTCACTTTAGTTTTATGAACCGGGATGATGAGGTTACCATTTTCCGAGCCCAACTAAAGGCCGGACTTCGGTTTCCCTCCGCGAAGATGATTTGTGATTTTTGCCAATTTCATGGCATAGCGGTGAATCAGCTTCCTCCCAACTCATACTGCTATTTCAACGCCTTTCTTTGCATGTGCGGGGTCTTCGGGGTAGAACCCCATTTTTTCTTGTTCATGCAGTACTACAAGCTCTATCCGGTCCCAAAGGGTGGCTTTCATTTCATGCTACCTTGGGGATCTGGGAGCAAAAAATTCATGTTCACCTTCGCTACCAAAGATAGCTGGTGGAGGTGGCAAAGGAAATTCTTCTTCCAAAAGGTGGCAGAGGCCTGGTCGTATGTTCCGACTAAGTGGGCTCAGGGAAAGCTAGAGACGGATGTCATGGATCCCAAGAAGTTGCTAACTCCCGAGTTGGCGGCAAGGTTTGCAGACTTCGACAGACGTATCTGTGCTGTCACCGACTGGGATGCGAGGTCCCTCCATGCTCCTTCTACCCCTTCCCAATCATGTGGTAGCTCATGGTCGAGGAGGTCCTTCGGGAGTTGGGGGTAGTTAAGAAGCATAAGACGGATCTCGGCATGCCAGCTCATGCCATCGAGGGGAAGGAGTCCTAGCTAGTGAAGCTCATTCGGGGGGAGCTCACTTATGCCGCCTTTTTTGAAAGTGAGTTTCCTTTCAAATTTTTCAGTATAAGTATCTATCTAGACTCACAATGATGTTTTCCTTATTTTTCAGAGATGGGCGACAAGTCTGCTGCTTCCTATAAGTCTCTCTTCCTCGGTCAGGGCGAGAATGGGGAACAAACGAAGAAGGGCATCTCCAAAGGTGCAAGGCTACTAGGCGCGGACCATTTTCGTCCAAGAAGGCGAAGAAGGACACCGTTCTTCCACCCTCGGAGGATGTGGCAGAGGTCGGCGGTGACATTGTAACTTCCACCAAGCCTGAAACTCCCGCCGAGCCTGAAACTCTAGCCGAGCTTGATACTACCGCCGAGGTTCCTGCTGGGGTGGTTACTGTTGCTACTGCTTTGAGTCCCACCACGTCGGTGGATCTTTTGGGCTCTTTGGCAGGTGGTCCCTCTACCGAGGAGTTGGAAAAATGTCGTAGAGACAAAGGCAAATATATTCCTTCCGACATGGAGGAGGTTTGGGACTCCGATGACGACGTTGCTGAGGTTGCGCCCGGTTTGTCTCCTACTACTTTTTAGTACTCATATCCTCATAACTTGCATAGTTAAGGAGCTTTGTCTAACTTTCCAGAGAATCTGGCACCCTTAGCTTGGATGGTTGAGCATGCCGGCAGGCGGGCTCTTCGAGATTCCCACATCCCGAAGGACAAGGTTCCAAGGGAGTCATTCTGGTCTTTCAGGGAGGACATGAATCTGTTCTCTGAGGATTGCTGGGAAATGGTTCCCCAGATGATGAGGGGCGTGCTCACTCAGGCTTCCTTCAAGGTAGTTCCTAAGGAGTGTGCCTCCGAGGATGCCCTTGCCGCTAAGGTCTCCGAGCATGCTGCCTAGGTAGTTCTTCAGGCTTCTTCATCTTCCCTCCCATTTTTTTGTCTAAGTGTTTTGCCTTTCCTTGTGTAAATTTCATGACGTACCTTCTCTTTTGTAGCTCCTGGGGTATAGTGGATACCTTCGAGCTTGGGCAGCAAAGTAGTCTTCGGTCCAAGCTTGGGCCGAAGATAAATTAGCGAAGGCCAAGGTCTTCTACGCTAACTCGGTCGTGATGAACACTGATTTAAACCGAATAGCCAAGGAGAGGGTTGCCAAGCTTCGGGAGGAATTCTTGAAGGGCCAAAAGGAGCTCTTGAAGGATTTCTCCAAGAAGATGTCCGACCTTGGTGAGAAGGTTGTGAGCTTATCCTCGGCCAACGAGGCCATTCAGAAGGAGAAAGAAGAAGAGGCTGCTCTCCTGACGAAGGCTCTTGCTGACAACGCCGAACTTCGAGCCAAGGTCGACTCACTGAAGAAGGATTGAAAGAAGAAGAAGAAGATAAAGGAGTTGGAGAATGAGGTCACAGATCTTCAGAACGAGGTTAATGACTTGGACATTGAGAAAGACAAGGCCGTTCAGGTGACCAAGGTTGCCTTTCAGGACGGCTTCTGCCTAGCTCGTGACCAAGTTCTAAAGGAATATCCGAACCTTGACCTTTTCTTCTTGGCTGCCATAGATATTCCCGAGGGGCCTCGGTGGACTTCATCGAAGATCGAGCTCCTCAACCTGCCGTTTACCCCTCCTCTTGCACCAAAGGCGGCGGCTAAAGACACAGGAGCCGAAGCTTCCCCTGACGCCGGGGTCCCTTAGATATTCTAAGGCCTTTGTTTTCTTCTTTTTGTTTGTATTTTTGTTCTTGTAACCTTCTCCTTGTACCAAGACCTTCTTCAATAAGTTTCCTTCATAATTTGGTTAAGTCTTTTGAGCAATTCTTGTTTGCCAGTTGCCTCGACCACTTTCAGTCAGGAGACTTTGGAAAGGTACATTTTGCTCATTTCATCGGCCATCCTTTGAGTAAATGTTCGTTGTTGGCGAAGTTCCCTTAGGCAAATTTTAACTGCCCTTATCGGTCGTACTCAATAGACTTCACCTTCTTTTGGGCGTATAACCTAATCAACTTCGGAAGGAAAACGTGACTTTCGGGAGTGCGTGCTTCAGCTTTGTTCGGCAAGTACTCATAGATAGGGGAAAACTTCTGTACTTAGAAAAAATTTCTAACTTGTAGAATTTCTCATCTAAAATTCTAAGTATATAGTTTCTTTAAGGCAGCCGAGTGCCATGTATTTTTCAGTTCTCCCCCTTCGGCGTCGCCAAGCTTGTATACTCCCTTTCGGACCTCATCTAGGACGAAGTAAGGCCCTTTCTAGTTTGGCCGAAGTACCCCATGGGATGGTTTTCGGGGTTCAAACTCGGCCTTTCAGAAGATGAGGTCTCCTTTCCTTATTCCTTTTGGCCTAACACGCAGGTTTGCGCTCATGGCCACCCTTTGCTGAAAGGCCTTTCTTCTGAGCTCGGCCACTTCTCTGTGTTCGTCAACAAGGTCGAGCTTAGTTCTCAACCCGAGGTCATTTTCTCTTTCGTCGAACACTTGTATTCTAACTGATGGCCGTACTACTTCAATAGGGATAATGGCCTCTGTGCTAGAGATAAGTGAGAAAGGTGTCTCCCCCCGTGGCCCCTCGGGGTGTTGTTTGATAACTAGGAAGTTCTCCTGGCCACTTTCCCTTTGCTTCCCCCAACCTCTTTTCTAGTCCCTCTCTTATAGTTCTGTTGGATACCTCTACTTTGTCCGTTGTTCTGGGGATGAGCTAGCAGGGCGAAGTGCTTTTTTATTTCAAGGTTGGTGACAAATTCTTGGAATCCCTTGTCCATAAACTAGGAACCATTATCGGCCACTATCACCGTCGGTATGCCAAATCTGCATATCATGTTCTTCCAGACGAACTTTTGTATATCCTTTGCCGAAATAGTTGCCAGGGGCTCTGCCTCCACCCACTTAGTGAAGTAGTCCGCTGCTATTACGCAGAACTTCACTCCTCCAGGTGTTGTCGGGAGTGGCCTGATGAGGTCTATGCCATGTACTGCAAAGGGGAAAGGGTAATCTGCCGGGGTTATCCACTCCGAAGGCAGCCATTGGGTGCTGGTGTGTCTTTGGCCATTTTCACACTTCCTGGACGAACTGTCTTGCACCCTTTTTACCAATACATCTCTATAACGGACTTGCATACCCTTGCCGGTATAATTCCTTCTCAATTAGGAAATATCGTCTGGAATGTCTTCGCTCTTTTCACCGCTTTGTGGGGATTTTCGGAAGGAGGTTCTTCGGTTGGGAGATACCTCTTTGTAGGATCTTTCCACCCTTTGTCCGAGGTTACTATATTTAGCATTGCCATGCTCAAATGGCTCAACACTTTGGTGAACCTTTTCGATTTGGCCAGGCCGTCTGCTTATTCGGCATTGTCTTGGGGAGGTATATTTTCAACATGCCCTGCATCGAACTTTTGGATGAGCTTTGATACGCCTTCATGGTATTTTGCCAAAGTTGGATCCTTTGCGCTATAGTCCCCTGCCATCTGCCGCACCACTAGCTGGGAGTCACTGTGGGCTTTTAGATTTCTCACACCAACCTTTCTAGCTAGACATAACCCTGCTATGCGAGTTTCATTTTTTTGGTGGTGCTAAACCCAAATTTAATGGATTCCATGACTTTCAAGCCTTCGCGAACGACTATCCCAGCTTCCTGATGCTCGGAGCTAGTGGCCCTATCTACAAACAGAGTCCATTCTGGCTTGCTTGTGCCGAGGTCTAATTGCTCTCTTTGGCTCATAAGTAATATAACACTCGCTGAGCTCTATGCACTACTTGGAAAGCCTTCCTGTATGACCTATTCTCTTGATAACATCTCGAAGAGATAGCTTACTTCGAATAACAATGGGGCAGGCTTGAAAGCACAGACGTAGTCTCCTGTTTGCTAGCACCAGGGCATAGAGCTTTTTCTAGCAGGGGGTACCCGACTTCATTGCCAAGGAGATGGCGACTTTTCTTCGGGTGCAGAACTCCTTCGACGGGGAGCTCTGGTTCGTTTTGACCCTGTTTCTCCCGCGGGTTGCATTCTGAGGGGTATGTCTCCCGTCGAGGGCTCATCTCATTGATCTCTGCTTCCCAAACTCCTGTGAATTGACATGGGACTCTTCTCCCGATGAGGTACTGGTGAGGAGGGCCTTCAGCCCAGATTTGGCTGCGGCCATCTTTGGTCTAACTGCTACATCATTTCGACCATGATAGAGCGCGCGAACTCATAGAGGAAGCCCATGGTAATAGTCAGAGGATGTTCGTCCTGGAGCAGGGCAGTCCATGCTGCAGTTGTTCGGTTACCGATTGAACCTCTGGCACGGACGGGGACCTCGGAAGTCCTTTGTCCTTAGAACGTCGAGTTTCAACAACGACGACCTGGGAGTGATTTCCCACAGATGGCGCCAAATGATGGCGGGCAGCATCTTCATCACATGACACAGTGAGGTCGAGAAGTACTTCCGGTATGGGAGAGCACCCCGTTGACCGGATTCCTCAGGAGGACCTGCCTGAAACAGTTAGAAAATAGGGGTTAGGAGGTCCCTAGAGTCTTTTTCCAGGGAGGAGGCTCCGACGCCCAAGTCAGTGCTTTGGGAGGTGGAGAAGGAGTAGTCAGGACCAAAGACTCTTGCCTGTTGAGTTTTCTTGAGGGTGGAAAGGAAAGCATCCTTTTTCTGAGACCATTCTCCTGATATATGTAAGAGGGGGTGAGCCCTTCAGATTGTAACACGTGTACAGATGGATACCATCCGTACTTCTGGATGTGGGGGCCCCTAGCCACCTCCAGGCTCCTCGGGCCATGAGCTGAGGCAAGCATAGCCCTACATGACAAGACGTAGGCAGTGGCGGCGCATCAGAGTGCATATAAAGGCGGCATGCAAGGTGTGCTGGCGGAATGTCAGAGGCTCCTTAATGGCTCTTGTCGTACCTCTGAGGTCCCTTTGGTTGATGTCTCCCTTCGAAGTGAGGGGCTTTTTCCCAGAGTCATACTGGTACTTCACGAAATTCCCTAGCTCCAAAGTTACTCCTTCGAGAGGCTTTCTCCTGCAGAAGGTGGCTGGTCCTTCTCCCCCGAAGTTGGTTTGGTCTCCTTCCCGAGGGAGGCGATACACTAGTATTCCAGGGTTGGTATTGGCGGGCTACCGAGATCGTGTACCTTAAGTGTCTAACTCCCTCTTTTCCGGGGTCCTCAGGTGACCGGGACGATAGCACTTTGGCTGTCACAAAGAAATAAATGAGAGAAGTAGGCCAACAAAAGCTAAGGAAGGAAGCACTTAAAGTTAAGCTTTATCTTCAAAATAAGCTTATTTCTATGCTTTATGATATGAGGGCTTTTATTTCAATTATCTTAGCTAGGTTGGTTAGAGAATTGGATTTAGAAGTCACTACATTGTCTAAGATGTAAATGGTCAAAACAACTTGAAATGAAATAATGTTAACACATCACATAGCCAAAGACTGTGTGATTAGGCTGGGTAAGTTGAAATTTAAGGATAATTTGATCATATTATAAACCATTGGGTATGATATCATTCTTGGTATGAATTGGCTTTCTAAAAATACAGTGATCATAGATTGCCAAGCTAGAAATTTGATCTTGCCAAGGTCAAATGAATATGACTTGGATAAATCACTAAAATGTGATAGGAATAGGCAATTTAAAGTAATAGATCACATACCAATACTCTTTAAAGAGAAGTATATGGGCTTGAATAGGGATCAAGTTGTAGATGAGCTTAATAAAATCCCAACTACAAAAGAATTCCTAGAGATATTTTTTTCTGAATTATTTGGGTTACCACCCTTAAGAGAGGTGGAATTTGAGATCAAATTAGCCCCTAGAGCTGCACCAAATTTTATTTCCCCTTATAGGATGGCCATTCCAAAAATGAATGAATTTAAGAAACAACTAGATGAACTTCTGGAAAAGGGTTTCATTAAGGCCAGTTTGTCTCCATAGGGAGCACTAGTGCTATTTGTTAAGAAGAAACATGAAACCCTTAGGCTGTGCATTGACTGTGGAAAGCTCAATGCGATGACCATAAGAAACAAGTATCCTCTTCCTAGAATTAAGGACTTGTATGACAAACTTAAAGGGGCAAGAATCTTTTCAAGGATTGATCTCAAATATGGATCTTTTCAATTGAAAGTCAAAGAGGGAGATATTCCTAAAGCTGTTAGTATTGTGCCCAAAAAGCCAATCATGAGATGATTGTATTTTTGCACATTGAGTCATGATATTTTATTGAGGCATTAATCCAGCAATTATGTTTGTTGTTTTGTTTCTGCGTAACGTAATAAGCATAATTGTAACCCTAGAATAATGATATTCTTAAACGTCCCTAGTCTAGTATTATTGTGGAGCGGGTTGCAATAATACATAATGACTAGCATATGTGGAGACTAATATGAGATATCTAGTCTACATATGGGTACAAGTTGGAGAACTTGTGTACTGGACCGACCCACCATGAGAACACTTCATGGATCGTTATATGAGTGTCATAAGTGATTCTCATAGTGATCATGGTATATGTAGTCCTTCGACCTAAGATCATCAAGGTTCCCTACATGTGAGTCACATACTTTGATACTTTCCTTTGTTGCTCGTAACTGAGTGAACTTGAAGGAGGTCATTGGGTATGTCACATATCATGCGGAGGGATTTGTATGATCAAGATGGGATTTGTCCCTCCTATGTAACGGGAGTGATATCTTCGGGCCCCTTGATAGAGTGAGACTTAGAAAATGCATGGCCATGCTCGGATGAGTTGATATACGATATCAATGTCATCAGTTTAAGTTGGTCTACTCGGTAATCAAGAAACCAAAGATTGGGCTATACGAGAGTGACACATTCCATGTCTCGTGCTTAGTCTTGATATCTTGGACAAAGGGACAATGGCATATATCGGTGATGATCATAAAGGTTTAGTCGAATCACCGACAATCTTGTCACTTGGGTAGCAATGATGTGTTGCTAGACACCGCTCATTGCTTATGATCATAAATGTGATTTATGATCATTGCCAACATGGCAAGAGCCTATTGGGTCGCACACATAGAGCTATTTGGATCATTAGAGTGCATGGGCTAATTATTTGGGTTATGGTTTCACTTTAATTTCGTATTAATAATGGGCCCAAGAGTTGAGCCATTATTAAGCCCGAAATTAAATCCTAATTGGATTAGGGCTTTGAAACCCATTAGGCCTGGAAGTTGAGTCTCACTATAAATACAACTTTTAAGTGAGAAATTCGCAGGTCTCCTTGCCCTAGCCTCCCAAAAGGACAGCCACACTCTTCTCTTGCAATTCCTTGGAGGACGCAAGCTAGCACTGCGAGCGCAAGAGAAACGCATCTGCCGGGACGTGGTGGAAGCGTGGTGATCCCGAGAGGCTCGTGTGGATACCATAGAGAGCTTGAACACGTCAACTGTTCAGGTTTTGTGATTCGACTCTACAGTTGAGTGAGAGATCTCAACCGAAAATTAGGTATGAAAATTTTCGAACACCCGGTTTACCCCGTTTCACTTGGATCCTGGAGGGTTTCGGTTAAATTCCGCTGCGCTGTTTGGCTCCCGAAACCCAACAGTGGTATCAGAGCTACTGGTGAAACCCTAAATCGGGATTGAGTGTTGAATCGCATGATGCTTATGTGTTCGGTTGCTTTTCGGCCATGATTAATTAGATTGATTCATGATGCATGAAACCGGAACTTCGTAATGAACATATGAGATATATGAAGAAACGACACAAATTGGTTAATGAGATTAACCCGAAATTGAATGGTATGAGATACCTATATGGATTAGGATTCTTGCAATAGTTGCAAAAACCCTAGCTTGGTTCGGATTCGGCCTGTTCGGGCACCGAAAGTAAGGTATTTTTGGTGGCTCGAATGGAGGAGTCTCGGGTGCCTACTTGCTCAAAATAGAAGATTTCGGGCTAAGCAATTGTAAGACAATTTTTTGCGCCGGGGGGCGCTGCCCCCCACGCCCCCCGCAAGGGCGGCTCCCCTTGACCCCGTCCGCTGACCGGTCAGCGGAACCACCGCCCGCTGACCGGCCAGCGGGACCGCCGTATGCGAAGCGCCACATAAATAAAAACTGGTTAATCAACACGTGAAAATTGGCATGCATCTTTGTTGAATGAGATTTGACATGATATGCTGATTGGTGTTTGAAGCATGGTGCATGGTTATAGCCCTTGATTGGTTGTACTTGTAAATACGGCCTGCGAGTCGTGCCTTTTCTTATCACTCTCATTGTACATTCTCTTCTCACCTTACTCCCCTCGAATGTAACTCGAGGTTTCTATTATTGATGTAATGGTGCATTATGGGATCATCCAAGGGTCATCCAAGGTGGTATGTCCAAGGAGGTGACAACAAAAGGGCAACCAAGAAAGGAAGAGAAGGAGCTTGTGAAGACTCTTTTCTTTTCTTAGGCTTTTATGATATTCTCATTGGCTTGAGAATATCGCATAGTTTGGGCTATAACCATGTCACGTTTACTTTCTTGTAAGCATGAGATGCATGTTTTATATTTGTATGTGATGCATGTATAAGACAACCGGAGATAACAAATTGGTGAGATCAAAAGAAAAATCCCTCAAACAAATATTAAGTCATTAAATGTGATGCCTTCCAAATGTTGGCACTCGTCAAGACTTTGATCAACATTAGGTGGGTTTGCCAAAGCAAAGCACCTATGTTCATCTTGGTAAGGCGCGATGGGATAATAGTGATATCCAAATTGCTAACTTTGGGTTCGACTTAACTAAGTCATCCTAATAGGATTAGGGACTTAGAGGCATAGAGTTGGGCTTAAGTTCATGAGATGAGCTTGGACAAGTGTTGTTCACCCAACTATCCAAGAGTTGCATAAGATGCAATTGGCAAGGAGTTGCCTACCTAAATAGCTGTAACTTGAGAGAAAAGCCAAAGCTGACTCAGGTTGTGGTCAAATATGGATCTTGGCCCACTAGAATACCTTAGCGCTGAGGTGTTCCGAAATAATATCGAGGGTTATTATTTTGAGGAAAATAGTGGGAGTATCGTTTAATAAAAGTCCTTATTAAATGAATTAAAATACATGACTCTTACACTGCATATTTACTGTTGTAGATAACCATGGCACAAAACACATCGACACTTTCGTTGCGATCGATCCTTGAGAAGGAAAAACTGAATGGGACCAACTTTCTCAAATGGTACCGAAACTTGAGGATAGTCCTCAAGCAAGAGAGAAAGGCTTATGTCCTAGAGCAGCCCATTCCGAATGAGCCTGCTGCCACTGCTCCAAGAGCTGAAAGGGATGCTCACAAGAGGCATTCTGATGATGCTTTGGATGTTGCATGCCTCATGCTTATTACCATGGAATCTGAGCTTCAGAAGCAACATGAGAACATGGGGGCGTTCGATATGATCGAACATCTCAAAATGCTTTTCCAAGAGCAAGCTAGGCATGAGAGGTTTGAGACCTCTAAGGCATTGTTTCAGTGCAAGATGTCTGAGGGAAGTCCCGTGGGTCCTCATGTGCTCAAGATGATTGGGTACATTGAGAATCTTGAGAATTTGGGATTTGCTCTTCAGAAAGAGTTGGCTATTGATGTAGTCTTGCAATCGTTGCCTGAAAGCTACAGTCAGTTCGTCATGAACTATAACATGAACGACCTTGACAAGTCCCTCCCTGAATTGCTCAACATGTTGAGAACTGCTGAGCAAAACCTTAAGAAGGCTAAGCCCATTTTGATGGTTCAAAAGGGCAAGGGAAAGGGAAAAGCCAACAAGAAGAAGGATAAAGCTAATGGAAAGTCCAATGCTAATTCTTCTTCAGCTGCACTGAAACCAAAGGGTGGTGTGGCAAAGGAAGGGGAGTGCTTCCATTGTAAGCAACCTGGACACTGGAAGCGCAATTGCAAGCTCTATCTTGAAGAACTTGCTAAGGAAAAGGGAAGTAAGACTTCCACTTCAGGTATTTTTGTTATAGAGGCTAACTTTTCTACTTCCTCATCTTGGGTATTGGATACTGGATGTGGATCTCACATTTGTGCAAATGTGCAGGATCTAAGTAGAAGTAGAAGAGAAGATTGGCCCGAGGTGAAGTGGACCTACGTGTTGGAAATGGAGCAAGGGTTGCTGCCTTAGCCGTAGGGACTTATGTTCTCACTTTACCTAGTGGATTAGTTTTAGAATTAGACAACTGCTACTTTGTGCCTACTATTAGTAGAAATTTGATTTCTGTTTCTTGTTTGGACAAGAAAGGTTTTTCATTTATAATAAAGGACAAATGTTGTTCTATTTATTTGAATGAAATCTTTTATGGTAGTGCTCAACTTAGCAATGGGTTGTATGTTCTAGACCTCGAAGATCCAATCTATAATGTGAATACCAAGAAGGTCAGATTAAATGATTCAAACCCGACCTATCTCTGGCACTGTCGCTTGGGCCATATAAATGAGACCCGCATATCCAAGCTCCATAAGGATGGACTCTTGGACTCATTTGATTTTGAATCATATGAGACATGTGAGTCATGTTTGTTGGGCAAGATGACCAAAGCCCCATTCACAGGGCAAAGTGAAAGGGCTAATGACTTACTAGGACTCATACATAGTGATGTATGTGGCCCTATGTCTACACAAGCTAGAGGAGGTTTCCAATACTTCATTACTTTCACTGATGACTTCAGCAGATATGGCTATGTGTATCTCATGAGACACAAGTCAGAATCCTTTGAAAAGTTCAAAGAATTCAAGAATGAAGTAGAGAATCAACTCGGGAAGAGTATCAAAGTGCTTCGATCAGATCGAGGTGGAGAGTACTTGGATCGAGAATTCCTTGACTATCTGAAGGAGTGTGGTATAGTATCACAACTCACTCCACCAGGTACACCTCAATGGAATGGTGTATCTGAAAGGAGAAATCGAACTCTGTTAGACATGGTTCGCTCTATGATGAGTCAAGCTGACCTTCCAAACTCCTTTTGGGGACATGCTCTAGAGACAGCCGCTTTTACACTAAACCGAGTTCCATCTAAATCGGTTCAAAAGACACCATATGAGATATGGAGTGGGAGGCGTCCCAATTTGTCTTTTATGAAGATTTGGGGCTGTGACGCTTATGTGAAACGTCAATCCTCTGACAAACTAGGGCCCAAATCTCAAAAATGCCTTTTTGTTGGGTATCCCAAAGAAACAAAGGGTTACTATTTCTACAATCCTTCTGAGCAAAAAGTGTTTGTTGCTCGAACTGGTGTCTTTTTAGAGAAAGAGTTTATCTCTAAAGGAACTAGTGGGAGGAAAGTAGAACTTGAAGAAATTCAAGAACAACAAGGAGACATCGAACCTGAAATGGAACCTGAACAGACACCACAAGATGTTGTGGTTCAAGAGTCTGTTCCTGTAGCACAGAGCCCACGTAGGTCTGGTAGGATTCGGCGTGAGCCCGAGAGATATGGATTTCTCATGACTCACACTGGTGATGTGATGCTCATGGATCAGGATGAGCCCACAACCTACCAACAAGCTATGTCGGGGCCTGACTCTGAGAAGTGGCTAGTGGCCATGAAATCCGAGATGGAATCCATGTATGAAAACCAAGTATGGACTTTGGTTGACCCACCTGAAGGGGTAAAACCCATAGGGTGCAAATGGGTTTTCAAGAAGAAAACTGACATGGATGGTAATGTGATTACCTTTAAGGGACGATTGGTTGCAAAAGGTTTCAAGCAAATTCATGGTATTGACTATGATGAAACTTTTTCACCAGTTGCTATGCTTAAATCCATCCGAATTTTGTTTGCTATTGCTGCACACTATGATTATGAGATATGGCAAATGGATGTCAAAACTGCATTCCTAAATGGAAAGCTACTTGAGGATGTGTACATGACACAACCTGAGGGTTTTGTCACTCCTGAGAATGCCAATAAAGTGTGCAAGTTGCAAAGGTCCATTTATGGACTGAAGCAAGCTTCTCGAAGTTGGAATCTTCATTTTGATGAAGCAATCAAAGAGTTTGGTTTTATCAAAAATGAAGATGAACCTTGTGTCTACAAGAAGGTTAGTGGGAGCGCTATTGTCTTCTTGGTGTTGTATGTAGATGACATACTACTCATCGGGAATGACATTCCTGAGCTACAGTCTGTGAAGACTTGGCTAGGGAAATGTTTCTCTATGAAGGACTTGGGTGAAGCAGCCTATGTGTTAGGCATCAGGATCTATAGAGATAGATCTAGAAAGCTTCTTGGCCTAAGTCAAAGTACATATATTGACAAGGTGCTAAAGAGGTTTAGCATGCAAGATTCCAAGAAAGGATTCTTGCCCATGTCACATGGTATCAACTCTTTCTAGATCTCAGTGTCCGAGTACACCCGAGGAGAGAGAGCGCATGAGTAAGATTCCATATGCCTCAGCAATTGGATCTATCATGTATGCCATGATATGTACTCGTCCCGATGTCTCATATGCTTTGAGCATGACGAGTAGGTACCAATCGAACCCCGGTGAGAGTCACTGGACAGCTGTTAAGAACATCCTTAAGTACTTACGAAGGACTAAGGATGCATTCTTGGTCTTTGGAGGTGAAGATGAGCTCGTTGTAAGGGGTTACACCGATGCAAGCTTCCAATCCGATAAGGATGATTTTAGATCGCAATCTGGTTATGTGTTTTGTATTGGTGGTGGTGCTGTGAGCTGGAAGAGTTCAAAGCAAGAGACAGTAGCTGACTCTACAACAGAATCTGAGTACATTGCCGCCTCTGATGCTGCGAAGGAGGCAGTTTGGATCAAGAAGTTCATCACTGAACTTGGAGTGGTTCCAAGCATTGCCGACCCGATAGAGCTCTATTGTGACAACAATGGAGCAATCGCACAGGCTAAGGAACCTCGATCTCACCAGCGATCCAAACACATACTCCGACGCTATCATCTCATCAGGGAGATCATCGAGAGGGGTGATGTAAGGATATGCAGGACTTCGACAGACAGCAACATTGCTGATCCACTGACAAAGCCCCTTACGCAGCAGAAGCATGATAGCCATTCTAGGTCCATCGGTATTAGATACATGGATGATTGGCTTTTAGTGCAAGTGGGAGATTGTTAGTGTTGTGCCCAAAAGCCAATCATGAGATGATTGTATTTTTTGCACATTGAGTCATGATATTTTATTAAGGCATTAATCCAGCAATTATGTTTGTTGTTTTGTTTCTGCGTAACGTAATAAACATAATTGTAACCCTAGAATAATGATATTCTTAAACGTCCCTAGGTCTAGTATTATTGTGGAGCGGGTTGCAATAATACATAATGACTAGCATATGTGGAGACTAATATGAGATATGTAGTCTACATATGGGTACAAGTTGGAGAACTTGTGTACTGGACCGACCCACCATGAGAACACTACATGGATCGTTATATGAGTGTCATAAGTGATTCTCATAGTGATCATGGTATATGTAGTCCTTCGACCTAAGATCATCAAGGTTCCCTACATGTGAGTCACATACTTTGATACTTTCCTTTGTTGCTCGTAACTGAGTGAACTTGAAGGAGGTCATTGGGTATGTCACATATCATGCGGAGGGATTTGTATGATCAAGATGGGATTTGGTTAAATTCCCTGTTTGGCTCCCGAAACCCAACAAAAGCTACCTTTAGGACAAGATAGGGGCACTTTTGAGTGCACAGTGATGCCATTTAGTGACACAAATGCTCTAGCATTCTTTATGGATTTGACATAAATGATTTTTTTAAACCCTATTTTGTCCACTTTGTGGTAGTCTTTATAGGTGATATTCTAGTGTACTCAAAGAATGAGAAGACACATGAGGAGCAACTGAGACTAGTACTTAACTTGTTGAAAAAACATCGATTATATGGCAAGTTAAGTAAGTGCCACTTCTGGGTCACACAAGTTGGATTTTGGGGCCATATCATAAATGGTCAAGGACTAGCTGTGGATCCATAAAAGGTAAACTCTTTCTTGCAATGGAAGCAATCCTAGAATGTAAAAGAGATAAGAAGCTTCCTAGGGTTAGCTAGCTATTACATAAGGTTTGAGCATAAATTCTTTGTAATAGTAGCTCTTTTAACAGAATTGACAAGGAAAGAATAAAAGTTTGAGTGGTCTAAGGAATGCGAGCAAAGCTTCCAAGAACTAAAAAGTAAGCTTACTTTAGCACCCATCGTAATTTTCCTTGACCTTACTAATTCATTTAAAGTGTATACAAATGCATCTATGCTAGTGTTAAGATGTGTATTGATGCAAGGAAAACAAGCCATTGCTTATGGTTCAAGGTAGTTAAGGCCCATGCAAAGAACTATATGATGAATGATTTAGAATTGGCTATTGTGGTCTTTACCTTGAAGCAATGGAGGCATTACTTGTTGGGCAACATGTTTAAAGTTTTTACTAACCACAAGAGTTTGAAATACCTTTTTACTTAGAAAGACTTGAATATGAGATAAAGAAGGTAGCTGGAGTACCTCAAAGATTTTAATTGTAGCATTAAGTACACAGAAAGCAAAGCCAATGTAATGGCAGATGCCTTGAGCAGAAAGTGTACTAGAATATTGAAGGCTAAGGGTGATGAAAGTAGAAATGAGCTAAACAGTTTAATTAGGTTAGCAAACAAATGGTTTGAATAGGAAAAGGCTCAAATAGCTATGGTGACCCTATAACAAACTTGGAAAGGAGAAATTTTAAGGACACAACACTGAAGACCTTGCTAAGGTGTCTAACCAAAGACATGTAAAGTTGTTCTAAGGGTTCTTTTATAGGTAAAGGTTGTTGTATTTTTTAGATAGAATTGATTTGCCCAAATGGCATGACCTAAGAAAAAAATTCCAAAAAAAAGCTCATTGTAGTAAAATGGGAATACACCCTAGAACACCAAAGATGTACAAAGACTTGAGAGAACACTTTTGATGGCCTAACATAAAACAAGATATTGGGGTCTTTGTATCCAAATGTATAATTTGCCATCAAGTAAAAGTAGGGGACCAAAGTCGAGGAAGTAACCAGAAAGGAAATGGAGATATATGGCCATGGACTTTCTGCTAGGCATGCCAATGACAAGAAAAAGGCATCATACCATCTGAGAAATTGTGGATATGATTACTAAGTGTACCTATTTCCTACCCATTAATCTCACAAATCCATTGGATAGGCTAGTGATGTTATATATACTTAAAATAGTGAGGTTACATGGAATCCCAAATGATATAGTTTCAAATAGAGACCCAAGATTTTTTCCAAGTTTTGGGGGCCATTGCATCAAGCTTTAGTTACTCAATTAAAACTAAGCTTTGCCTAGCATCCCCAAATAGATGAATAGTTATAAGGGACAATTCAAGTCCTTGAAGACATGCTAAGGTGTTTTCCTTTGGATTTTAAAGGACAATGAGATAAACTCTTACCAGTTCTCCTATAACAATAGTTTTCATACAGTAATAACGATGACACCTTGTGAAGCATTTCATGGAAAGAAATGTATTACCCCTCATTGCTAGCATGTGTCTAGCAATAAATTGGAGATAGGGCTAGATTTGATTTGTGATACAACTAAAAAGATCAAATTGACTTAAGAAAGATCAAGGCTACCAACAATTGAGAGGAGGCCTTCATAAACCTAAAAAGAAGGAGGGATTTGCAGTTTCAAGTTGGGGACTATATGTGTTGAAAGTGTCTCCAATGAAAGGAGTAGTAAGGTTTGGGAAAATAGGCAAGTTAGCACCAAGATACATTGTGCTATTTCAAATAATTATCAGAATTGGTAATGTAGCCTATACGCTGGACCTAACCCTGAACTAGGGCATATACATGATGCATTTCATGTGAGTATGCTAAAAGGGTACTTATCTAACTTGAGTCAAGTAGTACTAATTCCTATTGTTCTAGTGGCTCTTAATCTTACTTATGAAGAGGAACATATGAAGGTTCTAACTAGGGACACAACTAAGAAGCAAATGGATAAATAGGTAAAGTTCCAATGGACTCGCCAAAAGAGGAATTAACTTAGGAAACAGAAGCAGAAATGCTTAGAGGATATCCAAATCTCTTCCCTATTTTGCTTGAAAATTTAGAGGATGAAATTTCTTAAAAGGGTAGATTATCATGCCTAAGACTTGTATAGGCCCTAGGCTATGAGTAAAATAGTATACAATCCAAGGAAAATGAGAAGGAAAAAATTAAAAAAGCATGACAAAATAAGATAATTTAATTGCGTCTAAGAAGTGTGGTACTAATGTGCATTGAGGTGTCAAGGGTAAAATTGTTAAGGAAAAGAGTTGTGGGCTTAATTGCTCAAATTTAAAAATAAAAGCTGGTGAGGGAAACGTACTAAACAAAATGAAGTTGGTTAATTAAGCTAAACAAGGAGTTAGACAGTTGAATTAAAAAATTTAGGCCAAAAGCATGGACACTTGCCTCGGCCAAGTGGCACCTTTTCCATTGTGAGCACTATTTCACCAAGTTTGATTTGCTTTCTAGCTAGATTTGGGGGTCTTAAGGTGGAAAGGACTTTAGAATAGTGTCCTATGGTGGTTGAACAAGAGATCCAAGGAATAAGAAGGTGAAATTTCAAGGGAAAGCCTTGGTTGAGGAGTTTACTTTGGGCCCTAAGTTAACAAGAGCTTGGAGGAATCAAGCTTGATTATGCTACTAGAAGCTGTGGTTCTTGGTATGGGTCTAAATATGTTTTTCTCCCCTAAATTTAGGATGGATTCTAGTCATTCATATGGAAGGAAAGGCCATAAAAGATGGCTAGAAGACAAGTGAACCCAGTTGCTATATAGGAGCTAAGGTACCTTTGGGTATCATGGTGTTTCCAGCTAGAGTAAGTTTAGAAAACAAGCATTAGGACTCTTTATTGGACAAGGCCAATCAAGAATAAGGTTTAGAGCTATATGTTTTACGCTAGAAGAACATAATTTCAACTAATTAAATCGACATAGCACTAGAACATGCTTGCTAGGCATTGAAGCTGTTAAGTTGTGCTTGTGGTATATGTCTTTGTGTGCCTTCTTGTTTGGTTGTGTGTGCTAACCTCTTAAGCCATGTTTGATATACTTCTATATATTTGGCATGTTTGCTATGTCTTTGAATGTAGGTAAGGCATGGGAAAGGCTTAGTGCTTAAGTATATTGAAGTGTATATGGAAAGTAGAGGCACATGGTGATATTTGGTCCTTACTGAGTGTGATCACTCATGCCCTGTCTTTCTTTGTGTTAGGAAAGAGAGTGACTGACTAAGTGTGCTACTCATTACTGTTGAATATTTTGTAAGCTTTCAGGTATGATTTGTACTTAAGATTAATGGTAACTACTAATGCTCAGCAAACTTGTTGATCAAGCCTGTGTTTATATGCCTGTAGGCAATGGTTGTTGTGTGGGAACTAGCTGCAATTGGGTCTATTATAGTGCTTGGGGATGCTAGAAATTTGAAGGCAAAATTGTATCTAAATGTGTGTAAAATGTGGGTTGTGTATGTGCCGTGGCATGTGTCTAGCAGGCCCGAATGTAGGCTTACTAGGACACTGGTGTATATGTGTACCTGCATAGAACTGTAATTTGTATTTTACATTTTTGGCTATGTAAATAAGGTTGTTTCTCTTTTTACCTTCAAGCACCATACAAAACTAGCTCCACATGAATTTTTGGCACACAATAAACTCCAATAAGAAGCCTAAATGATTTATGCTACTTCTTGACTAAAATCGAGAAATTAAGTACAAATTTTGGCTAAGTGTCCTGGGGTTTGGTCCGAAGCCACCTGATGGATCTAACTCCTAAACTTATAAACCTCTTAAAAAGGGAGGTGAATGCATTAGGTGCGGGTGGTTTAGGGCACGACACAATTAATAGCCTTAACTCATAGTAGCCATGATAATATACATACATATCGCTCGTTAGAGTGTGTTTCCACATTTTAGCCAAACAAATTTATTGAAATGCAATTGGCATAGTAAACTAAGTTAACATTCCACAATTGGTAAGTATTTAGAAAATATACTTTATGGTCCATTTATTCCCCATGTTTGCCATAGTACTTATTTTATAGTCAAATTTCAAATATTGATATTCACCAAAACTTGTTTCTCAATTTAAATATTTCAGCATCTTGAATTCATCAAGAACGTCAAATTTGTCCATATTTGAGAAAAAAACATCATAGTGGTATAAATCATTAATAAAATGTAACAAATGGTTAAGGTTACTTTTTAAGTACGAGCATGCTTTATTAATTTCAATATAGAGAATCTTTAAGAGGTATAAGTAGCTAATAGCTTCTTCTCCTTAATCTTGTCTAGCATATCTCTAAAGTTGTCAATACATGTCTCTGGGTTGCCATTGTCTAGAGCAAAAAAGATGTCATCCTTTATCATCTCTTTCTACTCTTTCCTGGAGATGTTAATGAGTCCTTATATCAAAATAGAAAAAACCACTTATTTATTCATTTGGTTATAATATGTTTATTATTATGACCTTTAACTCTTTTATTTAAAATCTACAACACCTCTTCATCATTGCCAATTGTGATCTATAACCCTTTTATTTGGTATCTTACAATTTATTAATCTAAAAATGTGTAAAATGATTAATTGTTTACATCATGAAGGCTAGATCCATACAGGGCCATATAGGTTTCATGTAAAACAGGAACCAATGAGTTACCATATGCTTGCATTTTCGAATCAAGCTTCACTTAGAACACTTTTGTTCTTTATGATCTTCTTTCTTCCAAATGGAAAATCTTGATATTTTCCTTAATGATCATTCACCACTCAATTCGACCTTTAATTGTTTGAACAACTCATGAGCAATAAATTTAGTACATTTACCTTAACAGTCATTTGTGATTATTTAATACAAATTAGTATTCTTAATCTCATGTCACAAATTTTGTCCATATTCCTACTAAAACAAACCATTGATCACTTAGGATTTACAAGGTATTATGAGTTTGTCAAAATAGCTCAAACTCATAAGGTAAATTTGTTTAATTTCTTAAAGAATTATGCAATAATTAAATAGCATAATACCACATACTTTGTAGAGTTTTGGGAGCCAAACAAGCGCTTTGGAATTTAACTGAAATTCTCCAGGATCTAACTGAAACAAGGTAAACCGAGCGTTCAAAAATTTTCATACCTAATTTCGGTTAAGATATCTCATGCAACTGTTGAGTCGAATCACAAAACATAAACAATTGACGTGTCCAAGCTCTCTTTGGTATCCACACGAGCCTCTTGGAATCACCACGCTTCCACCACATCTCGGTAGATGCGTTTCTCTTGCGTTTGCAGTGCTAGCTTGCATCCTCTAAGGAATAGCAAGAGAAGAGGGTGGCTATCTTTTTTTGGGAGACTAGGGCGATGCTACGAATTTCTAACTAAAAGTTGTATTTATAGTGAGACTCAACTTCTAGGCCTAATGGGTTCAAAGCCCTAATCCAATTAGGCTTTAATTTCAGGCTTAATAATGGCTTAACTTTTGGGCCAATTATCAACATGAAATTAATGAAACCATAACTCAAATAATTAGCCCATGCACTTTAATAATCCAAATAGCTCTATGTGTGAGACCTAATAGGCTCTTACTGTTAGTGTTGTGCCGAAAAGCCAATCATGAGATGATTGTTTTTTTGCACATTGAGTCATGATATTTTATTAAGGCATTAATCTAGCAATTATGTTTATTGTTTTGTTTCTGCGTAACGTAATAAACATAATTGTAACCCTAGAACAATGATATTCTCAAACATCCCTAGTCTAGTTTTATTGTGGAGTGGGTTGCAATAATACATAACGACTAGCATATGTGGAGACAAATATGAGATATGTAGTATACATATGGGTATAAGTTGGAGACTTTTGTACTGGACCGACCCACCATGAGAACACTACATGGATCATTATATGAGTGTCATAAGTGATTCTCATAGTGATCATGGTATATGTAGTCCTTTGACCTAAGGTCATCAAGGTTCCCTACATGTGAGTCACATACTTTGATACTTTCCTTTGTTGCTCGTAATTGAATGAACTTGAAGGAGGTCATTAGGTATGTCACATATCATATTGAGGGATTTGTATGATCAAGATAGGATTTGTCCCTCCTATGTAACAGGAGTGATATCTTCGGGCCCCTTGATAGAGCAAGACTTAGAAAAATGCATGGCCATACTCGGATGAGTTGATATATGATATCAATGTCATTAGTTTAAGTTGGTCTACTCGGTAATCAAGAAACCAAAGATTGGGCTATACGAGAGTGACACATTCCATGTCTCCTGCTTAGTTTTGATATCTTGGACAAAGGGACAATGGCATATATCGGTAATGATCATAAAGGTTTAGTCGAATCATGGACAATCTTGTCACTTGGGTATCAATGATGTGTTGCTAGACACCACTCATTGCTTATGATCATAAATGTGATTTATGATCATTGCCAACGTGGTAAGAGCCTATTGGGTCATACACATAGAGCTAATTGGACCATTAGAGTGCATGGGCTAATTATTTGGGTTATAGTTTCACAATAATTTTGAATTAATAATGGGTCCAAAAGTTTAGCCATTATTAAGCCTGAAATTGATGCCTAGTTGGATTAGGGCTCTGAAACCCATTAGGCTTGGTAGTTGAATCTCACTATAAATACAATTTTTAGTGAGCAATTCGAGTTTCTTGCCCTAGCTTCTTAAAAGGACAGCCGCACTCTTTTATTGCAATTCCTTGGAGGATGCAAGCTAGCACTGCAAAAGCAAGAGAAACGCATCTACTGGGACGTGGTGGAAGTGTGGTGATCCCGAGAAGCTTGTGTGGATACCATAGAGAGCTTGAACACATCGACTATTTAGGTTTTTGTGATTCGACTCTACAGTTGGGTGAGAGATCTCAACTGAAAATTAGGTATGAAAATTTTTGAACACCCGGTTTACCCCGTTTCACTTAAATCTTGGAGGGTTTCGATTAAATTCCGCTGCACTTGTTTGGCTCCTGAAACCCAACACTTACCACGTTGGCAATTATCATAAATCACATTTATGATCATAAGCAATGAGTGGTGTCTAGCAACACATCATTGCTACCCAAACGACAAGATTGTCAGTGATTTGACTAAAGCTTTATGATCATTATTGATATATGCCATTGTCCATTTGTCCAACATATCAAGACTAGGCACGAGACATGGAATATGTCACCCTCATATAGCCCAATCTTTTGTTTCTTGATTACCGAGTAGACTAACTCAAACTGATGACATTGATATCGTATACCAACTCATCCGAGCATGGCCATGCATTTTCTAAGTCTCACTTTATCAAGGAGCCCAAAGACATCACTCTCGTTACATAGGAGGGACAAATCCCATTTTGATCATACAAAACCCTTCGCATGATATGTGACATACCCAATGACCACCTTCAAGTTCACTCAGTTGCAAGCAACAAAGGGAAGTATCAAAGTATGTGACTCACGTGTAGGGAACCTTGGTGACCTTAGGTAAAAGAACTACATATTCCATGATCACTATGTGAATCACTTATGACACTCATATAACGATCCATGTAGCTTTCTCACGGTGGGTCGGTCGGGTAACAAGTTCTCCAACTTGTACCCGTATGTAGACTACATATCTCATATTAGTCTCCACATATGCTAGTCATTATGTATTATTGTAACCCGTTCCACAACAATACTAGACGAGGGACATTTCATAATATCATTATTCTAGGGTTACAATTATGTTTATTACGTTATGTAGAAACAAAACAACAAACATAATTGTTGGATTAATGCCTTAATAAAATATCATGACTCAATGTGCAAAAATACAATCATCTCATGATTGGCTTTTGTGTACAACACTAACATACTTAACCATAATACCACATACTTTCAGCTTAAACTAGATGTGGACCGTCATAATTTTGTGTAACCTAAATTAAGTTTACTCCATTAAACCTTATAAAGTACAATCTCTCAAGTATGATACCAATTTCCATTTAAAAGTATGTTAATAATATGATACAAAAAATTTAACCATTACGACCCTTAATAGGTATTAACCAGGTTTCCAAACATTACCACTTCAAGCATAAGTTGCATATATTGTTAAAAATAAGAAAAAAATGTAATTTAAATAGTCAATTGATATTGCAAATAATGAATGTAGGGCAGTATGCCATTGAAAGCCGTAATGGTATCTTTATTTGAGAACTCAAGCACATCACCATGAATTAACTTTTGGAAAAATACATAGCATACAATCCTAAATCATTACACATAAGAATGATCAAGAGAATCTATTCTAATCCTTACTAAATCTACTACCTTTGGGTGTATAAATTGCTTAGACCAATCAAGCCTCAACCATATGAGTTATGTGCATCATCTATAGGTTTCATGCACAACTAAAACCTTTGGGCTGATTGGCTATGCATTCAATCAAAAACATCCCTTATCATATAGGAATGACATCTCTTAAACTTGGCAAATACGTCACTTTGGTGATTAAAATTTAACCAAATCCATGACGCTCTCCTACAATATAATGTACTTTATGCCCCTTACCACAACATTTTAAAAAATATAGGGCTTAGAGAAAAAATAACCATATGACTTAACCTTAATGAGAGGACAAATATGAAAAATATGTTTCTATAGTCACACGAAGGCATGTCATTCGAATGTTGATCAAAACTATAAGGAATAAAATTTTTCTTCCAAGGAAAATGGGTTAATCATGCACTTCACCATAATGATGATATTAAGATACAAAATCTTCTATGTATCATAGTGATTAATTCATTTAAACTTTATGAGATATGATACCTTATATACCTTACTAGGCAATTAACCTTTTTGGGATATTAAACTTCATATACCTTATTGATTATGGTGAAAATAAACTTGACAACATTAAAAAATTTGATTGATGGCTTTATTTAAAACATTAGGGTTAGCTGAGCTACAATCCAAAATTTCGTGGACTAACTTTATGCAATTTCATAACTCATGACCGTAAGCTTTAGTTTATTAATGTATTAGTTCTACATATTGACTATAAATTTTCCTTATGAGACACTAAAACCATAAATTCCTATTTAATTATTGCAAATACAACTTTTTCTTGCATGAAATGCATTTTACTGTGGCCTTGTTTAAATTTTGGGGCTATGTCAAAGAACTATGTGCAAACAATTGCTAGACTAGCTAGATCGTAATCATCCATATTTTAACGGTGTCTCTTCCAAATAACTGGGATTAAATTGCTCATCTATCCTTGATCCTCATATTACCGGGCCTAATGTTGAAATTCAGGAGAAATGCCAAGAATAATGATGAATTCACATCACCTTGTGCACTGTCAATAGCCACTATGAAACCAAATCAGTTCTTGTAGAAGGACGCTAGTGAATTCCATTTCATTCTAAATAAGTTTTGAATGTTTCCATTTCAATTTAGTCAAGTTGTAAATGTTTCCATTACAAACAAGTTATGAATGTTTGTATTTCATTCTAAACAACCGGTGAATGTTTCCATCCCTAACTAGTTTTGAATATTTCCATTCTAAACATTCACAACTTGATTAAAATGAAATGCAAACATTCACCACTTGTTTTGTGTTGACCCTTCCTACGGTAGAGCTGGATTACTATGGTAACAAGGTTATTTTGTTAACTATTATGCTTAGAATATTATTTGCATGAAAATTTCTTATTTTAGTAGGCTATAGTACCTAAAAATGCATAAAATTGATCATTGAAGCAAGCCAGGTCAAGATGGGCATTTTGGTCTTTTCACAGAGTGACCCACTTTTATTGCACGATTGGATAGAAGATGAGAAAATATTGAATTTGAACTAAAGTGGTTTTTTTGTGATTCTTGCTCTATCATCATGAAATTGTGGATTGACTAAGTTGTTGATGGGTGGTTTAAATGTGACCCTTAAAGATCTAAGTTCTAAAGCATACTTTATTGAAACTTAGGACTGGACATGTAATTGAATTTGTGAAGGAATAGAGTACTAATAAATGTTGGTCTTGATCCTCAAGTCTCTAGCATGTTGCATGCTGTTGCTAGCATTTTAAAAGCAGCCAGCTAAGCAACTAGCTGCATGGCAAATGTTGGTAGGGAGGTGGTGACACAGCCGTCATTGGCCCCTACGTAGAAAGCCTGTGAGGCTGGTCTCACAGTTGTCACAACTGGCTAACTGTATATGTGCCCGGATTAAAAATTTCATGATACTAGTTGATTACCCTAGAATATATAGGATGCATGCTCTTCATGCTTTGACTTGGATTAACAAAATTCCATAAACCATTGACTTGACCAGAACATTTCCAAACAAAACAAGTTAAAATAGCCAAAGCATACAAAATCAATATTTATGTGAATTTACTACACATAACAACTGTGTGGGAGCATTCATACACAAAGTAGACTAATGCCCTCACCCAAGAGCAACCCTAGAGTCTAGGACTCCTCAAAACATAGACAATGGAGGCAACTATAAGTACTCTATATACAAGCCTCAACTGAGATCTTATTGAACTAACTCCCACCTTGGATGCAAGTCCCAGTGGTGAGTCCCAAAAGTCCTTGTCTAAGTGCTACTAGGCTTTACAACCAAAGGAAACTACAGTTAGTATTGTTACTTGACCAACAAGTTACCCAAGTACACTAGAATCATAAGGATTCTCAAGTGAAATACCTGCAACAAAAGCAACTACCATGATAACCCTAAGTGATTACCCAGCCCAACAACTTCAGAATATGCACAACATAACTAGGGAGTGAGAATTCAGTAATTCTCAGTAAGGGTCTTCATTGTACCTACAAGGAAATTAGTAAGGACTCCACGTATGATCATATGTAACATTCTGTGAGCTCATACAGCTTGAGGGTCTAATATATGCATATACCTAGGTCCTTTGAGACATCTCCTTATCCTGGTCCTTAAACTATAGGGCAACCTCTCCCATTTATGTTGTATAGGGCATTTTGGTGGGAATATTGTAGACTAGGCCATAAAGGGTTTGTAGACTAGGTGCACTAAGGTTTTACCTTGCAACCTCATTGCTAATGGCACGGCTAGGTTGCCAAGGGTTCTAAACGTCTCACCTAAGCTATTGATGCCTAGTTGTGATCCTTTGTAAACTAGTTTTCTTGCTTGTGGAACAAGTAACCATAAAGCTTTACAAAAGTCAAGAAAACTCCTAGGTCTTAAAGGACTTTTGAATGTCTCAGAGTACCCCCGGAATGCTGAGACCCCAAGGTACCCTAAGAACCCCCTAGGTCTCTTCTTAACCTTCCTAGAATTACATGCTCTTGCATATAGCAACTTTATATGGTCAAAACAGAATTTACAAACAAGCAGCCCATCATTCACACTTAGACAGCTTGTGCACCACCTTCACATACAGAGCAAAACCATCCTCAAATGTTCACATACTTGTTCCAGCATTACATGCCTTATATGTACATGCATCCATGCACTACATCATGGCCTTAACTATGCTAGAGACATGCACCCATGTCATAGGAGATGCTTGAGACACAATGTACTCCAAAACAGGATGCTGGACAACTGCTGCGTAACACAATAAGTACCATCACTAAAAATACCAAATGTGCTCCTAAAATCACCAAACTTTCCAGATCATAAATTTTAGATCAAAAATCAAAGAAAAAAGGTTAGTTTGAATGTGATATTTCTACTGAACCTGAAATGGATAGATTTGAGGAGAGGTAAGTTTCATGGATAAACTTAGTAAGGAGAACACTTTAACACTAAGGTAATGTAACCTTTAGCAATCAGCTGCATCCAAAGACAGTAAAACATAGGAAAACATAATGCAAATATCCAATATAAAGCATGCAAATGTAGCAATCAAACACAAACAACAAACACATGTATGCGGCAGCAACAACATTCATTGGTTAGTCCATAAAACATGTAATAAACATAGGTAGATCACTATAACAGCCCTCCTCAAGCATAAACTTGGACTTACAAGAGTTTTAACACTAGTTAGTACTAAATTTGGGCTCTAGAAATGTAACCCACTCCGGGGCAATCCAGTTATGGTGCCAAAATCGTGCATTTAAACTCCTAGGATTTGTGTGTCCTGTAGGTTATCAGAACAACACCCATACTGTACATACTGAAGTGACCCTCTTAAGCACTATCTAAATGCATGTGTATTGGTCTAACCATAACACACATATTTAAATTTATACATAGTATGGAAGCTAAGAAGGAAAACACTAGCACAAGTCTTAGTTTTGGCTTTCACTCATTAAGCATTCTTACTAGGTTCAAAAATTCCAGCCACTGGACCTAAGCTTCCTTCAATAAACTATATTAATCTAGCCATGTAACCCCATGATTTCTTTACTCCATTATTAGGTAGATAATTAGAGAAAACCAAGGAATTTTTTTTTACATCAACAGCCCACCTATGGACCAAGTTATGGATTTTTTAAGTTGGTTACAAAATTCTGACCAAATGAATAGTAACTTAGCCAAATTTGCAACATCATAACTTTATCTACAGGGCTCCAAATCTAGAAATTTGAAAGCCCAATTAAAACTATAGACATGCTCTAGGTGTGGGTAAATTTTCATACCAAGATTCATTCTACACAGGGAGATATAGTGTTTTGAGTGCAAAGTCAAAATTATGGTCACTTTATGACCATTTTGCCCATACAAAATTTCGTAAGTGTACAAACACTTATGATGCCCAGTAGCATCTTCATTGAGTGACATTGTGACTTTTGGAAGGACTTCCTGAGAGGGAGAATGCCTGGAGCCCAGATTTCCCAGGGGAGTGTGCCTGAAAAGCTCAGAAGAGAGGGTTAGGAGGTCCCCTGGATGTTTTTCCGGGCAGGAGCCTCCGACGCCCAAGTCAGGGTCCTGAGAAGGTAAAAGGGAGGAGCACTAAGGTTTTAGTGACCTTGCCTGTTTTTGTTTTCTCAAGGAGAAGGGTCTGATCAAGGATCCCCCTTTGCCAGGGCTTGTTTCCTGGTATTTGTAGGAGTGTCAATCCGTTCAGATCATGACACGTGTTCGGTCAGACCTTTTCTGTACCTTCAGGCGTAGGGGACAAGTAGCTGTTTACAGGCTCCTCGAGCCTTGGTCCAAGAGAGGTCATGACAAGACCTAGACGGCGTCGGCGTGTCAGATCGCCATTTGAGGCATCATGTAGCACCTGTGGGTGACATGTCAGAGGCTCCTTAAATGCTCATGCCGTACTCCCGAGGTCCTCTGGGCGAGGTCATCTTTGACACAGATGCCCTTCCTCGGGAGCTATGCTCGTGGTTTCAGGGAGTTCCCTGGTTCGGAGGTTTCGCCTTCAGGGAGATCCTCTTCTGCTCGCAATAGTCAGTTCTTCATATCCGAAGGCGATCCACCCGGTCCCCCCGGGGGAGCCGGAAATATCTTTGAAATCCCTGGCGTACTAGCCAAAGTCCCAAAGGTCGAGGCTCTTGACTTCGATCCCTCCGAGGTCAGTGATAGTGCCTTTTTTGGATGACGTCAGGCTTCCCGATCACACTTTCGGCAGGAAGTATGTTTTGAAAGAGGCAATAGCCCTTCGGCTATCACAAGCCCCCCTCAAAAAAGCCAAAGTGGAAGCTTCGGTTTGTCGGCTTCCGGAGGGCGCCCTTCGGGGCCTTGGGGCTAATACCTTTCTCTGAAGATGCACCTTCTGTTCGAAGACATTGGCTCTTCAACCATAACCTGTCTTTTGGTGTCTTCGAGGTAACCTACTTCTTCCCTTTTGCAGGTCTGCGAAATGTGGTGTGTCGTAATCGGGCGTGTCAGTCTGGAACGGTGCTCCATTTTTCAGAAAGCATGTCCCTCTTTTGGCGCGATGGCTGACACGTGGCATCTAGTTATTGGCGGGGGCTGCATCGGACATAGCGGGCATGCCTTTTTATGCTCCCCGAGCAGTTATGGCGACTGTTTGCCTTCGCGGAGTACTTATGACACCGGTTCACCTAGCCTCCTCGGCCTATATATACATTTGTCCTGTCATAACCTCCTTTTGCTTCTGCTTTTGCTTCCCTTTACCTTTTAACTATTTTTGTGTTTCCTTCTGCTTTTTACGGCGGTGCGATTTGATGCAGTATTTTCCGGCAAATCATTTGGTGGGTTTTTGATTTCCAGAGTCCTCTGATTTTTAAAGTTTTCCCGAAGTCATTTTTTTACCCTTTTTCCGAAAGCACCTTCCAGCCGACCATGCCTATTCCTGAGAGTTGGCACCCTCTTTTGTCTCACCCTTGCTGCACTACTTCTGAAAAATTAGAAAAATGGAAGACCAAGTTCTTCCTTCCCTCGTACACCATTACCAGGTTGCCACGTTCGGACCAATTTAGCTTTTCGAACCGTGGTGACGACGTTACCGTTTTCCGGGCCCAGCTGAAGGCCGGACTTCGGTACCCTCCTCCGAAGATGATTTGTGACTTTTGCCAGTTCCATGGCATTGCCGTAAATCAACTTCTGCCAAACTCGTTTTGCTATTTTAACACCTTTCTCTGCATGTGTGGCATTTTCAAAATAGAACCCCACTTCATTATCTTTATGCAGTACTATAAGCTCTTCGTGGTCCCGAAGGGTGGCTTTTACATTATGCTACCTCGGGGATCTGGGAGCAAAAAGTATATGTTCACCTTTGCCACCAAGGACAGCTGGCGAGAGTGGCAACAAAAGTTTTTCTTTCTGAAGATGGAGGAGACCTGGTCACACGTTCCGACCAAGTGGGCTCGGGGAAGGCTGGAAATGGACGTCGCAGATCCTAGGATATTGCTGACTCCCGAGTTGGCTCTCGTATTCGCGGACTTCGATAGACGTATCCACGCCGTCTCCGACTGGGGTTCCGAGGTCCCTTCGCGCTCTCTCTACCCCTTCCCCATCAATTGGAAGCTGATGACCGAGGAGGTTCTTCAGGAGTTAAGGGTAGTGAAGGAGCACAAGACAGACCTCGGGATGCCGGCTCCTGCCATCGCTGGGAAGGATTCCTGGTTGGTGAAACTCCTTCGGGAGGAAGTTATTTACAAAACTTTTTATGAGCGTAGGTTATCTCCGAATCCCTTTGTTATAATTTTCACCTTGGACTCACGCTGATGTCTTTTTTCTTTTCCAGAGATGGGCGACGACACTGTTGCTTTTTACAAGTCCCTTTTCCTCGGTCAATCCGAGAAGGGTGAGCAAACGAAGAAGGCCGCCTTCCGAAGGTGGAAAGCGACAGGTGCTGGTCCTTCCTTGGCTAAATGATCAAGGAAGACTGTTCATCCTCCTCCGCCGGAAGTTCTTGAGGAGGTAAGCGAAGAGCCCGAAGCTGCCGCCGTTCCGCCGACCGAGGTTGCTGTCGACGTCCCTCCTCGGAGTCCTACTTCATTGCCTGCTCTTCTGGGTGCTCTGGTGGAGGCTCTTTCTACCGAGGACCAGCGTAAAAGCAAAGGCAAGGGGGTTTCTGTCACACCTCACTCAGGCCCTAGCCTATAAGTTCCTAAATTAACTCATAAGCCCAACTTATAAACTATGTTTCTAGCTCTCGGCCAAGCAAGCAATGGCAACCTTTAAGTCTTATTTTCTTAATTAAGAGGCCTGGGAGGTGGCCCAGGTGGCTTTTAAAACAAATCCAATAGTTACTTGCAGCACAGGCAAGGCCCAATACCACTAACTTGCACAGCAAGCAAGGCTTTAGTTGATTACTTGCATACCAAGCAAGGCAACACTTAATGAAACTTTAAGTGCATACCTGGTGTGCAATCAAGTGTACTACCTATATGGCAACCAAGAAGCCCACAATGTTGGTTTAGATTTTGAAAACTACAAGGTAATATGCATGGTGCTCTCGGCCAACAATCATACATATAACAGTGCACCACAATTTCATAAGTTTAGGCCCAAAACTATTCACACAAAAGTGCCAAACTTTGGCCCATAATATTCTGCACATAAGTCCAAGCATAATGCCATCCATAAGCCCACACATAACTTGGCATCCAAGATCCACAAAAAATCATCAAACTAGGTATCCAAAACTACACATATATACAAACCAAAAGGGTAGTCTACCTAGCATCTAACATGGCTATATATGTTAGTCTTGTGCCCAAAAGCCAGTCATGAGATGATTGTATTTTTGCACATTGAGTCATGATATTTTATTAAGGCATTAATCCAGCAATTATGTTTGTTGTTTTGTTCCTGCGTAACTTAACAAACATAATTGTAACCCTAGAATAATGATATTTTTAAAAGTCCCTAGTCTAGTATTATTGTGGAGAGGGTTGCAATAATACATAACGACTAGCATATGTGGAGACTAATATGAGATATGTAGTCTACATATGGGTACAAGTTGGAGAACTTGTGTACTGGACCGACCCACCATGAGAACACTACATGGATCGTTATATGAGTGTCATAAGTGATTCCCATAGTGATCAGGGTATATGTAGTCCTTCGACCTAAGATCATCAAGGTTCCCTACATGTGAGTCACATACTTTGATACTTTCCTTTGTTGCTCGTAACTGAGTGAACTTGAAGGAGGTCATTGGGTATGTCACATATCATGCGGAGGGATTTGTATGATCAAGATGGGATTTGTCCCTCCTATGTAACGGGAGTGATATCTTCGGGCCCCTTGATAGAGTGAGACTTAGAAAATGCATGGCCATGCTCGGATGAGTTGATATGCGATATCAATGTCATCAGTTTAAGTTAGTCTACTCGGTAATCAAGAAACCAAAGATTGGGCTATACGAGAGTGACACATTCCATGTCTCGTGCTTAGTCTTGATATCTTGGACAAAGGGACAATGGCATATATCGGTGATGATCATAAAGGTATAGTCGAATCATCGACAATCTTGTCACTTGGGTAGCAATGATGTGTTGCTAGACACCGCTCATTGCTTATGATCATAAATGTGATTTATGATCATTGCCAACGTGATAAGAGCCTATTGGGTCGCACACATAGAGCATTTTGGATCATTAGAGTGCATGGGCTAATTATTTGGGTTATGGTTTCACTTTAATTTCGTATTAATAATGGGCCCAAAAGTTGAGCCATTATTAAGCCCGAAATTAAATCCTAATTGGATTAGGGCTTTGAAACCTATTAGGCCTGGAAGTTGAGTCTCACTATAAATACAACTTTTAAGTGAGAAATTCGCAGGTCTCCTTGCCCTAGCCTCCAAAAAGGACAGCCGCACTCTTCTCTTGCAATTCCTTGGAGGACGCAAGCTAGCACTGCGAGCGCAAGAGAAACGCATCTACCGGGACGTGGTGGAAGCGTGGTGATCCCGAGAGGCTCGTGTGGATACCATAGAGAGCTTGAACACGTCAACTGTTCAGGTTTTGTGATTCGACTCTACAGTTGAGTGAGAGATCTCAATCGAAAATTAGGTATGAAAATTTTCAAACACCCGGTTTACCCCGTTTCACTTGGATCCTGGAGGGTTTCGGTTAAATTCCGCTGCGCTGTTTGGCTCCCGAAACCCAACAATATATGCCAAGCATCCATAAGTTGTTCATGCCAAGTTACATACAACCTGAGACCATACTCCTAATGGTCAAATAAAACCTTGAGAATCCCATACAGAAGTACACACTGCAACACCAAGCCTATGGCCATATTCATGGTCATAAAGGTGAATACCACAATCAGAGCTAAAGTCCAAGTATCCATGCTCTCCTAGACAGTTCCCACTCTACAGCCTGCAAACTTAAAACATAAGTCTCGGCCAACATACAATAAGACTTGCAATGAACCCAAAAGTAGTAAGCCAAGCACACATTGGCACATACCTTGGAAACTAAGTAAATAAACACTAAGCACACACACAAAGCAGCTTAGCACTATTCAGGCCGAATGTCCTTGCCTGAAAATAAATGGATGGGTAGTGAGTAAAAAAACGCAGTAGGATTCACTCATATATATATCCAACTCAAAAATGAGTCTATTTAGTTAGGCTGAGTATTCACTCAAAGCTTAACCTCCCATTAGCTAGTTCAACCTGTAAAACAGACACAAAGACAAGAAAACCAAGCATATACATATACAAGATAGATAACCATGGCAATTAATCCATAAATGGAGTTAGCATGCACAAGGAATCACCAAAGCACACAAGTAGACACACACACTCCACAATGTTGCTTTCGGCCTTAACAAACCATACATGTACTCATGTGCATTCTTGCACACAAACCATTACCAATATACCATTTCCACTTGGAGCTCCCAAAATGCCAAGCAAATAGGCCACATTTACTTGCATTTCTAGTACATGTACACTAGTCAATTAGCTAATTAACAGAACAACCGAGTATAAACTCTAAGCCCATCAAGCAACTAAGGTCATTTGGCAAATTTTAACCATCACTTAGCCACTCTAAACACTTGAACCATGGCACATTACCAAGCAACATCAAGTGTTAGTGAACCCTACCTCAATAGCTCTCGGTTACAACCAAGCTTCAAGTATCCAAGTGTTCCTCAATCACAATGCCTACCAAAACAATCACATAGGCATCAACATACACACTCATGGACTAACTACCATGATTCACATGAAGAACACTAAGATATACAAGCTTATGCTCTCGGCCAAATAGACCATTTCCATATATATGTTCTACCCATCATTCTAGCTCACAACATGATCTTCTAATCATCAATGAACATCATCCATGTCATCAATACCATGTAACCCATTGAAGTACACCATTATATACTAATTCAAGCTTTCAGCCATACAGTCCAATTTCATATACATAGGTGGTACTCATCATTACTCACTACTTGATTTTCCAACCATCAATAAGGCTTACTCATGGCACAATTTCCATGTTACCAAGTAAAGGACACTCAACCATATTAATCCAAGTTCTCGGCCATAGTGCCTATTTACACACATCAATGTTCTTTATCAAACCAACTCAACACATAGCATCAAATCATTGATGATTATTGTTTCATGGTATCATTACCATGTATTCAAGTTATGAGCACCAAATTATGCCACTTCAAGCCCTCGGCCATAAAGCCTAACTTCACATAACAATGTTCCTCATCATTCCAAACCAACATACATTCACCAACTCATCATTTATCAATAATCATGGCATCAATGCCATGTAAACACAAGAAGAACATGATTTACCTCAAAGATGAACCTTTCGGCCAAACTCAAATTTGCTCAACTTGATGTCCTTCACTCAAACTTGCCTAGCACAAGAACAAATAGGCAACAACAACACTTAGTCATGGATTAATTTCCATGGAAATGAAGAAGAACACCAAGTTTATTCACCCAACACATTCAGCCAACAATCCACTTCCAAACCAAGACATTTCTTGCTCATTTAGCTTAATATAACTTCAATTGAGCACTTAGGTTCCTCGTACATGGAAGAACTACCATGAATTCAAGGAAATTAACAAGGTTACCTCAAGAACCCTAGCTCAAAATAGGCTCAGCTCTTCTTGATTCTTCAAATCCAAGCTTGAAATTGAAGTAGTCTAGCACCGAAATCAAGCTCCCAAGCTTGAATCCTTCAAGTGTCTTCAAGATTCTTGAATTCAAGACCAATTTCCCAAGGAGAAGCACAAGAACTCTTTCGGCCAAATGAAGAACAAGCTAACCCGAAATGAAGCAAGTAGCCTTTGACTAGTTTCGGCCGAAATGTCTTGAGTTTTAGTTAGCTAAAATGCTAACTTTGGCTTCCATTAATTTGCATGAGACAAAGTAGCCTTTAACTCCTCATGTGCTCAATGCCGCCACTAAAATCTTGATTCCAATGACACTTTAGTCCATACATGGCCCATAATGCCAAGCAAGTAAACAACACAAGTACCAAGGTGTTATAAACACCCATGCATAACCGGCCATGTAACTAGAATAAAGACTAGTTGGTTTAACTAGTAACTAGTGAATAGTACACAGTGGTAGACAAGATTTTGACTAGTAATCATTGTTGTCTCCCACATTTGGTCTAGTCTTGCACTAGCCGCTATAAAAGTTTGCATGGCCAAAAATGCCAACCTTAAGTTTATGGATTTAATTGTACCACCCATCTCAGTGTACAATTTGATCCCCTTTCTTGGATTTGTGCCTGTTTTTCCATAGTTCCTTCCCATGTGCATGTAGGCCCTGAAAGTCTCCAGCTTTACTCATAGACCACTGCACTAGACTCCTTAGTTCTTCTTACTCTCCCTTTCTATTTTCTCTCATTTTTCTTGGTCCTTCTTGGCCTAAGCCAAGCACTTAGGAGGTGCCTAACAGTTTCTACCGAGGAGGTCTCAGACTCCGATGATGACGTCACCGAGGTGCCACCAGGTTCGCTTTCTCAGACAAACTGTGATGCCTTTATTTTTTTTTTTTTAAATTTGAGATTTACTTGTCTTGACCAGCTTCTTGTTTTGCCCCGCAGGGGAGTTACTTACTCCGGGTTGGGCAGCCGAGCACGCTCGAAACCGAGCCCTTCGGGATGCCCATATCCCAAACGGGAAGATCCCGAATGAGCCTTTCTGGTCATTTACGGAGGACATGAATTTGTACTTCGAAGACCCGCCAGCAAATGGCCAAAGAGATCTCGAAGGGGATGCTTACTGAGGCCTCCTTCAGGGCCATTGCGGAGGCTCACCCGGGCGATGATTCCCTCGCCGTGAAAGTTTCCGAGCACGCTGCCCAGGTATGCTTCACGCCTTTCTTTTTTCCTTTTGATTTCCTCTAAGTGTTTGGCTCTTTTTTTTTTTTTTTGCCTTACTGACTTTGCCTTTATTTCTTTGCAGCTGCTGGGGTACGCTGGTTTCCTCAGAGTTCGGGTGGCGAGGCAGACGGCGTTCCGAGCCTCGGCCTTAGAGGTCATAGAAAAAACTAAGGCCACGTGCTCGGAATTGGCTGCCAAGAACACGCAGCTGGCTCAAGCTGCAGAGAAGGAGGTTGCTGCCGTTCGGGAGGAGTTCCTGAAAGAAAAAGAAGAACTTTTGAAGGATTCCTCCCAGAAGATTTCTGACCTCGGCTCCCAGGTGGCGGAGCTGATTTCGGCAAACGAAGCGCATCAAAAGGAGAAGTCAGAGTCTGAGGCTCTCCTGGCGAAGGCGCTTGCTGAGAAGGCCGCGCTCCAAGCCGAGGTCGATTCTTTGAAGAAGGAGCCGAAGAAGAAGAAGATGAAGGCACTGAAGAAGGAGGTCGCAGATCTGAAGAAGGACCTTGACGCCCTTGGGGTCGAGAAGGATAAATCTGACCAGATGACCAAAGTTGGTTTCCAGGACGGCTTCTGCCTCGCTCGGCACCAAGTTCTTCAAAGGTTCCCAGATCTGGACCTTTCTTTCTTGGAGGCCCTAAACATTCCTGAGGGGCCTCGGTGGTCTTGGTCCAAGATTGAGCACCTGAACTTGCCTCTTTCTTTCCCGGCGCCGAAGGTGGTGGAAAAGGACGCAGGAGCTGGTGGCTCCCGGGACGCCGAGATTCCTTAGTTTGTTTTAGGGTCCTTTGCCTTTTTTTCCTTCTTTTTTGTACTTCTTCTTTTGGCAATCTTTCTTCTCTGTAAGCAGATTCATCTTAATAAAGACTCTTTTTGGCTAACTCTTTTTGCGAGATTTTTTATTTCCTATTGTCCCGATCATGATCGCTCAAGAGACTTCGGAAAATCATATCTGTGCTTATTACGGCGATCACCTTTGCGGAATTCTGGCTTGTACTTAAGAACTTTTCTAAGAAACTTCTGTACTTAGAATATTTTTCTAATTTGTATAATACAATTCTTCCATGAAATCCTAAGCATAGAATCTTTTCAAGGCATCCGAATGCCAAGTATTTTTTAATTCTACGCCTTCGGCATCGCCGAGTTTGTACACCCCCTTTCGTACTTCGGCAAGAACCAGATAAGGACCTTGCCAATTTGCGCGAAATACCCCGTGGGATGGCGTTCGGGGTCCGAATTCAGCCTTTCGGAGAACGAGGTCTCATTTCTTTATTCCCTTCGGCCTGGCACGCAAGTTTATAGCCGCGGCCACTCTTTGCTGAAAAGCTTTTCTTCTCAGCTCGGCTGTTTCTCTGTGTTCGCCGACGAGGTCGAGCTTGGTTCTTAGGCCGAGGTCATTTCCACTTTCATCAAATACTTGCACCCGTACTGATGGTCACACTACCTCGATTGGGATGATGGCCTCTGTACCGAAAATGAGTGAAAAAGGCGTTTCCCCTGTGGCTCTTCGGGGTGTTGTTCGGTAGCTCCATAATATGCTTTGGAGCTCTCCTGGCCATTTCCCTTTTGCTTCTCCCAGCCTCTTTTTCAGACCATCTTTTATGGTCCTGTTAGATACTTCTACTTGCCCATTGCTTTGGGGGTGAGCTACTGGGGCGAAGTGCATTTTTGTTCCGAGGTCACTGATAAATCCCTGGAACCCTTTGTCTATAAACTGGGATCCATTATCAGCTACTAGTACCCTCGGTATGCCAAATCTGCATACGATATTCTTCCATACGAACTTCTGCACTTCTTTTGCCGAGATAGTAGCCAAGGGTTCTGCCTCGACCCATTTGGAGAAATAATCTACCGCTACTACGCAGAACTTCACGCCTCCAGGTGCTGTTGGGAGTGGTCCTATGAGGTCTATTCCCCAAACTGCGAAGGGCCAGGGATAGTCAGCCGAAGTTACCATTTCCGAGGGTGTCCTCTGGATATTCGCGTGTCTCTGGCAATTACCACATTTCTGGACGAACTGCTTAGCGTCCTTTCTCAGGGTAGGCCAAAAGTACCCTTGGCGAAGTATCACTGCTGCCAGGGCGTCGGTTCCAATGTGCGAACCACAAGCGCCTTCGTGAACTTCTTCGAGGATCATTTCAGTATCCTCTTCGCCAACACACCTCTGCAGTGGATTTGCGTATCCCTGCCGATACAACTCTTCGCCGATTAGGAAGAATCGGCCGGAGCGTCTTCGCACTTTTGCAGCGTCGCCGGGGTCTTCGGGGAGCGCGTTGTCTGCGAGATACCTTTTTATCGGGTCTTTCCATCCTTTTCCCGAGGTTACTATGCTCAATACTGCGATGCTCGGATGGTCTAGCACCTCGGTGCATGTTTTCGACTTCGCCAAGCAATCTGCTTCGGCGTTATCTCATCGAGGTACGTTTTCGATCCGTATGGTGTCGAACTCTTGAATGAGCTTTGCTACCAGTTCGTGGTATTTTGCCAAGGTTGGGTCCTTCGCCCCATAGTCTCCTGCCGTTTGTCGAACTACTAGCTGGGAATCGCTGTGGGCCTTTAAATTTCTCACGCCAATTTTTCTGGCTAGGCGCAATCCTGCTATGAGGGCTTCATACTCAGCCACATTGTTGGTGACGTTAAAGCTGAACTTGATAGCCTTCATTACCTCTAGGCCTTCGGGACCTCTGATAATTACCCCAGCTCCCTGGTGTTCGGACCCCGAGGCTCCGTCAACATACAAAGTCCATTCTGGCTCACCTTCGTTTGGATCCGGATGGCTGTCCTCGGTGGTGGGTACTTCGGCAATGAAGTCTGCCAGAGCTTGAGCTTTTATGGCTTTTCGAGGTTCATAAGTGATGTCGTGTTCGCCAAGCTCTATACACCATTTGGAAAGCCTTCCCGAATGATCAACTTTTCTCATGACATCGCGCAGAGGTAGACTGCTTCGAACGATGATAGGGTGAGCCTGAAAATATGGTCGCAGCCTTCTTCCTGCTAGCACCAAGGCATATATAGCTTTTTGCAACAAAGGATACCTGACTTCGGCGCCATGCAGGGACTTGCTTACATAATAAACCGGCCATTGCTTCGGCCCTTCCTCTTTCACAAGGACCGAGCTTACTGTTTTTTCTGTGACGGCGAGGTATAATACGAGGGGCTCTCCCTCGCGGGGTTGCCGCAGAGTGGGCAGACCGGCTAAGTAGATTTTGAGTTCTTCCCAGGCCCTTTGGCAGTCTTCATCCCAAGGATGATCATTACTTCCGAGGTTGTCCTCCTTTTTTGCTGCCTTAGTGAGGACTTTGAAGAATGGTCGACACCGGTCTCCATACCTGGAAATAAACCTGCTAAGAGAGGTTATCCTTCCGGTGAGTCTCTGCACATCTTTTATTGTGGCAGGAGTTCGGAACTCGAGCAGAGCCTTAATTTTTTCTGGGTTAGCATCAATGCCTCTTTCTGATACCATGTACCCAAGGAACTTTCCCGAGGTCACTCCGAAGATGCACTTTTCGGGATTAAGACGGATCCCGAAGGCTCTGAGCTGGTGGAAAGTTTCCTTTAGATCTGCGACGTGGTCGCCAGGCAGCTTGCTCTTGACTATCATGTCGTTGACATATACTTCCATGTTCCTCCCAATTTGGTCGTTAAAGACCATGCTCATCAACCTTTGGTAGGTGGCTCCTGCGTTTTTTAGCCCGAAGGGCATTCTGACGTAACAGTATGTTCCTCCCTCGGTGATGAAGGTGGTTTTCTCTTCATCTTCGGGGTCCATCCTTATTTGATGATACCCACTGAAGGCGTCCAAGAAACTTAGGAGCCCGTATTCGGCAGTTGAGTCTACCAATTGGTCTATCGGTGGGAGAGGGTATGAGTCTTTTGGGCAAGCATCGTTCAAGTTTCTGAAGTCGATGCACATCCGGAGCTTACTGCTTCTTTCTTTTGTGGCAATGACCACGTTGCTTACCCATTCGGGGTACTTGACCTCCCTGATGACATCAGCGTTCAACAAGCGCTGGACTTCGGTTTTGACAAAGTTACTTTTATGGACCGAGATGCCCCGTTTCTTTTGCCGGACAGGTTTTGCTTCCGGTCTTACTCTAAGGCTATGCTGTATTACGCTAGGGTTTACCCCTAGCATATCTTTCGGCGAGTAGGCAAACAGATCTTTATTTGCCAGCAGAAAAGATACAAGTTTTTTCTTGTCACCTTCGGCCAAGTTCTTCCCTATTCGGGTACTTTGGCCTGGGACAAGTTCTACTTTTTCCATTTCCACTTTCGCGGGATCTTCTGCCTCGCCCTTCTTTGGTGCCTTTGCCTCCACCGTTTGTGCGAAGTTGTTTGCCGGAGCTTTTCGTGCCTTGACGAACACCTTCCTTACTTCGCCCTGATCTATGAAGATTTCCGCATCTCCATCCTTGGTGGCGAAAGTGACAGTTAAGTACTTCACATCAGGGCAAATGTGCAGATTTCCCTGTGTCTGTCTTCCAAGGATGGCATTGTACGATGAAGGGACATTCATGACAATGAACCTTGCCATTGTGGAGGCGAATAATTCAGCAGTCCCATCTACCGAAGTTCCTTTCAGCATTAAGGGGAGATCGATCCATCCGAGGACAGGCAGTTCGGATGGTCCTACCCCGAAAGTAGGCGAGGTGACGGGCTTGAGGTCGCTGCTAGATATGCCCAAGTTCGGCAGTAAGTGTGAAAACAGGACGTCGGCGTTTGATCCATCGTCGAGCAACACTCTCTTGACGTCCCAGTTTCCTATCCTCGCCATGATCAACAGCGGATCGTCATGGGGAAAGATGACGGCGGAACCATCCTTGCGGGCCAGTTTCTTTGTTGGACTCTGATATTCCATGACTGCTATTTCTCTGGCCTTCCTCTTTCTTTCCGAGGATGGGAGCCCCGTCGTGATTGTTTGTATTATTCCCGCCGGAGGTGGAGGGCGCCTTTTCGGACTTCGGTTCCTCCGCCTGTCGGAGTCGTAGTCCTCATCTTCTGCCTTTCCTTCCTCCTCTTTTCTCCCTTTTGGGGACGGCATCCGCAGATAACGTCGAAGTTGGCCCAGTTTTATCAGCGACTCTATATACTTCTTCAATTGGAAGCAGTCTTCGGTGTCGTGGCCGTGGTCGCGGTGAAACTGGCAGAACTTCTTTATGTTCTTCTTGTTATCAGCGGTCATGGCCCTTGGCCGCTGAATCTGAGTCCCCTGCCTTTCCATTGTCATGAGGATGTTGGTTCTCGTGGTGTTCAGGGGTGTGAAAATTGGGAGTTTCCTTCCCCGCATTCTCCGAGGTCGGCCTGCCTGTTCGGTTGGATACCGGGTTTGCTGGTTGGACCCTTCGGCCCGGGTGTGATCGGACTTCGGTCCACCCATTCTCAGCTCTTCGGCCGTCATGTGCTGTTCGGCCCTTCGGTAAAATTCACCAAGCGTGTCCGGGGGGTCCTTGGAGAACTCGTAAAACAGCTGTGAGTCCCTCCGAAGGCCCCGCGTCATGGCGAGAATGCGTATTTCGGGCCGAAAGTCCGGGACACTCAAAGCTTCTCTGTTGAATCTTTCGACATAGTCGCGGATGGTTTCTCCATTTCTTTGCGCTATGTCGAACATTTGGACAGGCATCTTCGCCGTTGGCCGACTTCCAATAAATTGCTGCGTGAAGGCCGTGGATAACTCCTGGAACTCCGTGATGGTTCCTGGAGCCAATGAATTATACCACGCAGTTGCTGGTCCTGTGAGGGTGACCTCGAAACATTTGCACAAGGTAGCGTCGTCGGCACCGTGCATCATCATGCTGCGTCTGTACTTGGTCAGATGGGCCTGTGGATCAGTGCGGCCATCATAAGTTTCCAGCCGAGGTACTCTGAAGTCGCCTGGCATGGCTGCCCCAACTACAGCTTGGGTGAACGGGGACTCATCCCCACAAAAGGTTCCAGACAGCCTGGCCCAGACGGGTTTGCGGGCTACCTGTTTTTCCACCCTGTCTAGTCTCGCTAGTATCCTCTCCATAAGGATCGTAGCACTAGGTTCTTCTTCTGGGAAGGGAGATTGCCGGTGCCTCTTCGGGGAGTGAGTTCGGCGTCGGGGGGACAGGGACTTCGCCTCAGGCGACGAACTCCTTCAATGTGGGATTTTGGGTTGCTTGGACCCTGTTTGTCCCGCAAGCCGTGCCCCGAGGGGCATGTTTTCCATTGAAGACTCCTCACGCGGGTCTCCGCTTCCCGAACTACGATGGGTTGATTTGGGGCTTCTCTCCCGAGGGCGTGCTGGCGAGGGAGGCCTTTGGGCCTGAGTTTGTTGTGGCCACCTTCGGTTTATCTGCTATGTCATTTCAGCCACAACAGAACACTGAAAGTCGCGTAGAAAGCTCATACTAATGACTAGAAGGCGTTCTTCCTCGGGCGCGGAAGTCCCTGGAAGGGTTTGCTCAGTAGCCGGTTGAGCTTCAGGCGCGGACGGGGACCTCGGGAGTCCCTTGTCCTTCGAACACTGAGTTTCAACAACGGCGACCTTAGAGTGCTTTCCCATAGACGGTGCCAAATGATGCCCAGCAGCATCTTTGTTAAGTGACATTGTGACTTCTGGAAGGACTTCCTGTGAGCGAGAACGCCTGAAGCCCAGATTTCCTAGGGAAGTGTGCCTGAAAAGCTCAGAAGAGAGGGTTAGGAGGTCCCCGAGATGTGTTTTCCGGGGAAGAGCCTCCGACGCCCAAGTCAGGGTCCTGAGAAGGTAAAAGGGGGGAGCATTAAGGTTTTAGTGACCTTGCCTGTTTTTTGTTTTCTCAAGGAGAGGGGTCTGATCAAGGATCCCCCCTTTGCCAGGGCTTGTTTCCTGGTATTTATAGGAGTGTCCAATCCATTCAGATCATGACACGTGTTCGGTCAGATCTTTTCTGTACCTTCGGGCGTAGGGGACAAGCAGCTGTTTGCAGGCTCCTCGAGCCTTGGTCCGAGACAGGTCGTGACAAGACCTGGACGGCGTCGGCGTGTCAGATCGCCGTTTGAGGCATCATGTAGCGCCTGTGGGCGACATGTCAGAGGCTCCTTAAATGCTCATGCCGTACTCCCGAGGTCCTCTGGGCGAGGTCGTCTTTGACACAGATGCCCTTCCTCGGGAGCTATGCTCGTGGTTTCGGGGAGTTCCCTGGTTCGGAGGTTCCGCCTTCGGGGATACCTCTTGTGCTCGCAATAGTCAGTTCTTCATATCCGAAGGTGATCCACCTGGTCCCCCCGGGGGAGCCGGCAATATCTTTGAAATCCCTGGCGTACTAGCCGAAGTCCCAAGTTTGAGGCTCTTGACTTCGATCCCTCCGAGGTCAGTGATAGTGCCTTTTTTGGATGACGCCAGGCTTCCCGATCACACTTTCAGGAGGAAGTATGTTCTGAAAGAGGCGATAGCCCTTCGGCTATCAACTTCATTGAGAAGGGGTAAGCCGTCCAAGGCAACCATATCCAATACACATAGGAAATAATGCCCTTTCATTTAACAACAATGTGTGGCCAAAATAGAATTTACAAGTAAGCAGCATATCATTCACACTTAGGCAGCTTTGCACCACATCACGTACATACCCAAAACATTACTCAAATGTTCACATACTTGTCTCATTTTACATACACTACTTGAAAATGCACACATGCACTACAAAATAGTCTTAACTCAGCTAAATATGCACCCTCAGTTAGAGGAGTGCTTGAGACACAATGGACTCCAGAACAGGATGCTAGACAGCTGCTGCATAACACAATAAGCACCATAACTAAAAATAACAAATGCGCTCCTAAAATCACCAAACTTTCCAGATCACAACTAGACATATGGAAGTTTAAGTAACTAAAAATTTAGAGTAAAAATCAAACCAAAAAGATTAGTTTGAAGGTGATCTCTCAGCTGAACCTGAAATGACAGAATTGAGGGGAGTAAGTTTCACTGAGAAACTTATTAAGGGTAGCACTCGGATTCTATAGGCAATGTAACTGATGCCCATTGACATCTTTGCTGTGCAACATGGTAAGCCTGGAAGGGACTTTCGGTGAGGAGGGCGTCTAAAGGAGAGACTTCCAGGGAGAGATTGCCTGAAACACTCAAGATTGCCTGAAACACTCAAAGAACAAGGGTAGGAGGTCCCCGGAATGCTTTTCCAGGGGAGGAGCCTCCAACGCCCAAGTCAGTATTTGATGAAATGAAGAATGGTGAGTAGAGAGTGAAGAATATGTTTTTCCTGAGAGTTCAATTCCCCCTACTAAGGTTGTGTCCCAAGTATTTATAGGAGGGTGTTAGGGACTTTCATTTGACATAGCCCGCTTAGATCATGACATGTGTTTGGTCGGATGCGGTCATACCTTCGGGAATGGGGACCTCTAGCTGGCCCTAAGCCGTCTTGGCCAGAAGTCAAGGCTGTGGGAGGTTCGCATGTCAGGGCGTGTGCGAGGGCAGCGTGTCAGAGGCTCCTTAACCATTTTTGTCGAATTCTCAAGATCCCTTCGGTGTAAGGGACCTCTTCAGGATCAGAGGGCTTCTTGCTGAGGTTGCTCCAGTTATTCGCAAGTCCCCTCAGCACGGATGATCCCATTCGGAGGTGTTTTCCGCTGCCGAAGATGGTGAGTCAACCTTTCCCGAAGCTGGTTAGGTCATCTTACCAAGGGTGGTAGTGCACCATACTCCTGAGGCCAGTATTGCCAATCCCTGAGGGTGTTTGTGGATCACTGAGGTTGGGGGGTCAGGGTGCCGGACCCTGTTTTCCGGAGGTTGGTGCTCAAATTCTTCGAGGGTGACGCTCACCTTTACTGAGGGTGGCGTTTCATTAGAGCTTGGGGATTTGAAGGGCAATAGCCCTTTGCCTATCACATGCCATGCTCGGAAGGCCGAAGTTATATCTTCGGTTACTTGAGCAAATCATGGAGGTATTCCTGGAAGGAGGTGGGTAGCTCAGTCATCGTGACTGATTTTTTTAGTCGAGGTTATCTTCTTTGGGGGGAGTTTCGACAAAGTGGAATGCCTCTTCTTAACCAGGGTGGCTTCTCTGGTACTCAAGTGGTTTTCCCAGTTTTGGCTGAATTTCCTACGTTCCCGAAGTTACTCCGTTAGCCTGAGGTAGAAATCCTCTCTCTTTGGGCCTATGTCATTTGTCAGTGAGTCGTTACGTCTTCCAATCAGACAAATACGTCACTTCAGATATGCTTGCCTAGGCATCCGTGCTATCAGAAGGCGTGCCCTTGTTTCCTGTACTGGGCGTGTCACGTGGTGACTGAGGGACAGTTGTATTGGTTACATCAACCCTGTCTCTTCGCCTTCAGCAGGTAATTATAGCAACGATTCACCTTCAAGAGGCAATTATGGTGACGATTCGCCTACCCACTTCGGCCTATATAAACCCTTCCCCTCTTCAAAGTTCCCACTTGCTTCCCTTTTGCTTCTCCTTTTGCTCTCATTTGCTCTCAAGCTGTTATCCTATTTATGCGGTGGTGCAAGCAATGGAGGGATTTTTGGTGAGCTTTTACGACGGCATCAACCAATCCCGACTTCGGCAAAAACTTTGGTCGGTTTTCCTTTCCATGGTCCCTCAGTTTCTTCCCTTTCTATTTTTTCTAGTTGTCTAAAGTTGTTTTCTTTTCCTGAAGTCATTTCTTCCCACTGAACATGTCTTCTCCTATTCCACTCATGTCCATCCAAACTACTCCCGAGAGCTGGCTTTCTCTCATGTCTCATCCTAGTTGTACCACTTCGGAGAAGTTAACGAAGTGGACAACTAAATTTTTTCTTCCTTCTTATGCTGTTATCAGGCCACCCTGTCCTGGCCTATTCAGCTTCCTGAATAATTCGGATGAGGTTACTATTTTTTGAGCCCAACTAAAGGCCAGACTTTGGCTTCCTCCACCGAAGATAATTTGCGACTTTTGCCAATTCCATGGCATAGCCGTGAATCAGCTTCCTCCAAACTCCTATTCTTACTTCAATGCTTTTCTCTGCATGTTTGGGGTTTTCAAGATATAACCCCACTTCAACATCTTTATGCAGTATTACGAGCTCTATATGGTCCTGAAGGGTGGCCCCTATTTCTTGCTACCTCGGGGATTTGGGAGCAAAAAATATATGTTCACCTTTGACACCAAGGAAAATTGGTGAGGGTGGCAAAAGAAATTCTTCTTCCTCAAGGTGGACAAGGTAGGGTCATATGTGCCGCCCCGGTGGGCCCAGGGATGCTGAAGACGGATGTTGTTGATCCCAAGAAGTTGCTAACTTCTGAGTTAGCAGTGAAGTTTGAGGACTTTGACAGCCATATCCGAGCTGTCGCCGACGGGGATGCTAAGGCCCCACTACACTCCTTATATCCCTTGCCCATCAAGTGGGACCTTATGTTAGTGTTGTACCCAAAAGCCAATAATGAGATGATTGTAATTTTGCACATTGAGTCATGATATTTTATTAAGGCATTAATCCAGCAATTATGTTTGTTGTTTTGTTTCTGCGTAACTTAACAAACATAATTGTAACCCTAGAATAATGATATTCTTAAACGTCCCTGGTCTAGTATTATTGTGGAGCGAGTTGCAATAATACATAACGACTAGCATAAGTGGAGACTAATATGAGATATGTAGTCTACATATGGGTACAAGTTGCAGAACTTGTGTACTGGACCGACCAACCATGAGAACACTACATGGATCGTTATATGAGTGTCATAAGTGATTCTCATAGTGATCATGGTATATGTAGTCCTTCGACCTAAGATCATCAAGGTTCCCTACATGTGAGTCACATACTTTGATACTTTCCTTTGTTGCTCGTAACTGAGTGAACTTGAAGGAGGTCATTGGGTATGTCACATATCATGCGGAGGGATTTGTATGATCAAGATGGGATTTGTCCCTCCTATGTAACGGGAGTGATATCTTCGGGCCCCTTGATAGAGTAAGACTTAGAAAAATGCATGGCCATGCTCGGATGAGTTGATATACGATATCAATGTCATCAGTTTAAGTTGGTCTACTTGGTAATCAAGAAACCAAAGATTGGGCTATACGAGAGTGACACATTCCATGTCTCGTGCTTAGTCTTGATATCTTGGACAAAGGGACAATGGCATATATCGGTGATGATCATAAAGGTTTAGTCGAATCACCGACAATCTTGTCACTTGGGTAGCAATGATGTGTTGCTAGACACCGCTCATTGCTTATGATCATAAATGTGATTTATGATCATTGCCAACGTGGCAAGAGCCTATTGGGTCGCACACATAGAGCTATTTGGATCATTAGAGTGCATGGGCTAATTATTTGGGTTATGGTTTCACTTTAATTTCGTATTAATAATGGGCCCAAGAGTTGAGCCATTATTAAGCCCGAAATTAAATCCTAATTGGATTAGGGCTTTGAAACCCATTAGGCCTGGAAGTTGAGTCTCACTATAAATACAACTTTTAGTGAGAAATTCGCAGGTCTCCTTGCCCTAGCCTCCCAAAAGGACAGCCACACTCTTCTCTTGCAATTCCTTGGAGGACGCAAGCTAGCACTGCGAGCGCAAGAGAAACGCATCTGTCGGGACGTGGTGGAAGCGTGGTGATCCCGAGAGGCTCGTGTGGATACCATAGAGAGCCTGAACACGTCAACTGTTCAGGTTTTGTGATTCAACTCTACAGTTGAGTGAGAGATCTCAACCGAAAATTAGGTATGAAAATTTTTGAACACCCGGTTTACCCCGTTTCACTTGGATCCTGGAGGGTTTCGGTTAAATTCCGCTGCGCTGTTTGGCTCCCGAAACCCATCAGTGGTATCAGAGCTACTGGTGAAACCCTAAATCGGGATTGAGTGTTGAATCACATGATGTTATGTGTTCGGTTGCTTTTCGGCCATGATTAATTAGATTGATTCATGATGCATGAAACCGGAACTCGTAATGAACATATGACATATATGAAGAAACGACACTAATTGGTTAATGAGATTAACCCAAAATTGAATGGTATGAGATACCTATATGGATTAGGATTCTTGCAATAGTTGCAAAAACCCTAGCTTGGTTCGGATTCGGCCTGTTCGGGCACCGAAAGTAAGGTATTTTTGGTGGCTCGAATGGAGGAGTCTCGGGTGCCTACTTGCTCGAAATAGAAGATTTCGGGCTAAGCAATTGTAAGACAATTTTTTGCGCCCCGGGGGGCGCTGCTCCCCTTGACCCCGTCCGCAAGGGCGGCCCAGCTTGACCACCGTCCGTTGACCGGTCAGCGGAACCACCGTATGCGACCGGCCAGCGGGACCGCCATATGCGAAGCGCCACATAAATAAAAACTGGTTAATCAACGCGCAAAAATTGGCATGCATCTTTGTTGAATGAGATTTGACATGATATGCTGATTGGTGTTTGAAGCATGGTGCATGGTTATAGCCCTTGATTGGTTGTACTTGTAAATACGGCCTGCGAGTCGTGCCTTTTCTTATCACTCTCATTGTACATTCTCTTCTCACCTTACTCCCCTCGAATGTAACTCGAGGTTTCTATTATTGATGTAATGGTGCATTATGGGATCATCCAAGGTGGTATGTCCAAGGAGATGACAACAAAAGGGCAACCAAGAAAGGAAGAGAAGGAGCTTGTGAAGACTCTTTTCTTTTCTTAGGCTTTTATGATATTCTCATTGGCTTGAGAATATCGCATAGTTTGGGCTATAACCATGTCACGTTTACTTTCTTGAACGCATGAGATGCATGTTTTATATTTGTATGTGATGCATGTATAAGACAACCGGAGATAACAAATTGGTGAGATCAAAAAGAAAAATCCCTCAAACAAATATTAAGTCATTAAATGTGATGCCTTCCAAATGTTGGCACTCGTCAAGACTTTGATCAACATTAGGTGGGTTTGCCAAAGCAAAGCACCTATGTTCATCTTGGTAAGGCGAGATGGGATAATAGTGATATCCAAACTGCTAACTTTGGGTCCGACTTAACTAAGTCATCCTAATAGGATTAGGGACTTAGAGGCATAGAGTTGGGCTTAAGTTCAAGAGATGAGCTTGGACAAGTGTTGTTCACCCAACTATCCATGAGTTGCATAAGATGCAATTGGCAAGGAGTTCCCTACCTACCAAAGCTGGCTCAGGTTGTGGTCAAATATGGATCTTGGCCTACTAGAATACCTTAGCGCCGAGGTGTTCCGAAATAATATC